>OW387146.1:1401735-1949235 GCA_936440205.1 Lepidonotus clava
CTGTAGATCACGTGACGGATCACGTGACGCCTGCTTCCCGCCTCACCGTCACGTGGTACATCTCGGCGTCACGTGATAGTGGTCCGAGATCTCGCCCAGCACGTTAATTGCAGACGGCGGCCATTTTTACCTCTCTCCAGTACATTCGTTGAAGTTCCGGTCAGCGAATTGTTTATGTTGTGGCACCATAGCAAAAAGAAAACTGAAAGGTTGAGAGGTTAATTTGAGTCCCCAAATTATATTGAGGTGGACATGTATTACATATTATTTGTCCGTAGCAAAAGTGATCCAGAATCTCGAGGAGGGAGGGGTTAGGGGAGGTCTGTATAAAGGTAAATATAGACATTGCACATTTGCGATGTTTCCCTCTATATTTGTGTTGTTTAAAGCGGCCGTCTCAACCTGCCGTTGTTAAGCTTACGTCCGCTGATGTTAGCCTAACGACGTGACGTCCGGCGACGTGTTTTGTGAAATAAGAATGTAATCTGGCAACGTGATTGGTTACATCACGAAATTGGCGCCAGTGAAGGGGAGTTACAACGTAGCACACAGTGACGTCGTTGGCGACGAGAATGGGGCTTCCCAGGCAAGAATGCGACGTTATAATAATGTTATTGTGACGTCATTTTTTTGGTTCTTGTTATGTCACATTTAGACGTTCTATAGACGTAGATTTGATGGCACCCAATCACGTCTCTGAGACTTCCAATGCAACGTCGCAAAATGACATTCTTATCACGTGTTTCTGCGACGTCACAAAATGACGTTCTTGGTACGTGTTTCTGGGACATCACATTGCAACTTTCAAAGAATGATTATGTGGATTAGAAACTACTGCTGCGCCGTTGCACCATAACATACTGGTGACATGATTACATCATACTGTAACCCAAATTATATTCCAATAAGGTTATTTTGTGGCAGGTTCTGTTAAGGTTATTTTGTGACCCATCCCTGACCAAACATTACACTATACATCATACTGTAACTTTCCCAAGACAAGAAATCTTGGTTTCCAGCTTTGGTCACAGAGACTTGGGGCCCTTTAAGTAAGTACTTGTGTACCAAGGCCCTTTCTATAGCTGACAAATATCAGATATCAGGCCAGGGGACAGATCCACTCAGTATCCCATTGTGAAAGATTGAAAAAGGTGTTTTCATGGTACTGGTCATTGGTTTCAGCCAAAACAATTAAACTAAACCATAAATAAGTTTCTAGAAGATAGTTTGATATTTCATAAAGAATACTGTTTCAGCAGCATTTAAACATATTTGAAAAATAGTGATATAAACCACAAAACCTTGAACTTTAGCCTTTTCTTAACGGAAATGGTATTGCACTGTCCCCTGATGTTGAAACGCAGTACTATCAATGGTTATGGCTAAACTAGGAAAGAAGGTACTTGTGACGTTCTGATTTAGTTAAGTTGTGACTTACCCTAAACAGAACGTCACTTAGACATGGTGATTAGGTGAGGTAAAGACTGAACCTAAGTACAACGTCACTGTGATGTCACAATTAGGTAGGGTTGAAACCTTACCTTAAAAGAACGTCACTGTGACATCATCATTAGGTATGGTTCAGACCAACCTAAGCACAACGTTCTTTTGACGTACTGTTATGGTGCAGTTAAGACCTAACCTAATTAGAATGTCACAAAGACATCACAATTTTGGTTGCAGCGATGTTTCTGGGAGCCATCAAATAAACGTCGCTACAACGTCAAAATCTCACATAACAAGAACGTCTCTTTAGGTTTGGTTACAACTTCACTCAGTCAGTACGTATCAGTTATGTACTTTTTCAGTTAGGTCTCTATGTCACCTAATCAACACGTCATAACTACATTCTTTTTAGGTTTGGTCATAACCATACATAATTAGTTTGTATCAGGTATGTTCTGTTTGAGTTATGTCTCAACCAGACCTGATTGGCTCATCACTGTGATGTTACATTGTAAGGGGGTTCTAACCTGATGTTCATAGAACGTTATTATAATGTTCTTTTTATGGGATGTCATAACATCCCCCTAAAATCACGTAACTGTTACGTAGTTTTATGTGGGTTATAAACCGACCAAAATGGTATGGTCGCAGAACGGTTCTGGTACGTCGCTTCTTGCCTGGGTTTAAGCTCCCAGGCGCGGATTTCTCTTTTTTAACTTAGGTTGTTGTTGTGTTAAGTGTGCTCCTGTCCATTTCACACACTCAGATCTACACAAGGGGACTAATAATCTGTATGTTCGAAAACGGAAAGCCTAAACTAATGCAGCAATTTTCTTCTTTCTTCCCGACTAAACATCCCTATAAACGTTCACAGAGAAGTGCATCACGGGTATTTCGCCTCTCCAGTCCTGTTTTCTGGAAACAAAACGTCCACACTCATTTCGTAGTCTCTAGCAATAGCAGCCTATCACCTGATCAGGTCCAGCCAATCAGAGAGCTTAATACAACGCCACACACTAATCCCATCCAATCAGAAAGCTTCACCCATCCTTAGAACGACACTCAGCCAATCAGAGCCCTTCACACGCCACAATAGTCGGCGCTCAACCAATCAGATTGCTTCTTACAGCCTTATGAACTGCGCTGCACCAATCAGCGACCCTCATATGAACTGTCACGGCCGTCTGTAAGGCGGATTCCTATTGGCTCAGCGGGTGTGACGTCAGGACGGCGGACCGGAAATAGAAGACTTATATCTTGACAAGTCTGGAATGCCGGGAAATCCCGCGTCGGATACACGTGTTAGAGGGGAATATCATGGTCCTAATATACTCCGGGCCGACCTGATATATGCAGTATCCCTTGCCTTGGGGGGAGCCTAGCCAAGTTGTGACATAACAGAACTGTTCTGCAACCAGACTTGGGTCAGTCTGTTACTTAATAAGATGGCACGTAACACTTACATTATTATTAATTTTTTGTATTATTCATTCAACTACAATCATCATTAGTGACGATCTTCCATGTAAGTACAAAATGTAAATAAAAATGTCTGACAGTACATATGAGATATAGATTTGGAATTGCTGCCTCATGAGTTTATAGGTAGCAAAATATAGTGGTGCAGCAGACTCATGAGTTTATGAGTCACCACTACATATATCGTAATTGTTATGTGCCATCCTAGTAAGTAACAAACTGATTTAAAAAGTGTGTTTGTAGAACGTTACTGTTATGTCACAAGCTGGCTGGGTTAATACTGGTTACCTTGAATCCCAGAGTTCCAACCTCTGGATAGGGAGCACCCTATAAAGTAATGCTCCATTTTCTCTTTTAAATTCATATAATATTATGTTAGACCTATCCAAAATGCGTAATGAAAACATTAGAATATTTTACCAAATGTATAGTGTCTAGAAATCCGTTTCCCCTTAATACTTAATATTAATATATCAAATTCCTTAGCCCCAACCCCTGCCATAGGGACCTCCCTTTCAAGTGGTGCCCTTTCTTCTTTTAAAATCATATAATGTAATTTTAAACCTCTCCGAAATGTGTAATGAAGATATTAACATATTTAACCATAATTATGTATAGTGTAAGTGTAATTATGTAATCCAGTCCAGTTTAATACTTAATACGAATATCTTAAATTCCTTTCCCCCTATTCGGCTATAGGGACCGGGCTTTGAAGAGGTTCTCCCCCTCCACATGTACATAAACCGTTTGTTGTGTCCTACTCCCCCCCCCCCAATCCCAAGAGGTCCTGTGGGTAGGGATACAAGGACGGTGGGAACCCTAGACCTCCTACATGTCCAGACCTCAGGGTGTGGGTTCCTACTCCCAAGGTCACTGGTCTGAGGTGGGTCTAGCTGTAGAGGATAGGTATGCCAGGCAAGCAGCAATGCAATGGATACATTCAGTGACCATACCTTTTTGGTCAGCGTACCACTTGTTAATTTTTCATGAAACACTTATGTTATTTTAGGGTAGGTTGAGACTTACTAAAAAAGAGTGTTATAATAACATTACATTTTAGTGAAGTTGAGACCTTACTAATGCAGAATATTATAATAGTGTTATTTTTTATGAAAGAATGTGAGAGGAATGTCACAGTAATGTTAAAGTGCAATTATTCCGAGACTCAAGACTATATATGCACATGTAAATTTTAGGCCATTCTTTCTAACCTGTGACTGAACAGATATAAGATCAATTACAACTACTCCCATCATTACTCTTCTCAACAACTATACACAAGAAGTACTACCACAAATCCAAAGTACTTCCACCCCCTCCTCCGTCCGTCTGTCAGTGCCTTGGGTCTGTGAGACACGTTCAGGTTGTAACCTAAACCAAAACCACCACTTGTTGGGTGTCGAAACACAACTCTGTCAGGGGCTCTCACTCAACTCTCTGATAGTGGGGATAGTGTTGTAGGTCCTAATGTAGCATGCTGCATTGACGGATTTAGGGTGGAAGGGCACCGAGGGCATGCACCCCCCTATTTTTCACAAAATAAACTAAATTTAGATTTGCCCCTCTTTTTGGATCAGACTAACTTTCTTATAGAAAATGAGATTGGGTGATTTATGCCACAAAATATGGAGAAAAATAATTTTTATGGATTTCTGAAATTGAAAATAACGGCTTTTATATGTGAAGTCACACACAGACGTCCATTCTGAGTGTGACAGGACATGAAGGCATGTTCTGATAAGAAAACATCATTCATTATCAAAAGGGGTTATATGTTGTAAAACAAATGTCATATATGTCTTTCTAAGCATCAAACATAAGATTTGAAGTGAAAACTGAAAGAAAATTTAATTACACTGGCCCCTCCCTTTAAGAAATCGCCATCTTGCCTGTCACAATGATTTCTTCTAGATCTGTTGTTGATTCCCATGTTCATTTTAAAAACCGACCATGAGGCATGGCGAATTTAAGGAAAGGCCATAAATAAATAGCACCATCGTGATACTCTTGGATTAAAAAGAAAAGGTCCCTCCTGAACGCCCTCCTGCCCTACAGAGCTGACCACTACTTCTGTAGACCGGGGATTTAACAGGGTCACGTGACACGTAGCTGGTCTCTGATTGGTCAGACACCCGGTGGTCACCATGGAAACCAAGTTAGTGAGCGAAAATAGAGGAATGCTGGGAGGAACAGGGGCGGGAAGGTCAGGGTCATGGGGTTCGTGACGGGAGGTTCTACCAAAGACATGAGGCACTCTCCGTACAGAGTCTTTGAATCCTGCACGCACCCGCCTCGGGGGTGGGGGGGGGGGGGTGGGGGGGGGGGGAGAGACAGAGTGGAACATCAGTCTTAGTTTACTTTTACAATCCACTGAGTTTTGATTTTTGACTAGTTAGATAGACTCACTCTTATCTCATCTCATGTACATTATTTTAGAGCTGATATGTACGATACGATTTTTCAAGTAGATCCTAGATTCCCCTATTTCTCTAATTTTCCCATATGTTAGTAGGCTAATTGACAGAATTTAATAAGTCAAATGGCCCCATATCTAGCTCGTTTCAAATCATGTTCTCCGCATTAGGTTATTCCTTGATCCACATAAATACCTGTAAATCTATCAATCTTTTTCAAGGGCACACATTTCTGACACATTCTTCTACTCTCCAATCACATTATGTTTGCGAGATCTTTATTTGTGTCTGCGAACCATCAGTTAATGTTAGTTATAGCAATATTTTGTTAACGCCATATATAACAATGGGTAGGGCCATATCAATACCCTTAACAGAGGGGCCTCAAAATGCGATCACAGAGACCGGTGGTAGATCCAGGTAGATCCAGGGGCACGCTCCCCCCTTAAAAAAAGTCTAAATTTGCCCCCCCCCTAAAAAAAATCGCTGTGAAGTGTAAAATGGGTTTACGAGGGGCATATACCTTATTATTTCACCCCTGATACGTAGTCTTCTATCTTTTAACATTGTGATATTACAAATGAATGTTTATAAGTATCGTCTTATCATTCGTTTTTGTACTTTAAGTCTAAGAATGTTCGTGCAGACTCTCTCATGTATGCACCGTAGCGTGCGTTGTTGCTTTTTACTTTAAATGAAAAAAAGAAGAGCATTGAACAGTTCTCCCAATGAAACGTTTTTTTAATCATTCCACCTGGTACATTCTAACAACAGAACTAAAGCTAATACTACTTATATTGTATTCTAGTTAGTCTTTAGAACTTTTATTGCAAATGTGATCCAATTACAAGTAACGAAGGTAATATAACTTTTATTTGCAAGCACAGTCAAAAGAAAGCCACATTGTTTTGATCATCTTGATGTCATAATACATAAAGTGATTATGTGCTTTTATTCAGGTGAAATACACTAACGAACAAATAAACATAAACAAATGCTAATAGTCATCGTACCACAAATTGCAATAATTATATAGATAAGTACAGTAATCTCATAATAGTTTGAATAAAGTACATGTTTATAGATTTGTGTTATATTTAAGGTGTTATAATCAGCTGTGAGAGCCAAGAAAGCTAGTTTATACCAGTACCGTTTCCTGACTAGCCTCAAAATGCGCTCAAATTGACAGTTCAATACACGCCTTATGCACATCCTAGGGCTAGTCTGTAAAAGGCTTATTCCACAAACCGAAAGTATGTGCTGCCGAAATTGAACCTCTCCATGGTAATGTTCTGTACTGGCAGCCCGTACTTTCGGCGGACTTTTGGCAGCCGAAAGTCCGCCAAAAGTATAGGCTGCCGATTTTCACCTGTAAAATTGGCTGCCGATACACAATTGGCAGGAAAAACATGTTGGTAAATTTTATCGGTAATGCTGCCGATTACCTAGCGGCAACAGCGAAAGTATAGAGGCTGCACATTGTCAGTGAACTTTCGGTATGTGGAATACGGCCTTTAGGTGGTAGAAGACTCACACAGGATAAAATACTAGTAAAAAAGATTATAAACAAAATTATAAAGATTATTGTTTCAGCAGACGACATTTTTCGGCGCTGTGTATATATAAATGACTGCCGCTTGTTCCCGCGGCTCGCTGAAGTTAGTGCACGGCTTTTTGGCAACCAGCGAACGGAGACAAAAGTCGTCTGCTCTGACTTGGCACCGTGCCAGACGACATGCGCATGCGTCTTACCCAGAACAAAGACATAAAAAACCTGGCGTCCAATAGAGCCTCAGGGGCTGGGATCTGCCCTCTCCAAAACATGACTCTCAGCGGCGTTTGCAATCCAAACTGACGACCTCTAAAACAACAAAAGCAAGATTCCAAAGATCGGCGCGAATCTGAATTTAATTCACACAATGAAAGATGTTTATTTTGAAATTTTATTGGAATTGGTTGGTATGTAAGAGTTATTTGCGTGGGTGAGTTTTTTTCCATTTTCTCCCATTTTTTTTTCCATTTTTTTTTTGGGTAGGAGGAACATGTTGAGTATTTTCTGAGGGTAAATGCGAAAATATTTGAAGAGTTAAGGGCTGGCTCTGGTCTGTAATGCTCTCGGTTGCCGTCAGGTGTCGCGTTTCAAACAGGCTTTTAGGTGGTGAACGGAATCATGTTGGACAGTCGGGGGAAAGAAGAAAAAGGGGAAGAAAACCAAAGGAAAAAGAAAGAAAAAAGAAAGAAAAGCGAAGTAAGACAACAAGAGATCGTTCTGACGGAGCCCACCTGGCGTTCATTGTAACCCCTCACAAAAATAAAATAAATGCAAAAAAATACAAAACGGAAATAAGTGAAAATCTCGCGAAAATAGAGAGCGAGATTTGGACGAGACTTGTACAACTCCGCGGTGAAGCGATCCATCCCGACGACTTTTTGTGGTGTTTCTTTTTTGGTGGGAAACTTCTGTGGGTTTGTTTACATTTTGAAGACTGTTATTTTCGCCCTGGCTGTTTTTGTGGGTCACTCTATGCAGGAAATGTCTGAGAGCCGGTGAGGGGGGGGGGGGGGGGGGACATGATGTTTGGTATCCTGGGGGGGGGGGGGGGGGGCACTGACTATTTGAAGGGGAATACCCACTGCCAAACTACCACTCCCACTTTTTGTGCCTCACCACACCTGAATTTCAGTTGACCGCCTCTTTTTTTGGGGGGACACATATCACTGCCCCCCAAAAATTAGGGTGTGTCAATATACCAGAAAATATACACAAATCACCAAAACTGCTATGAAAATTTCATTCTGTTTTTTGTTGTTGTAAGAAATAACGGATCAATAAGGCAAAGTTTAAAGTTATTGCCCTCATATTGTTCTATGGGTGTAGATCAATTTAATGCCCCCCTTTTCTGCCTAAAATGTAGTTGACCTTTCCCCCAATTTTGACATTCACCGCCCCCACTTTGTTGGTTCATTTGGCAGTGGGTACCTTTTCAAGCCTAAGTGTCCCCCCCCATTGGGTTTGGTATAGGAGCCCGATCTGTTTTACCGCTATATCACGGCAGGCTGGGCCAGCTGTTCATGTGTGTTGCTATCCTCAGACCATGGGCCCATATTAAGCTTCAAATGGGGATAATTTAGCCGAATTTTGCACAAAAAAAACCCATATATTCCAAAAAAAAGGAGGAGCGCATCCCCCGCCCCCCTCTAAATCCACTACTGTGGCAGTTTAATATGGAATTTCAGATGGGCCGAATTGGCCGAATTTCACACACAAAAAGTTTTCCAGAAAAAGGAAGGGGTGCCCCTCATTTCCTCTAAATCCGCTACCGCAACAGGTTTAATTTGCTAATGTTCCTTTTTACCTGATGGGTTTTTGGGTTGAGTTTTGAATTAAAAAAGGCAAGATTTCTAGTAAAAGGAGGGGCGAATCCCCCGCGCTGCCCCCTGGACCCGCCCATGCAAACATTAACAGTAGGGATAAGTGACCTAAGCAAACTGAAAAACTCTTCATGATAGCGGATCCAGTTTTGGAGATGGGAAGTGGCGATCTCAGGGTTTTGAAAAGAAGTCGGCGCGGGGGGAGGGGGGTGTATCTTTCCTCATTGGGTATTTGGCTTTAGACAAATACATCACCCGATGGATCCGCCTATGACGCCTTTGTATGACAGTGAATTGCTGTACAGGGAAGTAGGGGGAATGCATTCCTCCGGGCCACTCTTATTTAATCCACATTCGGCCTGAATCGACATAACACGCCTCCCGACCCAACACGGATATATCAGGATTCCAACCCCATACCTTCACCATCGTCTCAGAAACAGGTGAATATAAGATCTGTTACTGCGCCGGAAGTCTGTCTGTGAATACTAATACCATTGTGCGAGTCAGTGAAAAAAGTCAAGATTTTCTATGTTATTGATATAGAATAAATCAAGGACAGACTCTGGGGACTGTGGGTAAATGAAATATACAGTAAATCATTATTACCCCAGTTTGCACACATCTACATCTCAGCTATCTGGACAGTACGTACCTGGACAGTACGTGCAAACCAGGGCAATAACAACACCTTTATTTGACTGTATTGGGACATCTATCTGATTTCTAAAAACTTCTGAAGTATAAACAAATAACTTTTATTCAGTAATAAACATCAGAGTTACCTCTGGTTTTCAGTTCATTACAAACATGAAAAATGAAAAAAGGTGACCTATATAGAGAACAATAAATAATACTGGTGGTCAATAAATTTTACACAAAATATCAAATACAGTCACATGTCTGACCAATCAAAATGGCTTTGAAGATAAACACTCAAATCTTTTAACAATTATAAATCACATGTCCAACAAATTAATATAATCCTTATTCATAGACTTTATATATTTCATAAAGACAGTCACACTTTCTGAATTTTGCAGATCGGCAGTCAAATTATTCCAATATTTTAGGCCACAGAAGAATGGATTTTTCCTGAAAGACCAATGAATTTTGGATGGAATTGCAAAAACTTTCTTATTAAATTGTCTAGTTAACATGAACAGGAGATTTAATAGCCTCAGTGTTCAAACTATGTTTATACATTTGTCTCAAAGTTTGTACAATGCGTCTTTGTTCAAGTGAGTTCAATTTACACATTCGATGAATTTCATTATGAGTATATCTATCTGTTAGTTTGATATTCAAACATAATCGCAGAGCATTATTTTGAAGAATTTGAAGTTCACATTGTAAACTTAGCTATTATTTCAAATATACTGTGTGATCATAATTATTGTGATAAAGCAGTGTTATCTCTAAAAGTTTATGAAATGAACTTGATATTCTATTTGGTACAAGCCCTACATCCTTATATATATGAGACACAGGTTGTTTGTGCCAGCCTCGTCTTCACACAGACGCCCAAAGAAGCCTTCGCTGGTTCCTTCGCTGGTTGCTTTCCCAGACGGTGTCTCATTAATGTTCTCCCCTTTGATGTTTAAGTGCTGAGATGAGAGGCCTCTAAGAATCCCCATATCGCAGGGTCGGACAGATGGACTAATCTGATGAGCTAAGAATGGTTTGTATATTCCACTCTCTTAATCGGATTAATTTGTTATAATTATATCATCATTTATTTTTGTATCATTGACTATTTCATAAATGTCTAAGAGCATTAATGGAAATATGAAGTAAATGAAACTGAGAAATGCCACTTTACATACAAAACATAACCTCTTTGAAGGTTCTAGACCATCATCGGATTAATGCATCTTATTGAAAAACACTTAAGGATAGACAACACCTCAGAGTGGCTTCATTTGCGAGATTGAATATTGTGCACTAACCAGGAAGGGTAGAACAACATAAATGAAAGAGCACATTTTTCTCTATCCTCTGGAACACATTTTATTATCAACTCTTTATGATTTGAGGAATTATCTGCCAAAAACTATTTTATTCACTTCTATTTTTTGAACACGAATATCTCAGTATCCACTTAATAGATTGTAATGGCAGTTTGGCACATCAATTATGATCCTAAGGAGGGAAGCATGTCTCAGATTTCTTATATAGGGCCTAGTTTTCATTTTATGACAAAAAATGGGAAGATTCTGGTTATTTTTGTCAACAATATTTTCTACATTTTATAAAGAAAAAGTAAGACCTTAAGTCCTTTATCAAAATTTTGAGACATGCTTCGCTCTGCATGAATGCTATCTACATGTACAAAAACATTCATGCATTTATATGCAGTAGTTATTGAGATATCCTTGTTAAAAAATAAAAGTACAAAACTTTTTTCACGTCCTGGTCCAGGTCCAACTGTGTAACAACCTTTCATGCTTTTAATCTGAAGACAATTTAAAGAAGACTCCTTATCTAAACAGAATTAGGGGCCATTTAAAACTTGCATTTTTTCCATCTTTTAAGGGAACTTCCCAATTTGTGACGACAAACGGTGAGTTACTGAGGAACCCCATGTATCCACCAAAGGGAATTTCCCATCCTCAAAAAGATATAGAAAGGAGATTGAGATTAGGCATACAATTTCTTTTATCTAGGCCCATACAGGCTATTATTAATTGTATTATTTACTAACCTTCATGTATTTAATAACCTGTGATTCCAAAGTTATTTTGAAAGGGAATTCCGACTATAATGACGTAGCAAGGACAATACTGAAAGCCCAGAATTGAGGGAATTCCCAAATTTAGTTTTCTCTCCTAAATTATTCTCTAATATCTTGACATTTTGCTTTTTTTTCATTTGTTACTTTTTTTAGAGTACATAGCTGAATTGAAAAACACAAAAAGTGGAGACTTCCAAAATTATGTGCAAGAAACCCTTTAATGTAAACTGGTTTCACAAAAAAGTGACTTCAAGAGAAGTGTGGATTTCAGGATCACCAGAATATGTTTATTTCTTTATGCACACAATGTATAGTAATTTTTATGTCTTTTACAAGCAATTCCTATAATTAGTGGACTTTTCCTGCCATGGTAATGAGTTAAAGTGAAGAATACGAGTTGCTTGGCTGCGGGCATTTTGTGCAATTCCATATTATTCATTTACATAAACATTGACTGCACTCCCAATTTTATGTTATTACATTTTTTGATGAGCCTTCTGAGGCTTCAAAAGGCTTTCGCTACAAAGTACTGTCTTGAGCTGAACATTTTCTTTGGACTTTTCCTAAATATAAATATCATTCTTATCCTAGCTTCATAAAAGTAAACTCATGCATCCATACTTCTTAAAAACTAGTTAGACACTTCTCTGTAATTATCATAGGCAATGCATTTAGTTGAGTGTACTTCATGTTATTGAACAATATCGGTGGAGAAAAGCAAGCAACATAATCACCCAGTCAGAAGTACATGACCTTACTGATAAATGATGACTATTTTTGGTGTAAACAAAAGGAATAGTATGGGTCTGGACCACTAAAATCGACACAGCGACATGGCCATTTCTTGAAATCGACATGCAACATGGATCCTAAACGACTCGACAGACAGTGGCATGGGACCTGGGCATTTCTTAAATTCAACATGTGCCATGGAGAAAATTAAGCGACAAAGACACGCAAAATTGCAAATTTAAAAATTCGACATGCGACTTGGGGACTCGATCCCCTGTCCAGAGCCCCAATAGTTAACGTTGTAAACATTCCGGTACATTGCTGTATGATCGATAACATCATGATGTCCTCCCTCCCCCCTACCCTTCCCCCTCCCCCCTCCCCTAACCCACAACAAGTGGACTCTAACTCGCCATTTGGCCTTGACCTTTGACCTTTACCTCTGTTCCGCCCACTCATTGGTCAATCAGGTCACGTGTTAGGGTCATTATGTAAATGAGCGCTGTGCCGGAGGTCACGTGACCTCTGACCCTTCACCCCCTGACGACACAAGGGGGCGCTGTAGGGGCTGATGACGTCATGTAATGAATTTTACAGTGTCAATGGGGGAGTAGGCACAGTGGGGGTGGGGGGAGGGGGGTAAGGGGTGGAGCTCAGTGGGAGAGGGTAGTGGGGCGAGTGCTCATAATGATGTTGTAGGGGGGGGGGGGGGAGGGAGGAGGAGGAGGTTCAAAGAGTTGAAGTGACCCTCAATTCCTTCATTGGAATAAAAAGGAGGGTCAGGAGATCGTGATTAGACAATTCTGAAACTCATCAAGTGATATTCTAATCATCAATGTCAGGGTTATATTGGGAAAAAGAAACACTAAAAGCTCAAATCCTCAGAAATATGATGGGTCAACACTCCCCCTCCCCTACACACACAGACACACACCACACAGACACTGACACACAGAGACACACACACCACACACGGACACAGACACAGACACAGACACACAGACACACAGACACAGACAGACAGACAGACAGACAGACAGACAGACAGACAGACAGACAGGCACACACACACACACACACACACACCTCATACCCACACACAGACACACACACACCTCAGTTCCATGTACCTGCACATACAACATTCTACATTTAATCACATTCTAGAATCCAACTCTAAGCACTAAACAATAGGACTTGTGTTTCATTTTCATTTTCACATATTCTATTATATTCAACAAGGGGGCTGTGGCAACCATATTACATGCATTTATAATCAAATTTCACCAATAATAATATTTTGTCTAATTTCCTAAACAATACTCATTGCAAGTATCCCCTTTATTTAGAATACACGTGTCACCCTTTTAAGGCATACCAAATCCTTTCTCTTATCCCTCAAGGGTCCATCAAAGGGAGGGAGACATTATATTTTTCCCTTCAGGACATCTACCCATCCCCCTTTGTAGATGAGCGGTTCAGTTTGGGGTGGTTCGGAGGTTAATGGCTCAAGGATTATAAATGATATTTCTATGTAAACACAAACATAATGGGGGAGGATATTTCCATGCGGACAGATGATGGACTCCGGTCGGACCATTAAGGTGAGGCGGCATCGATGTAAACCCTTAAGAGCGTCCCATGTCACTTAATCCACATTGCGGGTAAACCTCATGTGAATACTTTCGATACATGTTAAAGGTAATGCATGCCATTATCGTCTTTCGCAGGTGACAGCTATGGCTAATTCTGCTGAATTCTGCACAATGCACTTTACAGACTATAATAACTCTCTTATTGCATTGGCAAATTGAAATTGCAAATTGGAATTTCTCTGTCATACTGGTAACAATGCTTTTATGATCGTGCCACCATAATTCTGCCATGTGGGAGTATTGATACGTCAGGCAGTCATGACTTAGCATTATCAAGGGCCTGACAATTTTCTAGTGGTTTTCATTATACATTTCTTGATGATATTGTGATAAAGATGAAAGGATATCATTTTCTTATTGATTTTCTTATTGATTTCAGCAAAATATGCTGTGAGGTATAATAATCTTGAATATATGTACTAGCAAAATGACCTTTTTGCCGACCACCAATACATGTTATAAACTTGGTGTCCATTCCCTTAAATTCGACAGCACGACCCAGACATTTCGTAAATTTGAAATGCGATATTGCCAATTGTTAGTGACAATGACATGTGACATGGGTATTTCATAAAATCGGTGGGGCAGCATAAGGCCATATTCCAATTTTCTGTGGGTTGCATTTGTGGTTGCTATTTTTAGGTGCTGCAAGCAATTTGCGGTTTTGATACCAACATGTTGGTATCCCCATCCGGAATATGGGCTTAAAGGACATGGCCATTCATTAGCGATAATGACCGGGACATTGTCGTTTAAATTTGACAGCCCCCCCCCCTTGTCTACACCCCAGTCTAACAGGAGTTCAGAATGCACCCAGCATTCAATTCCATTTACAGTCCATGGAATAAATGAACAGGGGGGCATAGACTGGTTGGAATCCAGCTTGGGGTAGGTGGCATTCCACTCTCACAGGATCACACCATCAATTTGGGACTAACAAAGACCACAATGCCCCGAGTGATTCAATAAAGGCCAGTCCCACCAGCCTACAGGGGGAGGGGGTTCCCCCAGCAACCCCCCTGACCGACAAGGTCACAGTCAAGGTCACTGGACATACCCGGATGTCTGCCCCATCTAATGACGTCATCAGTCAACAGGTGGTGTCCCAGATATAGACAAGCAGCGACGTAACAAGCACGTTCTACAACCGTACCACTTTGGTTAGTCTGTAACCAATTTTCAGTTATGTTATTTTCGTTAAAGTTGAGACTAAGAAAAAAGAATGTGATGATAACATTATTATCACATAAAAGAACATAACAAGAATGTCACAATAACGTCACCATGCAATGTCGCAATGCTAGGTTCTAAAGATGTCTTTGGGGGCCATCAAAATAATGTAACAAGAACCAAAACAGAACTAAAAAAAATGTGACAGAAATGTTATTATAATGTTACATTCTTGCCTGGGACTATTTTTGACGGGACCCAAGAACTGCAAATGAGTTATGGTAGCTATACTCAAGATGGCCATTCTGTGGCTAAGATGTCTCCGTGTGAGTGTGACATGAGTCCTGGTGACCACACCCTGTCTTGTGACAAATGAAACACCTTCAGACAGCATGAACCGTCTTCATCACGCCATTACCCGCTTACCATGGGCTAGCGGGTGGGGCCGCAGCAAGTGGTGTCATGTTGTGTTGGTTTTCTGTTGACTTTGTTGCCTCTACTGGGTGAGGCTGCTGTGTGGTCTGTACTACTGTACTGCAAGTTTGTATCTACTGGAACCTCTAGTCTATTGTACAAATCAGAAAATGTACAGCTTTTGGTTCATGCGTAAATCTCTATCATAATCAGGTATTCATCTAGTAGAGAGCATTTCTACCAAACCAATATGTTACATCAATGCCATCATAACAAAACTCACATAAATCCACCCCATACCCTTGTAAATCCACCCAAAACTCTTGAAAATCCACCCAAACTCACCTAGGCAAAAATCAACTCACGTAGCTATGATGCCGATCAAGGTCATCACAACTTTATGAAATGCAAAACTCATATGCTCATACAAATGTTTGTTATAAAACAGGCCTCTGATACGGAAAACCAAAGCAAAATCAGAAGGAAATTGTTTAAACAAATAAAAAAGAAGAATGGTATCACAATCTAAATGAATCCCTTACCATAGCAGTCTCCACACTCTCCCTGAACCCCTGATTGTCCCATTTATAAACCAGGATTGAGGTTTTCTATTTAGATAAGGTTTATTAAGTGCCCCAGCAGCAGCCTGAGATAAGATCCCTTGGGATAAGACAAGCCTGTTCCCCCACAGATTGCCTCAGACCTGGCCCTTATCAGGCTGCAGGGGTTTGGTATGGGCTACAGCCTTAAGCCCATATTCCACTGGGCGATTTCGACCATTCGGAATCGGGAAATTTCTGAATTGCGATTAGAAATATGAAAGGAACCCTTGCATGTTGCACACCATTTGAAAGGGAATTTGAAGTCCTGTCTAATGATATGTAACATGACTATGTTGAATCCTTATTGCTGATGGAGATTTCTGAAATCGCGAGTAAAATTGGGTAGTGGTACACAGCCTTAGACCAGGGATTGGAGCAGGGGTGGCAACAAGTAGTGAAGCCTGATGGGCCATGGGTACAGGCCCAGCCTGTTGCAGCCAAATGGTCCTGCTTAGAGGCACTCCCAGGCAAGCAGCGACGTAACAAGCATCTTCTGGGACCGTACTTTTTTGGTAAGTCTGTAACCTGCCCAATTTTCACATAACAGTTACATTATTTTAATTAAAGTTGAGACTTATTAAAAAAGAGTGTTATAATAACCTCATAATTATTGTAGTGAAGTTGAGACCTTATTCTTAAAGAATGGTATGATAATGTTACAACATGAAAGATCAAGAGAATGTCACAATAACATCACAGTGCGATGTCACAATGTTAGGTTCTAAAGATGTTTGAATGCCAGCTGATATATGACTGCAGTTAAATGACTGCACTACCCATGCAAGAATGCAAAGTTATGATAATGTTGCAGTAACATTCTGCTTAGTTCCATTTTGTTTCTTGTTACATTATTTTAATGGCACCTAAAACCTTCTCTCGAACCTACCATTGTGACATTGCACTGTGACGTTATTGTAATGTTCCCATTATGTTCTTTCGCATAAGGATAAGGTTATTAGAATTGTCGGTATTGGTTTGCATGGTCTCACCTTTGCTTAAACATAATGCTATCATAATACTCTATTCTGGTTACTCTTGTAATATGTCTATGACCCTGAATTATAACAGAATTTGCCCTTATATCTTTCTTAATAAGATGTCTTGTTTGGAATCATATTTCATACTACCTATGGACACTTATTTTGCTAGCACAAGATTATCCAATCACATCCCAATTAAAATTCAATAAAAAGCCCATGAGATATCTGATGAAATCAAATTAGGGTTGTGAGACCTTTAGGGGAACGTCACCCTGTTTGATAAGCTGGTGACGTCACACGTTGACTCACTTTGCTGGTTCCCTACATGAAGCTATACATCAGTATGTGTCAGACTGGTACAAGCGGAGTGAGTCAGGGAGCATTAATTATCTGGGTCGGGAGGTGGGGGGTGGTGGGGAGCGGTTAGTATTCAGACAGGTTCAGACAATGAGTAGTGACAGAATGCTCCCAAGGGAGCTGTAGGGGGAGGTGGTGGGGGTGGGGTGGGGGGGGAGGGGGTATTTGGGAGGGGAGGGGAGATGCAACAATCAATTTCCCCACAATGCTTTGACCTACAAGCAACAGATGGAAATCGTGTACCAGGAATTCTCCCTACCACGGATAACTGATTTACAATATTTCAAGTACCTGCACGTAAATTTGGGCAAATTTTATCAACAAAAACACAGGAAAATCTATGATGAATATATAGAGATATTTGCCATGTTTCTATCCATAATTCTTTTTCAAACCAAGCTAAAAGATATAAAACATATACACACAAATTGAAAAATACTGATTGCTAGTTTTTCATAATTTTCAACCACAAAGACGGCCATGATAAATGAAAAATCACAAGCTGAAGGCCTGTGACAGACCAACGGGTGCAGCTTGAGCCCCATTTGCCGTCAGTATTATTTACCTTGATATTAATTGCAACCTCTGAAATGCAAGCTTAAAAAAAGTACGATTTTGATTTGAAAATATAATGATATACATTAAAACATCCATGGTTAATCACACTATGCTTCTAGAATTAAGATAATTAGTATAAAAGATAAGAATATCTAAAAGGCCACAATGAAACTCAAGGAAAAAATCACGTACGGTGAATGTGGCTTACTAAAACACACCCTAAGCTGTTAAAAATTTACAAACTTCGATTTCATACGGGAGTAGGAGTGAAAGACGTGGTGAAAGGAACCCTTAAAACTGGACAAACAGAAAACAGAGATGAGACTGTTACAGTAGGTAATTGGGGCCTTTTATAATGCTTACATAATGCCCTGACCCGCCGTATACAAATCACGGATAGAACCAACAGGGAACCATACAGCAACCTGCAGTTACCGATCCCAAAATAACCCGATGGATCTAGTATACATTCTACGTAATTTTACGAAGCTCCAACACTGAAGTAACTCTTATTAAGTGTGAATAAAATAAATTTATAATTTACAATGCACAGTGGAAACGTTGCGCCTGTATTTCAAGTTTAAAACTAAATGCCATTTTCTCCGACACTACCCCTTTCACCAACTACCCATTCGCTTTGAACAAACTAAAAGAAATTTCCTCTTTCAATTTGATAACTTTCCTTTCCATTACTTATATCATAATATAAAATGCAAGTATAAATGGGTGATTACGAATTGCAATTCTATATAAATAGAAATACAATTCATAATAAGACAATCATAATTCTACACTTGAGATAAGTTGAGCAAACCAAGACATATATATGATACATTACCATGCCATTTATGATATCATAAAGAATATAGAGTTGTAAAGTATCATGAGAATTACCCATTTATAATTTGTCACTTTAGGTAAGGTGAACAAACCCAGACCAGTCCAGACGTACAGTTGTATAATTATGAAGTCTGGACTTAATCATCTCTATTGAGATTAAGCTGGCGTTTTCATTGGGGCTCCCAGCACTTAGTATATTATAGAATTACGTTCATAATAACAGATTTATAATTTGACACTTTAGATAAGCTGAACAACCCCAGCCATACCCGCACATACGAAGACTGGACTTAATTATCTCTATTGAGATTAAACTGGCGTTTTCCCTGCGGCTCCACGCCCTTAATTTTCGCCCTTAGGCCAATTCCCGCCGGGTTTAGGCCTATTAAGCCTAAAATGAACCATCTTTGGTGGTGAGAATAGGCCTAGAACAGGGCCCCTAGGCGGTGAATAAGTGACAGCCGCCTGAGAGCCTGTGGAGAAAGTGAATCAAATTGCCCGCTCCTATGAAAACCTGGGGGGGGGGGGGGGGGGGGGGGGGGGTCACTTGGAGTTGAAAAGGTAACCACTGCCAAATGGACATGTGAAGTGGGGGTGGTGCACAACAAAATTGAGGGGCGGTTGACCACTTTTTAGGCAAAAAAACACAAAAAAACGGGGGGAGGGAGGGCAGTGAACTATATATATATATATATATATATATATATATATATATATATATATAACAATATACTTGAAACTTAGCTTTATTGTCACTGTATTTCACACACACACACACAAATTAATTTTATTGTACCAGAAGCTTTTAGGCAGTTTTGGTGATATTTGTTTAATTTCTGTTATTGACACACCCCGATTTTTAGGGGTATAGTGATCTGTGTCCCCCAAAAATAGGACTGGTCAGTCACAACAAGTAGGGATGGTAGTTTGGCAGTGGGTAGTACCTTTCAAATAGTCAGTGCCCCCCCCCCCCCCCCCCCCCCCACCGACTCCAGGTATGAAAAGCTCCATTTTTCACCTCATCTCGACGACAAAGTGGTTTCAATTTAAATATTTAGTTTTAATTTTCGGGTGAAACTGTTGAAAGCCCCGGCGCACAATCTGTCAACGCTGAATTGTATACTGAGGCACATTATAGACAAAATGGTCTGTGTTAAACTTTAGGTGATTCACACACACTCAGAACTGTGAAACTTCACGTAATTCTTCACGTCCGATAATACTCACTTTAAAACCTGCTCTTGGGAAAATCAGATTTTTATGTCAGATATGAATTATTATTTATATAGATATATATTATTGGGGAATGCTGTGATCCTACACTTCATTAATATTCATGTTATGTTAATTAGATCATGTGACTGGTTGGCGCCAAATCAGTCTCAGGCTGGTCGCCATCGTAAGCAGACATTCCCCCATGCACTTTTTTATATTTTTTATTATTTACTTACTTTAATTATTTGTTTAATTATTGTTAATAAATTGGCCAACTTTATTATTAAATATATATATCCTGAATCGGCAAGAGCGTTACTTCTGCCTTCGTTTCCCTTCTTCAATATATATATCATCATATCATAGAAGCACTTTAATGCCTATAGGCCTAATAAGTTTACCTGAACAACGAAGGCGTTACTTTTTCCTAAAAAGAAGAACGCTTAATTGCACACATATTATGTTTAGAGATGAATGACCATAATCATTTTGTTGAAATAATATTTAGTTTAGATTTGACATATAGGTGTTCATAAATGGGAAAAGGACATTGAATACAATCACAATGTAAGTAATGTAGGCAAGTAAACGGTTACCATAGCTTGTGTAAGCATTTTGATCGTTAAGTAGTATTTGTAGACATGTATGCGGGTAGTCGAATACTGTATTAAAGTGTCGGCACTAAACCAAAACATACATAATGTTGTCTGTATAATTTGAATAAAAATTTCTAAAACAAATTTCTCGTTATTCTGTAAGTTCTGGGCGTTGCTATTGGAGACTGAAACAAGAAGGAAACACACAATTGAAATCGAATAAAAAAAAAAAAAGATAAAAAAAGATAAAATAAAATAAAAAAAGGAAAAATAAAACAAAACAAAAGAACCCTCCCACCCTACCCTGGTCAGCGGGCCTCCCGGGTGGAGGTGGGAGGAGTGAAAGCTGTGGGCGTGTCAGGGGGCGGGGCTCAGGTCGGAGGCGCCGCCCCCTCCCTCCTTAAGCCCCGCCCCTGCCTCATTAGCCCCTCCCTGACCACGCCCCCTTTCACCTCTAGCCGTAGGGAGTTGACCACTTTAATTGGTGCCAGGTCTGGGTGGGAGGTGTCATAAAGGTGTCAAGTTAATTATAATGGAGGTGCTGAATACAAGAGTCACAAGTATTTCATTAGGTTCTGGTGAAAAATGATAATTGTTCACAGGAGAAACAAATACATGTATAGATTGTCGGATTGCTGCATCAGAAACTAATTTTCGGAAAAAGGGAGGGGCGCGCGTCTCCGTGCCCCCCCCCCCCTTTGGATCCGCCATTGAGAATAAGCAAATTTAAGCACTGATCCGCTGCCCAACCATGTTAAAGTTGTATATTTCAATATCACATACTGACTGGTGATCTGAATCGGTACTAAAGTTGGCTAATTCTATTAGAATAATCACCTGATTTTAGTGCAGATTGGTCGGCTGACTTAGTCAAAATCGCCTAGTGATCATGGTGCTTTATTGTGAGGGGCCCTCGTCCCCCCTGGGGGCCCTCTCTGGGTGGCCCCCTTATATAAGCCTTCACCCCCCGACATACACACAGAGACAAAGGTGGTACTTTGGGATGTAACCTTCACTCAGGCCCATCCTCCCTTTAACCGAGACAAGGACACCTTTACTGAGCCTGGGAGGTTCCCAGGGAAACTGTGTCTTCTGATGTGGGGGGGGGGGGGGGGTTGAGGTGGTGTGTGTGTGTGTGTGTGTGTGTGTGTGTGTGTGTCGGTGGGGGGGGGGGGGGGGGTCAGGAGGGGGAGGAGTAGAAAAGAGCCTCAGGGTGGGTAAGTGAATGGTGGGTGGTGGAGGGGCAGCAGGAGTGGACACAGGATTTTTTCTGTTGCGAGAGTTTGCACCAACAGCGAGGGTCATCCTTGTTATACAGCGAGTGTATCCAATAGCAAGGGTTTGATCACTTGTTTTTTAAATTGTGAGAGGGACATTTTAGAATAATTACTTCAATATTCAGTTTTCAGCAAATGATAGTTGTCTCCCTCTGCTTATAAAATATACAGGATGTATGTAGAGGAAATGTATTCATCATTCAATTAAATTTGGTTAAAATGTGGTAAAAACCATTGCAACAGCAAGGGTTTGCATTTTAAAAACCTTAAGGATATCGCTGTTTGTTGCGAGACCCAAATCTAAGTCCTAGCTGTGCTCTCCCATTGCAAGAGTTTGGTTATGCAACAGACCACTGGCCGTAGGAGTGGTGGTAAATTGGAGGGGTAGCAAAGGGCCTTTGGGCCAGGGAGTGAATGGTAGGGGAGAAGGCGGGAGGGGAATAGTGGAGTAAACATAGGGTATAATTATGATAAATTGGATGGTTCAACTCATCTTGGGTTAAGTAATCTTACCATAACAACCCTTCACTTTAATTCTACCATTTGTATAGGATTAAGTTTAGAAACAGTAAACCATGATTTAGTAGACATATTGATGTAAAAGCATCTTGGGCTTTAATGCAGAAATACCTGGGATGTAACAAGCACATTCTGCAACCATGCTTTTTTGGTTAGTCTGTAACCTGACGGATTTCATGTAACAGTTATGTTATTTTAGGTAAAGTTGAGACTTACTGAAAAAGAATGATATAATAACATTATATTTTAGTGAAGTTGAGACCTTACTGATGAAGAAAGTCATAATAACATTATTATAAGGTGAACAAAAATTACAAGAATGTCACAATAATGTTTAAGTACAAAGTTGCAATGTAAGGTTCCAAAGATGTTTTTTGTTGCCATCAAAATAACGTAACAAGAACCAAAGCAGAACTAAACAGAAGATTGATACAACATTATAATAACGTCATATTCTTGCTTGGACTGACAACTCCAGTACCACATGCCACAACCCCTGTTGTAGTCTCAGGAGGACCGTTTTAGTCCAAGAACCTCAACAAAAACACATATTGGCTTTTCTTTTCACCCAGGGGAGCCCCTGGTTTAAATCCCTCTCAACATTCAATTTAGTCATCATCTGCATTCTGAACAAACTCAGCCCAACAAAAACAAGAAAGTGGGGATGGAGTTGGGGGTCGGGGGTTGACTGGGTATAGGGGCGTCCTAGTGGGAGGGGGCACTTGGTCTGTAAAGGTACTCACTGCCAAATACCCCTGCAAAACAGAGATGGTTAATGTAAAAACTGAATGTCAGCGAGTCCCTTGTTAGGCAAAGAAGGGGGTCAGTGAAATACTCCTGTCGAACAATAAAGGAGCAATAACATAAAAATCATTCTTCCTGTTACTTGACGTCAATAGAGAACATATTGAAAATAGTATCAGAATTTAGAAGAATTAATTTCTAGTTCACAGTCTATTTTAGGGGGCGGTGAGCTGTATTCCCCAAAATAGGGCCTGGTCAACCAAATTTCAGGAGCGGTCAGTCACAAGAAGTTGGGGTGGTAGTTTGGCAGAGGTTAGTTACCTTCCTTATATTAACACGGCATAGCTTCCTATCTTCACCAAGCCCCACCTGTTCCATGCTAGCTACCATTGGACACAGAGTAGTCAGAGCCAGAGGCAGATGGTCAGTTGAGATAAATGCTGGTATATCAACTCTTACATAGATCACCAGCACCCAGCGAAATTACACCCTACCCACTCTATAGCCCCTACCCACAGCCCCTCCAGTAGTGGACTAATAGGTAGGGTCTCCGCCTCCAGTGTGAGGGGACCCGGGTTCGCCTCCCAGTGGCATTGCGCAGTGCGCTTGTAACATTTTAAGAGTCAGTGCCCCCCCCTCCCCCCCCACCTGTTTAGGAATGGGCAGACCTGTAATTGGATTGCAGCTGGTGAGAGGGGAATTCTGGGAGCTGAATTGCAATTTTAAAGGAATAAAGATTTTAATAGTGTGAATTGCTTTCAGTTCTAATTAAAAAAGAAAGGGCTATTTAAATGATTATTGTTAAATGCCATTGATGGAAATATGAGAACATTATCACAAGCAAAATCCCCATGAGTATAAAAAGATTGCGTTCAATGAAGAGAGATTTCAATCATACATGGACAAAAACAGGAAAATAGAAAGATCATATTTGCCTTATTGCATGTGATATTGAAAAGATGGATTTTGTATGTTTATGTTGCTAGGCAGTAATTCTAGGAAATACTATATGGTTTCTCTCCTTCTTAATGAATACAAAGTAATAATATTCAGTATGGTAAACTAAATACAGCAAAGAAATACACAGTACAAACCAAGGGGGCAGAAAGCAATTGTTATTGGCCTGGTGTGCACACACTGTCAAGGGCTTTAGCCTGAGACATAGGTGTGTGCAAACTAGGGTACTAAGAATTGCTGAGTGTGCCTACAGTCTGTACTGGGTTCATTATATATCAATTACACAGAAAATATTGAAAGTTTTCACTGAGAACACAAAAGTTGGCTTCAGCATTCACAGACAGGCATTAATTGCCTTCCAGGGCAATAACAGATCTTTTATTCATCGGTTTCTCAGATGGTAGGACAATGATGAAGGTATCGGGGGTGGAATCCTGACAGAGAGCTAAAAAAAGTGTAGAGCAAGGCCTATAATTATGAATAGAGAATACTTTCTTTTGAATGATTAGAATACTCAGGGCATATTATCCAAAGGGTAAATCTGTGAATAAACTTTACTTGTACTTTCGTTATTGATTTTGGTTCTCTTGAGCAGGGCAATAACTGCCTTTGTATGCACCTGTTGTGACGTCACTGTGCAGAATACAAATCATTCAGCCTACGGTGAGATGACAAACTGTTTGACAGCACCTCAGAGAGAACCTCAGGCTGGCCACTCCCATGGATTGCTGGGATTGCTGTATTACTTTTACTTATTTTCACGACTTTGATAAGGTATGCCAGCAACAAAGATGTCAAGAAAACTGTACAGGCAAAGGTTGGACTTACATATCTTTTTGAAGCTGTAATACCCGTTATGATATTAAGGGCCATACCTATTAAGCGACTTTAGCAGCAATGGGTGATTTTGCCGGCAATTCTGTTGCACATCACCCATCACCTAGAAAGCACACCATACCCATGGTGAATTGTTCGACGATTGCGATCCCCCAGCGATTGTTCTGGGTAATTTTTGATAATGCGATACCAATGTTGTTGCTGGTAAAATCGCTTTGTGGGTATGGTGCTTTAGTGATGTACCTAATACTCGCCTCACAGCACACAGATGTAACATACACTTAGCTATAGCGGTGTAAGATCACATCTCGTCTGGGTTTAATGGAGGGGATTCTAGGTCTATATTTTGGTCACACTTGGCTTGCTGTCCTAGCAAATGTCGTAGATGTGTTAAAACGTATCTTCACGAATCTGAAATATCTATATTCTGAACTTGTCAAAGACAGAGTTAAATAAAAGCATTAGCCTCTGCCTGGCGGATAATAAACATGCCTTTATTTATTTCTATATTTACAGTCTTAATGATAGTTAAGTTTATTATCTAAAATTAATTTACTGTTCTCCTGATCACCAAAATAACTTTAAGAAATAACGTAGCTAGTTTCTAGCATGGATACCATTGCCTCTAACCAAGTTAAATTGATAGAAAACTGATTTTTAAATACCAAATATGATGATTTCCAAATTTAGATTTAATCATACAAACAAATACATTTGCCCTTGGTCAATTTAATGTTTGACATATTTCAAAATATATATCCTTTCATTTCTGTTTAAGTTTTGGTAATTTTTCATATCTAAAGTAAAGCAGTTACAGAAACCTCAGGTGTTTTCGCTAACTTTAGGAGTACTGTTACACAGGGTCAGGAGGTGCGACTGGGTGTCGAGTAGATCAGAGTCTCTGTACCTTTACTGTACGGTGGTGGTAGGGGCGGTGAAGTGGAAATGATTAAGCCTATATTCCACATACTGATTTTGCTGCTGACTATCCTGCCAATCTGCAAGGTCACAAAAATGTTCTGCAACCATACTTTTTTTAGTCAGTTTGTTACTTACTAAGATGGTACGCAACAATTACGCAACAATTACATCATTGATGGTGAGGTTGAAACCTCAATGAATCAGAATGTTATTATAATGTTATTTCTTGGTGAGGTTAAGACCAAACCATAACAGAACGTTATAAGAATATTCTATTTGGGTTGAAGAATGACACCAGATTATTGTAATAATGTCTAAGTGCAACGTCACAGTTTGGAGCAACGTAATTGGGAGTCAAAAGAACGTAACAAGAACAAATACAAAACCAACCAGAATATTGCTTCAACGTTATAATAACGTCACATCCTTGGCTGGGTACTAAATCGGCAGTCTGATAAAAGGTTAAACATAGACCCATTATATATCAGTAGAAAGGTTATACCATTCTCTTTCCAATGGTATACAGGATGCATGGTTTCAGGCCATATTCGCGGTGAAAATCAAACAGAATAAAACAAAATCGCCAGCATTAGAATCTGTGAGTGGAATACAGGCTTAAAGGTGGTACAGGCTTCTATCTCTCTGAGACACACTGTCTGCACCTCATATATACCGCTGTTATCTGCCTTTAAGGTCTGGTACTTTGTAGACAAAGTAGTATACAGTTAAGGTCATACCTGGCAATCTCCAAATGAAGGCAGATTTTATCATTTGCACATATATTATTGAAATACTAGAGGGTAGTGGATTTCTAAAGGGTGTCAGATTCAGATGTTTCATTATGTATTTTCCATCAGCCCTCCTATTCTGCCTCTCTCCAGCTGGGGTAGGGGTTGTATGCCAGGTACTCCCAGGCGGAGGTGTTAACATAATAACGTCACAGCAACGTTTTGGTTCGGTTCTTGTTACATTATTTTGATGGCTCTCAATAACATTGCTGCAATATACTGCTGTGACATAGCACTGTGATGTTATTAAAATGTTCTGGTTATGTTCTTCAACCTAAAGAGAATGTTCTTATAAAGTTCTGTTTTGGTTTTGTCCTAACCTCACCAAAAAAATTATGCTATAATAATGTTCTGATTTGGTGAGGTTTCTGAGGTTTCAACCTTACCATCAATAACATAACAGTTACATACCATCTTAGTTAGTAACAGACCAAAAAAGCATGGTTGCAGAAGGTTTCTGTTATGTTGCAAGCTGGCTGGGCTGATTGAGGGCCCGGGAGGTATGGAGAGGTATGTATTGTCAGATTTATTGTAAAACCTCTCATTTAAGGCGTGCCTAAACAAATGCTGTCTGAAAGAATTAGAGCCTTGAAGTGGTCAAAATTAAGTTTTAAGTATTTCTGAGTATTTTAAGTATTAATGTTTTTATCACCCAACCATTTTTCCAAAAAGGTTGAATACTGAAAATGAGGAGCGGTACATACGACTTGTCAATACGCACCTCCTTCAATATGTACTGCTTGTTGGCCTAGCAGGTGATAAAACACAAGGCGATCAGGAGGAAGAAGCAATATCTATTCCCTATTATATTAAGTGCCGTATCAGTTAAAGCTACTCAGCTCAGCGACATGAATAAGATCCCTGCAAATTAGTCGATTACATTTATTACAAAACAGTTTGTGATATCTTACACAGATATAAAGGACTAATGCATATGCAGGCGACAAAGTGAAAGTCTGAAATATTGTGTCGTAAAGCCCCTAATTTAAAGGGATGTTCTCGCCATGAATTCAAAGAGATACATACGCCGACGTAAGCCTAATTTATAACAACGCGATGGCCGGTGACATTTTTTGGACTTTTGGAACGTAATCTGGCAACGTTTTTGGTCACGTCGCAAATTTGGCATGCAAGGCAGGGGGTTACAACGTATCAAGTCACTTCCATTGCATGGAAAAGGGCGTCCCTTTAAGCCTCATCCTTACTTTAGACTGTTGGTCGTATTTTCATTTTTCTATAACTGCCATTGTATTCTAGGCTATGTAAAATTTTAGTTGCACCCTTCAAGTTTAAGCCTAAAAATGCCCCGTATATCTTAAACTAAGCCTCAGGGGCTTAAATTAGTTTTACATTAATCATTATGGTGGATCCTTGATATTGAAATAGTGAGTCGGGCTTATTGATCAGTAACTAAAACCATGACTGCATTGAACAAGTCCAATGGAAACACAGCCAGCCATGTTATGTTAGTCTACATCAAAGATAATCCAACAAGACTAGCCCGCACGCAATGCTACTTCAAGGAACAAGGATCCATAACGGTTAAGCCCAATACCCACTAGGCAGATTTTATCAAGTCAGCCTACTGATCAGTGCTAAAATTGGCAGAATATATTCAAATTATCAGCCGATTTTAGCACTGATTCAGATCAGACATGTACATTTCTATTTATACACAGTATACGAACAGGCAATCATACAAATTGGTCATTTTTTGTGTCGACTCATTGGCTGACTGAGTAAAGCCCCACACCCACTATAGATCCACCAGGCAAGAAACAGCTGTTTTTGTATTTCAATAATGCAGACAAGAATTTAATAGTCCAGGATGTCCGGAAAAAACCCGCTAGTTTTTCAACAGATATTATATTTTGTCACGTGCGATCTGTTAAATGTATTTTAAAAATCTGCCAAAAAGTTCCATGTATGTACGGAAATATATTGAAAATTGCCCCCATAGACTTAAGGATAGACACCAGTGGTCAATGGTCAATTCAACAAATCCTCAATGAATTCTTTAATACTGATCTGATCCTAACAAACTTTACATCATTTAAAAGCTCACATTTTTCTCTATCTATTGATTCCACAAAGGTTATAAAATGATGAAAAACTAAGATTTCATCAATTTTAAACTAATTTTTTCTCTTTTATTTTTTGAACATCGATATCTTGCTTATCACTTAACCTACAGGAATAAAATTTCACATACAGCTTCACAACAATCATATGCAGGGAAGCATGTCTCAGATTTTTTATTTAGGCTTTAGATTTGATTTTATGGTCAAAAACGTCCAAAAACGGAAAACTTTTTTAGATTTTTATGCATTTTCATTTTCTACATTTCATAAAAACCTAACTAAGACCTTTATCAAAATTTTGAGACACGCTTCCCTCCCTTTATATGTCAAAAAGATGTACTAAAAATTTCAAAGTCCTAGGTTAAATATTAAATGAGATATCAATGTTCAAAAAAATAATGTGAAAATTATGATTTTTAAGTTTTCTTCCATATTCTATAGCCATTTTTCTCCCTATTCTTATATAAGTTATATCTATAAATGTGGTTGTTTATTGGCCATTGAATGATGTTGTCTATTAAGTGATATTATTTGAAGCAAATCTTGTGATTTTGATCAAAGAGAGATGCGTCATTCACACCTCAACCACTGGTGTCTATCCTTAACACAGGTGAAAATGTCAATGTCTCCCTGCATTCCTTGCTCAACACAAGTGAAATAACCACATAGTGGAATAATATTATGGACTTAAGCCTGGACAAACAAAGGGTTAAAGGACGGCCCCCACCTAATTGACTGAACCAATTTCCACACTACTCCCACCAATTATTCAGACCCTGGAAGTGCCTTGTGATAATTTTTGCAAATTTGGCCCCTAAGTGGTGTCCGGGGGGGCGGGGGCCCCCACTAGGGGGATGATTCAGCCTCATCTCCATGGCGACGTGGGAAGTCATCTGAGTGCGCATGCGCTGTGACGCCTGTTGATTCGGCCCGTTGTCTGTCCAAGGTCAAGGTCAAGGTCATGGTAGGGGGCTTGGTTGGAGATGATAATTAAGCACAATATGGCTGTTCTGTGTTATATGGAAATAAGTTAACCTTCCCTGTCCCATAGCCTATTCTACGGACCTATAATGTGATTTATAATTGCTACAGCTAAACAAGAGTATGATATATTATTTCTTTATTGGCACTCTTTAACGCACTGTTACTTGTGTAAAAACACCAGGCAAAATCTCCAAGAATGTTGTGACAATTTGTGACAATTTGAGTATCTTAGATGTCTTATTGTATTGACATCCATGCAAAGCTACAGCGTTTTATTCCTTTGACAGGAACAAACTTTCAATCCAATAATGATTAAGAGACTAGACCTACCTGTTTAAATTGCTGATAGCAATGACATATATTATACCTTGGAAGAAAAAGGAATCTGAAAATGTGACATTGAATTCACACCTTATTATGCAGGCAGAATTTCCCTTCTTACGCCAGATTCTATCGTATCATAGCATATTGGCTGTGGCTCACCCATGATATTCAATAATGACTGGAATCAGATGGATAACGCTTTGATATAGAATGGAGCAAACCCTGTGTGTGTGTTTGTGTGTGTGTGTGGGGGGGGGGGGGCAGCCAGTCTTTGAACCCCTTTTCCTAGTGATATATAAGTTGATATACCAGCATTTATCTCAACTGGCACTCTGCCTGAACAGGTGGGGTTATGTGAAGATTGGACGCAGTAAGGAATTTTGATATAAGGAAGGTAATCTGAGATGTTAGTAAGTTTTAGCGATTGTATAGCATCTCGATATGTTAACGTATCTCCAAACTTTCAAGTCATATCAAAGCCTACCAATAGTCGATTTCTAAAAAATTACCATATTTATCAATCTTTAGGGAAGAATTCATGAAATTAATAACTATTCCTGAGATAGATGATAGGTTACGTTTACGTTACGTGATGCGTTGGAGATGCTAAAACCCCTTAATCTTTTATTGACAGACTCCTCCCCCTCCCCCTCCTCATTTACAAGTACCAGTACCCCCCACCCCCAAGCCATGTGCACAGACTACACAGGCCTGTTTAAAGTGCTTTCCCCTGTTTACTCAGAGATCAAACGTCCAGTCCAGACACGAGACACAGTGGGTATAGACCCTTTTAATGAGCATGCGCAGTGAACCCTCCCTTAAACGCCTTTTAAGTCTGGGCCCATAGGAACCCATATCCCAATAATCTATCTACAATCAGGGTGCCACACCTATGGAAAAGGTATATTGACATTGTGCAAATCACCTTTTGGTGATCCCCATATTATCATCATAACCACTTGATTGTGAAATACATTGACTAGTTCCCGTATCCATGTTGTTTGGACCTATAACACATTTTCAAGAATCATTATTCTTTAGAATATAACAATTTTGTATTTCTACACGTGACCACATCTACATCATTCTCTCCAGTACATATAAATGTCTAGAACGTATGATCCTTCCTCTTCAGGCGGCAACCTTGAAGTGGCAACATATATACATACATATACGGGTGTCCATCTGCAAACTGTAATGTTGAATCTCTTTAAGATTGTTTCTCGTTGCACCACAGTACATAATCAAATTGATACTACATCTTTACATGTTTATTAAATGTCTCTCTCAATAATGTAATTATTTCTTTTCATTTCATTTTTCATAAAGTATCTTAGAACTCAAACTTCTCTAACATTTTTTCAGAGGTAATTGCAATGACAAACATCCCATTAAGTTGCTACATTCAGCAAGCAGTTCAGATACACCCAAATTAGTTGTAGTTGGTATGAAGATACATCCATCCAAATTCCCCCGACATGAACGAGTCAAGGAAACATTCTCCAGGGACGAAGAGTGATACTTGATATTAAGTGAGCGTGCATTCTTTCGCAAAGAAATATGACAGCTCGATATGTACGGTTTATACAGCAGTCATACATCTCTGTAGCCTCGCTTTGAACACTGACAAATATCCCCCGCTAGGTGAACAACTGTTTGGGTTACCATGGTAACTGCACATGCTCATGGGGTGTCTGTTCACTCTCCAGTCGTAGGTATGTAGTGCTGAGCGGTTAAGGACGTCTGGTGAACAGTGAGTGATTCTAAAGAGCTTTAAACGGGCTTCATCCGCGCCCTCCTTTTTTGTGTAGAAAATTTGATATTTGGCCTAGCACCATAATTGATAGAAACTATGATTGCTCTGTGATTGCCCTATGAGGCAAGGATCCCTGTGATGAGATGCAATTGTTTTCAATAGGACTCTCATCAAAATCTAAAGGAAGAGACAAAATGATTCCAACTTGTTGGATGTTTTTTCTGTTTAGGATTTAGGAACCTCTGGGACCAGGGTTGAAATAATGTAATATTTCCAATGTTTAAAGACCACAGAAAACCTAATCACCTACAGAGAATGCCAATGCAAATGCGAATGTGATGTGCCATCTAGAACTCATTCCCTTCAGACATAACCCATGGAGTGAGCTGAATCACTTTGATATGTATTAATCTGAAGGAGTATTGTACAAGCAAAACATGGTGTGAAACCAACGATCGTATAGCAAGCAAAGATTAGTGATTCGTGATGTTTGGCCGTGAAAGTGCCGACGACAGCACCCCCTATGAGAATCTGTGCAACCAGATACAAATAAAACAACAGGCTGTCTCTTTTGGTTGTTTTTGAAATGTAAACAAACTGCCAATGATGTCACGAAAATGGCAAAATAGATAACACGTTGTAATGGTTTGCTTGGATGTTGTTCGGGGGCGCCCATATACCGAGGTCGGGAGTTAATGTCTGCGAATGCGTTGTGCTTTGGCGCCACTAGATTTCGGGGGTCAAGCGCGCCCTCCAGCCAATAGGGAGTGTCCCATTGTACCATGTGACACAACATGGCGGCCCCCACTGCGAAACTCCCGATTGCGGTATAGACAATGTTCCGAAAATTACATAGGCAATGGTCTGAGTCACATATCTTAGTGTAGCGATAATACTTTTGGTGAAACTCTGCCCGGTGATAACTTCTAATCCACTAATGCCTCAGACAGCCTCCATGTATCACCTGACACACTGTCTGCTAATTAAAACACATAAACAACAACCTCTGACAATAGCCGATATCCATACACATGGGTCTCGTTCCCGAAAGCGTCAACATAAAATTGGCCGTGTTGTCAGATGTTGAAGGATTAATACGGGATTACAGGCCGGTATGTAATCAGAAAAGGGACAGGTGTCTATAGTGCAGGGTTACCTATTCCTGCAATGGAGTTACTTTCGTAGACTATCTGAAACGTCAGTATCTCCATGTTTAGCTATGTTTATCACCAGCACAGTCGATGAGCGGTGCATATTGTGGGCAGGTCGTATTGCCAGGCCATATGTACCGCTCATTGTTTTCACTATTTTTATCATATCTAGATCATTGTATTGGATGATAAAATAAAGAAGAACCTTAGGGGTCATTCTTGGGTGGCTGACATGTATGACCCATGGGGATTGCACAAACCTCAGGCTTCGCCTTCGGTACATGACGATCTCCTATGGGTTGTATGGCCACCCTCGGATGCCCCCTGGGGTTCTTCTTATTATAGCATCACCTGTTGGCTACAATAGAATTTAGCCATCAGTATGGATGGATATAATAAATACAAGCTATTGGTATGATTGGATATGCTAAATACGAGATATAACTATGGTTGGACATAATAGATATTAGCTTTGGTTATGGTTCAATATAAAAAGAATATGACCTGTGAGTATGGTTGGATATAAAAAATACTAGTCATTGGTTCCAAAGAGTTCCAAACCCTTACTTTCTGTGCATTGAAAAGGCTCATAAGAGTGGTGACTACCTCAATTATGTGCTCATAAGAGTTCCGTCTGCCTCACTTTCTGTGCAATAGGAAGGCTCATATATAAGAGTTCTGGCTGCCTCACTTTCTGTGCACTTTAGAAGCTCATCAGAGTGGCAACTACCTCACTTTCACATCATTTTGAAGGGTCCCAACTACCTGTACTTTCATCCTGACTGCCTCATTTTCTGTGCATGTTGGAAGCTCATAAGTGATAAGAGTCCCAACTGCTTTGCTTTCAGTACATTTCCGATGCTCATAATAGTCCCAGCAGTCTCACTTTCTGTGCATTTTTGAGGCCCATATGAGTGGCAACTATACTTTCGCATCATTTCAAAGGCTCATAAGGGTCCCAACTGCCTCTACTTTTGTACCGACTGCCTCATTTTCTGTGCATTTTGGAGGCTCATAAGTGATAAGAGTCCAGACTGCCTTGCTTCCTGTACATTTCGGATACTCATAAGTCCTGACTGGGGCCCCCTGATGGGGGGGTCCCAATGTCGCATGTCGAATTTTAAAAAAAACACGGCCATGTTGAATTTATGAAAAGGCCATGTCGCCCTGTTGAATTTATGAAAAAGCCATGTCACCCTATTGAATTTAAGAAATAGGAATGTCCCATGTCACTAGTGCTTAAAGTGGCCAAGTCACCTTGTCAAATTTAGGGGTCTGACTGCCTCAAAATCTGTATATTTTGGAGGCCCGTAAGAGTCCTGACTGCCTCACTTCCAGTTAACACTCGGCACTCCCCATCTCGCCATGATGTTATGAATTCCTCCAGTTATCGCTCACAGTTCAAAGCCGCGCGTCTGTCGCCGAATGTCGTCTGCTCCGACCTCTCGTGGCGCCCCCTGGTAACGCTCCCATATGACACCAATGTAAACAATGCGGCCGGCTGTTTAGTCCTACCCGTTACATCAGAGTTCATATTCCCGTCCATCATTTCGGAATTAACCAGCAGGGGGCGCGATAGGCCAAACTCAGAACGAGGCCAGGGGATAAGAAACGACAAAAAGCGCGGGAAAAAATGAAAAAAGGCGGGAAAAGATGGAATAATAATGAAACATGGACAGGTTTTTATATAGGGAGGTTTGGGGGGGGGGGGGGGGGCAACATGGAATTCCTCAGTGTCCCAGAGAGTTGATGTTTTAATGTAATTTAACCCTTTCCTGTTATAGTGACGTCATCTGGCAGGCACTTGTTCCCGGCGACCTCAGCACGTAGCAATAACACCAGTTGGTAACCAGCTGCAGAAAGGGGGGGGAGAAATGGGTCCGGACCACTTAGACTAGATTTGACACAGCGACACAGCCGTTTCTTAAAATCGACATGTGACATGGAACCTAAACGACACGACAGACAGCTTTAAAACCTTAGGGAAATGCAACATGGACATTTCTTAAATTCGACGTGCAACATTGAGAAAAATAAGCAAAAGAGACATGGGACATTGCGGTTTTTAAATTTTACACATGACATCGGGATCCCGCCCCATCTAGACCCCCAGAGAAATAATATTATCTGACTTCCCCCAAAAACATCGAGACATAGCGAGCGAGCCGCCGATAGAAACCGTACGTTACGGGCTCAAATATCAAATTATCCCCTCCTTATTCAATACAGCATCAAATATCAAATTAATCTGTTATCGACGTGGTTTATATAACAAAGTGAATCAAATATCGATTATTTGAGCGAGTCTGGAAACTTTCTTCGGCAAATAGCCATGAAAATAATACACAAGATTATTGCATATATAATTGATAAGGTCGCAAAAACTTAATGTTATAACTTTCTAATGGATATATGGCAATTTTCTTTTTTCCACTATCAAATGAGATTTTTCTGTACTCAAGCAGGTATAAGCTGGAGTTTTCCCCATCTACACCCAACAAATATGACACGTGTATTCACCAGTTTATCACATGTTGAAATCGTGTAAAACTGGTGCACAGTGTGAGTAATGATAGGATTCTGACAAATTTTAACCTTAGTCTACATATTCAGTGGCGATTTCGGGGGGGGGGGGGGGGGGGCAATTTGATTGGAACTTTGGTTCAACTTGCCAAAGACAACAAAATGCCTTATTATCTGAGTTTTGAAAACTTTGCCAAAAATTTATAGTGGTTTTTGATCCCTTTAATAATGTTCAAATAGTCTAATATGAACAAGTTCCCCCCACGTATGCCCCCCCCCCCCCACTGGCGGATTCAGGGAATTGAAAAGGGGAGGGGGGGGGTTCTATTGGACAAAATTTTCCTTAATGACTCTTCTGCCGAATTTTATATTAAAAGAGTGTTCCAAAAAAAAGGGAGGGGCGCGCACCCCCGCGTCACCCCTCTGGATCCACCAGTGCCCCCCCCCCCTTCAGGCCTATGCCACGTGCGGCTGGGCCCCCTCACTGGATATGATATAAACGTCAGAGTTAGATAAATACTGACAGCCTCTCTCATTCGGCTTGTGGGTGTGGGACACCGAGTGTACACCTTAGGCTGCATTCCCAGGCAAGCAGCGACGTAACAAGAACGTTCTATGACTGTACTTTTTTGGTTAGTCTGATACCTGCCGAATTTTCACGTAACAATAAAGTTTTTTTAGTTATAGTTGTGACTTATCAAAAGAGAACAATATAATGACATTATATTTTGGTGAAGCTAAGACATATAAACTAATAAAGATTGTTATAATAACGTTATTGTGATGTGAAAGATGTTACAAGAACGTCACAATAACGTTTCAGTGCAATGTTGCAACATTAGGTTCTGAAGATGTTTTTAAGGGGCCATCAAAATAACATAACAAGAACCAAAGCAGAACTAACAGAACGTTGTTGCAATGTTATCATAGCGTCATATTTCTGCTTGGGAATTAAGTCTACCATATATATAATGTCTATGAGACTCTATGAGGACCCCATGAGGGCATTGCATATCAATTATGGCCATATTCATGCACTATGTGGTAGGTAGCATTTGCAGTCCCTGTTTTTAACCACTGCAAACCATCTGCGGTTTTGATACCAACATGTTGGTATCCCAGAAGCAATCAGTAGAAAACCAATGCAAAATAGCAATTACTGTAAGCAAGAACACAAAGCATGTATAATCCTCAGAAACATAACCAAACATACTGCCCCATGAACACCCATACCTTGAGAATTGAACCAAACTATCCTTCCTGCATGACACTATGGACTGCCCAGGGGTGGATCGTGGGGGGGGGGGGGGGGGCAAAGGGGGTCCTGAGCCCCCCCCCCCCCCTTTTGTTGGACCCCTAAACTACAAAAAGAGGGGAAAATGTCACGTGTGTAGGTGGAAATGCATGCAATTTTAGTACTTAGCATTTATACTAATGAACTCCCCCCCTTTTGAAAATCCTGTATCCGCCCCTGTTACCCTCACCTGTTTGGTTTAAGAGGATCATGTGATATAAGTGATGTGACTCCAGAAGCCTACATCATAAGCTGCCCCCTGCAGAGGCGCGGTCAAGTGGGCATGTATCATAAAACACCCAGGGTCTGGGTAGTCCGATGCCTGGTTTACTTATTACGATGATAATAAGCAGCCTATAGTATTGACCATAACCGGGACAGAACTTTAGCAAATAAAGGTAAACCATACATAGAAATAGGATCCTGACAAAGACTTTCAACCAGTCGAAACATGTTGATCTACAATAATTGTCTACACTACAGAGTCGTCCATCAAGTTGTGCTTGTCGAGTTTGGTGTCCACCATCACTTTGTTTTCATACATAGAAAGATACACCTTCTTAAGGCCCATTCTCCCTGGCCGTTGCAGTGCTTGCGATCTATTGCGACAATTGTTGTGTGGACCTTCAGGTGCAAACGATAGTGCAAATGACAGGTCTGACAGCGGACAGATCAAACATGTTGGATTGATTTGTTTGAATTTCAAGCGATTCTGGTGGATCCTGTTTTGTTAGAATAGTACAGAATAGAGGCTTAACGGGAATTATGCTGATATGAACAATGTAACCACTACATTATACAATGCCCCCCACAGAGTCATTGTCAAGTGGGGATGTGTTATAAAACACCGAGAGTTTCGGCAGAGTTGTATTACATTCCACTGGAGTTATTCGTTATATATCTCTGTTATTATGGTACAAAGAGAAAATTTACATGGTGTTGTGAATTTCATTGTTTGAAAATCTGTTGAATAATGATTCCGTTGAATGATACTGTCTGTTCATTCCATATTCTAGGTACAACGGAAAGTATAAAAGGAAAATTCACTGAAATTAATCATGGACAGTATCTTTAACAGATCTTACAATTGTTAAAGTTCAGATATTTTCCAAGCGATTGGCCATTAATTTTTGTGATAAATTTATTAATTTTTGTGATAAATTTCTGGTCGCATCGCTCAATAGAAACATCGCTTCTGGCGTTTTCTACGAGTTTTTGATTTAATAAAATCAATTTCTTAATCAATAAATTTTCTAAGTCAGTTAAGAAACAGAAAAAAAATTGCATTGTAGCTCCCGGACCCCGGGCCCAACATGTGTGGTGTATGACGGGGGAGGTGGGGCCGAGGTCAGCATCATAAAACAGCCTTTTTCTCTAGTGGCATTTTGAGCTATCGAACATCATTTACAGTCTGTGATGTAAACCAATTATATCGGGGCGGGGTGTAGGGGGAGTGGGTGGGGCCTCAACCTGCACGGCTAGTGGCTGTCATTGATTCACAACAATTGCCATTGCCAAAATGGTATTATATTATCTTCATTCTACACAACAGCTACTTTTCTGGTCACTGCTGTTCTGTCTTTACTTTCTAGTGTAGTATTCGAGTTATATACCATTATTTATCTCAGCACAAACTGTAGCACATTCAGATTTCTTCGCACAAATACATGTATTTGTACGAAGAAATCTGAATGCCTCTTGGATGTAGTTGGAGTGCATTTGGGATATTGGAATGAATAAGTTATTAGCATGAAATTCATATTAAACTGAGCACTTCACACTAAGTATAGAGAACCGTGTAATTAAAGAAAAAGAACTGATATCACCCATTCACATTCAGAAAATAAAAGTGCATGCAATTTTTTTTGGAAAAGTGAAAGTTAATGTTGGTTGTCCCTAACATTGCAGGCAGTAGCTTACTGTGTGTGCTAAAAATAAATTAGCAGAAGTTATTGTCAATGTTGGTTATATTTCTTTCCTTCAGTCTTACGTGTATAATGCGAAGGACGGTGGCCTTGGCAAAATGAAATGAAAATTTAAGTTATATGATGGAGAATACTCATATCTCCTAATAGTAAGTCAGATTATATTGTATTTTATTGAAATATGATATATGAAATCATTATGTAATGTATATGGCCTTCTTTTTCAATCTATATTTCCATTTTATTATTGATATTTTACATTGTCTTATCTATTAGATTTGACATTATACTGAAGTGAACTGTACTGGTTACTTTTTTCAACTCCCAATGGTGTCCAGTAATAGTTGTGTAATTCTTGCCTTGCTCATATATATCTTCTTACCTTGACCATTTCGTCCTGACAATTAAACATTAGTTCTGCATAGTCACCTACCTTGAGTTAAAATTGCAAATACTTTAACTACACCCCAAAAAAGCATATATATGTGGTTCTAGGGATAAATCGAAATGTGTTACAGATTGTGCTGATATACTTTCATATGAACTCAAACTTGTCAACATAAAAAAGGCAGAAAATAAGCACCCAGTGAAATAAAATAATATTGCACAGGCGGCCGGGCTTCCAAACCATGTGTGGGAACACACTTATTACAATATACTTATGAAACAGCCTCTCTTCATTCTGGCTGCCTTATTGGCCTACCCAGCCAAGCATGTGACGTTATTATAACATTGCAGCAATGTTCTGGTTTAGTTCTTGTTACATTATTTTGATTGTTTCCAATAACGTTGCTGCAACATATTGCTGTGATGTTGCACTGCAACATTATTATAACATTCTGTTTATGTTCTTCAACCCAAACAGAATGTTCTTAAAACATTCTGACTTGGTTTCCTCCTAACCTCACCAAAAATAATGTTATAATAACATTCTGATTAGGTGAGGTTTCAATATCACCATCAATAATGTTATTGTTACGTGCCGTCTTAGTAAGTAACAAATTGACTAAAAAGGTATAGTTGCAGAACGTTTCTGTCACATTGCAAGCTGGCTGGGTAGGGCCCTTCACTGCCTCTACACATAGCCTGTCACATTTAGAGGCAGGTCTCCAAACAGAGACACAATGTAATTTTCAAACTACTGTTTGTATTCTGTATTGGGACATGTACTGTACATTTACATACCATATCACTTCTGAGAATTGCTGTCAAACACAACACATTAAAATTAATATGAAGCTCCAGAGATCTCAATGATATTATATTGTGACATTTGGTGGAATGCAAGCAATTAATTACACCATGAAGCTATGTTTTATAAACGACGACAGATGATGTTGTGTGCTCAGGGCTGTGTGCTGACTGGGGGAGGCGCTCTCTGATAGAAACCAACGCAAGCAAGAATGTGATGTTATTATAATGTTACCGCAATGTCATTTTGATGGTACCCAAAAACGTTTTTAGAACCCAACATTGCAACATTTCCCTGTGATGTTATTATGACATTCTTCTTATTCATGTAAAATATTGTTGTTATAACATTCTGCATTTGTACATTGCAGTGAAATAATTTTAATGACTCCCAATAACGTTGCTGGAATCATCTGTTGCAATGTTACATAGTCATGTCCTGGTAACGTTCTTGTTACATCCTTGTAACATTACCAGAACTGCTTTGGTTAGGTCTCAACCTCTCAGAAAAAAAACAACGTAACAGCCAGTTGACATCTTAGTATGTAACAGACAAACAAAAAGGTATGGTTGCATAACGTGACTCTTACGTTGCACCTTGGCTGGGGTGTAACATGGGCATTTCTTAAATTTGAAATGTGACATAGGGACTCCTAATCTAGTGCCCCATCCTTTTACCTCAGGGGGATGGCCAGCCAAGCCTTCATCAACACCATCCAATAATATTCATTATTATGTATGTTTATAAAACATTGTCCAATTATGTGTTTTGTTATGTTTACACAGTGATGAAATAAAAAGCCAAAGTTGTGGAGAAACTTGATAGGAGAAAACACCATCCCATAATTTTTCATTATTATGTACATGTATGTTTATAGAACATTGTCCAATCATGTGTGTTTTGTTATGTTTACGCAAGGATGAAATGAAAAACCAAAGTTGTGGAGAATGTTGATAGGAAATAATCTCATTGAGTGCAGCCACACTAAAAAGCGTACTGGACCAGGGGTTACAGATTGGGAATATGAATGTAGTCACATACATTATTTTATCGCCACCATCTCTGAGCGATAAGCATAACATCAGCAGTGGTGGCCACAGTGTTGACTTTTCACTCAATTACAAAAAATAAGAAAAAATGAAAAAATAAAAAGCACCCAATTACAATATACATGAAGTGTGACCCCTCCCGCCCCCAGTCGCTATTCTCTGGGATGGAACCGACGTAACAGGCGGCGGGATGTTCCAGAATCAACTCGTGCCGTTTGATAGGCGGCTTGTTGGTCATTCATTAGATTTTTATCCCATGATGCAGTTGGTGTCCGAAACAGACAATCGCTTTTGGCAGCAGGCTTGGAGACGGGCGGGGATGAGTTTGTGGGATGGTAGGGGGACTGGGGGGGGGGGGGGGGGGTACTTCTTCTGAAAATGAGAAGCGACTGTGGTCAGAACCTCTGGGGGCTGTAGCTGTGAATTGCCAATTTTCATCAAAAAGGGGGGCTATCAAATAATAATACCAAATAATAAAACCATCTTTCTAGACTTTTAAAGGGGAGCTGTCAATGGTATATTATCCTTTTTATCACCCTCACAGCCAACAAGCGGTGCGTATTGGGGACAATGTGTATTGCCAGGCTGTATGCACCACTCATGTTTCTTAGGAAATATAACACACTTTGAATATTGCTTGGGTGATAAAATAAACTGTGGGGGTCATCCTTGGGTGGCTGGACGACCCATCGGGATTTTACGACCCTTGGGCTACGCCTTCAGTATGTGACAATCCCCTTTGGGTCGTATGACCACCCTTAGACGACCCCGCCATCCTTCTAATTATAATACTATCATAATTACAAGTTCATTGTTTGCATTTCAATTCTTTCACGGTGCTTTTCAGGAATCAAATAATGACCACAGAATTTGTCAAGAAATGCCTTTTTTTGAGGGTTGTCCATGATATTGCCTGAACAGGGGGGCTTTCAGACTATGCACATTCAAAAATAGGAGGGCATTGTAGTTTTGCAGTTGGTACTTACATTCAATGACCGAGTGACCCCCTCCCCTCCCCAACCCCAGGAGGCTGGGGGTGTATGAATAAAACTCTGCGACACAGATCGCATCTGAAATGGAATCAGAGGTTTGGTGAATTGTCGTCTGGGGGTCAAAATGGCGCCAAAAGCTAGCTATAGTATGTTCTGAGCGTGTTGAGTCAGATGTTTCTCTGTAGGTTTTGGTTGAGAAAGTGCTGACTGTGTGTACTCAAAATTGTATTCCGGACCCTATACCCTCACCATTGTCCTGCCCTCTCAAAATCCAGTGAATGAAAGATGTGTTATTGCCACAGAGGGCAAAAATGTCTTTGACAATATAGAGAACATGTTTTCTTGTAAACTGAGGAGCAGCAAAAAGCAAATGATAAATATCGATGAACAATACATGTGATGAAATTAATAATCAGGAAAACCCCTTTTAGTAGTGTACATAACCTACAATTTAGCCCATTGCTGAGTCACGTAACAAAGAAGTGCCACAACGGTCACATTCTGCAACATTCTGTTATCGTTCTGCATTATAATTACAACCCAGGCAATTGATGTAACAAGCATGTTCTGTGACCGTACTTTTTTGGTTAGTCTGTAACCTGCCAACATTTCATGCAACAGTTATGTTATTTTAGGTAAAGTTGAGACTTACTAAAAAATAATGTTATGATAACATTATATTTTAGTGCAGTTGAGACCTTACTCATAAAGAATGTTATAACAACATTTTTATGACATGAAAGTACATTACAAGAATGTCACAATAATATCTTAGTGTGAGGTCACCATGTTAGGTTCTAAAGACGTTTTTGGTTGCCATCAAATTAATGTAACAAGAACCAAAGTAGAACTAACAGAACATTATAATAACGTTACAATAACATATTCTTGCTTGGGAACGTTCTGGGATGTCACACCCTTGGCTTGGTCACACACACCCAGAACTGACTATAACCAGTACATTTTGATGAACAGAATACAGAAATGAGTTTTGGTTTGTCTATCTGCATGCTCCTCATTTTGTTTGCATTAGTTAAAATCGGCCACACACAAAATGAAATTACACTGGCCATGTTTTGTATTGGGGATGTGTTCATAATTAAAGGCTTATCAGAATGGATGTAGACCCTTTAAAATCGAAAGGATGACATGGGCATTTCTTAAATTCAACACAGTGTCACAGCCGTTTTTTAAATTCGACAGGCAACATGGCAACTAAGTGACATGGGACAGGAGCTTCAAAAAGATAGTGACATGGGACAGGGTTATTTCTTAAATTCGACATGTGACATGGGTCTAATCTGATTCATAACGACAGGCGACATCCCAAGCAAGAATATGACGTTATTGTAACGTTATTGTAACGTTCTGTTTAGTTATGCTTTGGTTTTTGTTACATTATTTTGATGGCACCCAACCACGTCATTAGAACCTAACAGTGAGACACTGTGACATTATTGTGACATTTTTGTAATGTTCTTTCACATTATAATAGCATTATTATAACATTATTTATTAGTAAAGTCTCACCTTCACTAAAAAATAATATTATCATAAAATTCTGTTTTAGTAAGTCTCAACTTTAATATCTAAAATAACATAACTGCTGCGTGACAATTGGGCCGGTTACAGACTGACCAGAAAAGTACAGTCATAGAATGTGCTTGTTACGTCGCTGCCAGCCTGGCATGGCCGTTTTTTAAATTCGACACGCGACATGACCCCCCCATCAATACCCCCATCAGACCCATGGAATATGACTATGACATGGAGTCAAATGGATGCTGATACTGAGCGATTTTAGGTGAGTCACGTTTCAGAGTACATCAGAAAAAGATGAGTGGGAGATCACTTTTATATAAACATGATGATAAAGTGCTGTTATGTTATGTCGGGAAATCCCCCAAAACTGTTATGGTGATGGTAGGTTGTGATTTGTGCAACTGTTTGAAATATATTTCATCTTGTATTTTTGACAGAATTCTCTATATTTCACCCCACAATGAAATATTTAATTTTAATTTGTTATTGTAGGACTTCAAGATAGCGCACCAGCTATTCATTTTTCTTGAAAAGTGAAGTGTTTCACAAGATTGCCTCACAGAATTCCATATTCCTTGCGCCATTGCAAATGTTAAGTAGTTTGAATTATGATATTGAGACCTGACTGACCATACAAGACAATACGGCTATATTGCGACTTAGCAATGTATAATAATCAAGGTATACATTGCTATAGTGTTACTTATTCTATATCAGAATTCCACCACATACACCTTAACCATTGTCCTGCCCTCCCAGAAACCAGTGAATAAAAGGTCTGTTATTGGAGGCTTCGGGGCAATAACACCTGTCTGTGTATATCAATGCCAATGTTTGTATTTTCATCGAATATTTTCGCCATTTTCTGATTAATTGATATAGAATATATCAAGTACAGACCATGGGGGCACTCAGCATCTTTATTGCCCCAGTTTGCACACATCTATGTCCTGGGCTGAAGCCCTTGACGGTACGTGCAAACCAGGGTAATATAACAATTGCTTTGTGCCCTGTTAGTCCGTACTATGTACATATACCCCCTTAGTATACCTACCCAATAAAAACTATGACGTTATAATTATGTTGCAACAATGTTCTGTTTAGTTCTGCTTTGGTTCTTGTTACGTTATTTTGATGGCACCGAAAAACTTAAGAACCTAATGTTGTGACATTGTGTGACATTGTGATGTTCCTGTAACATTCTTTCATGTTATAATAACATTATGATAACATTCTTTATTAGTTAGGTCACAACTCAACCAAAATATAATATCATTATAACTTTCTTTTTTAATAAGTTGTAACGTTACCTAAAATAACGTTATTGTTATGTGACAACATGATAGGTTTCAGACTCTACCCAAAAAGTACAGTCACAAAAAATACTTGTTATGTCGCTGCTTGCTTGGGTATAATCACATAAATTCATGCCCTGTACATTGTATGCTTTTGCCCAACTGTGTAGGTGCGGGGGTGCCAGTTGGAGTGGGGAGGAGGGAGGAGGGTGCTGACCTGGCTACATTCATGGCGGGTCTGATTTCACATGCTCCCATGTCACTCACTCACATGCTGCCCCCAGTTAACATGTCACTCACATGTTAACATGTCACTCACATGTTAACATGTAGACTGAAGCGTTGTAACGGGTACTCAGTGGGTAGTCAGCGGGTGGCCATTCTGCACCGTTCTGATTACAGATGATCACGTTTTAAGTGTTCAAATGAAAGGATGAGGTGATGATGACTCAGCATTTAAAATGTTTATGAATATTGTTACTATAAATTATCTTAAGGCATGTTTCCACAGCGCGACTAAAACCCAGCAGAAGTCAGCTGACTAGTGTTAACCCAGCCAACTTGCAATGTAACAGAAACGTTCTGCAACCATACACTTTTTTTAGTCAGTTTGTTACTTACTAAGATGGCATGTGACAATTACGTTATTGATGGTAAGGTTGCAACCTCACCAAATAAGAATGTTATTTAAATAATATTTTTTGGTGAGGTTAGGACAAAACCAACACAGAACATTATAAGAAGATTCTATTTGGTTTGAAGAATGTAACCAGAACGTTCTAATAATGTCACAATGTAACAGCAGTATGTTGCAGCGATGTAATTCGGAGTCATCAAAAGAATGTAACAAGAACAAATACATAACCAGCCAGAATGGTGCTGCAATGTTATAATAACGTCACATCCTTGGCTGGGAACCCTTACCAACTGAATAACCCCATGACTAGTGCTTTTGGTCGGCTGTTTGGAAAGGGTTAACACGAGTCAATTCCCGAAGAGCACTAGTCAAGAGCATTGAGTCGCTGGTGGAAATGCACCTTTAGACACATGTACTTCTATACATATTTTGTAATGTGTTATGATTGCGCAGAAGGACTGGGGAGATGATAATGAACTTTGTCATTTGGAAACAGGTTAACTAATAATTTCAAGGCTGTGCAAAATGATAAATAATATAATTGATTTTGGCATGTTTTTAACCCAGGAAGGACATCTCAGCGGCAATAACTGTTTTGTAGGAGCCTCGGTTTCCCCTCCCTTGTAAATAGATTAGTATACTATTTGTAATAATATCTTCACCGCTACATCTCATCAGAACTTCTTAACATTCTGTATGGATGCAAAATGAAAAAAAGAAACAAATAAATAATAATAAAAAAGGAAAAAAAATCCAAGTAAATCAAAGTATTACTGCTCTTGAGTAGAAAACCATTCGCCCATCCACCGGACACACCCAAGAATTCACAGGGATAAAAACTCCAGGCCACTTTTTGTTTAGTATTCTCATTATTATTTGCCGTTTCTAATTGAATCGCTCTCCAAGCATGTACATTGAGTATTCCCAACATGACAGGCAGATCTCTGGTTGGAGAGTGTAGAACTCCGCTGGGTGAGTGAATCCAAAGACGAGCATTCTCTGCTTGGAGAGTGTAAAATGAGCGAACCTCGGGGTTGGAGAGTGCAGAGAACAGAAATACAGGGGTGTAACTCAACACTGATTGTTTTTGCTCTCTCCCTTTCTCCCCTTTCTTTATTGTTGTTTTTTGTTTATCGCTGCTGCTAATTATTAATCAGAAACACAGCCGCCCAATGAGTGTCAAATTAACGAGACGCGGGAAAACGAGAGAGATAACAGTTTGTTATTTTTTGACGACCACCCTGCGTCCCCCCCCCCACGTGATGCCGGTATCCATGGCAACCGGCCTGGAGTGGGGCCGACAATATGTCAGCACGGGCCGTGAAGGGGTTACCATGGAGACGTTTTGTTACCACCACAATGGGGGGAGATATGACGGATAAGGCGAGATGTGGGCCCTCGTGGAGCGTCTGTCAAATGTCGTCTGCCTTTTATGAAAAGAGAAAAAAGAAGAAAATAAGAAAAAAAGCTGATGTTATTAAAACTGTTGGTACATTTAAAACGTACACATTATTTCATGCCAATGGAATGACTGTCACTTGTTCCCACTAGTAATAAAACATTAAAGACGAACTTCGGGGAATAACAAGGGCCACCGTACGCCCCAGGGGAATAAAGGTACATGGAAGACTGATTCATCTCTTCATGCCAATGAGAATAAATGTCACTTGCCGTCACTAAATCTGTTATAGTGAGTAATTCCATGCAAGTAACGTGAATTACACAGAAAACAATGGACTTAATTGGCTTCATATACCCCCTTACATCATTTAATAGAAACAGGTTTAAAGGCACGTAGATTCGCAAACAAACAATCAGTCACTAACGGGGGATAGGAAGGGGGGGTGTCTGATATATTTAAAATGTCTGTTCATTCCTCTAAAAATCGATGCATATTTCAGCCCAAGGGGGTGAGGGGTGGTTTTTGTCAGTGCCCCTCTCCTAGGGCTAGCAGGCAGGGTAGCAGACATACCTCCACTCTGCAGTGAATTCGGTCGAGTTTGGTAAAGCGGCATAGTGGCATCCCTCGACACATCCATCACTGTGATAATGTAGAAACAAGCTGATCTGTGAATTATGGACCACAGCCAGGGGCCAGGCATAAACCTACACCTACCATGGCTGTGGGCCCACGTGGGTATAACTTGTGGATTATTTACATTACACGGCCGATGTTGCCTATGTTTATTATATATGCCATTCCCTCTATATATTCAACCCAGCCAAGGATGCGACATTATTATAATGTTGCAGTAACATTCTAGTTGCTTCTGTATTTGGTTCTTGTTGCATTCTTTTGATGACTCCCAATTATGTTGCTGCAACCTACTGCTGTGACGTTGCACTATGATGTTATTGCAATGTTCTGGTTACGTTCTTCAACTCTAACAGAATGTTCTCATAATGTTATAATAATGTTCTTTTATGGTTTCATCCTAACCCCACCAAATATTAATGTTATAATAACATTCTGATTCATCCTTGATAACGTAACTGGTACGTGCCATCTAATTAAGCAACAGACTTACTGCAACATTATAATAACGCCGCATCCTTGGCTGGGTTACCTCTTTCACTTCACTCTCCTTCTCAGCCCCATGCCCTCCTCCTGCCAAGTAAGAAAATACATTGTTTACCAAACATTCCCTTTGATAAGGCTCATGTAACAACATGAAAGGGTTTCTTACCAAACCAATCTAAACTAAATAAGTTATAAAATGTCCCAAACTGAATCAGAACAGAGGTTGATAGAGACCTTTGAAGGAGTGGAGTGATGTGTTGACTGAAAACAACCTTTAGATCTAGGGATATAAAACTGGGCAGAGGTCACCCCACTTCCCCCCACTTCACCCTATTGTCATTGTCAGGGAAAGGTAAACTCATTCCCAGCCAGCTTGCGACGTAACAGAAACGGTCTGCATCCGTACTTTTTTTTAGTCAGTTTGTCACTTACTAAGATTCCACATAACAATTATGTTATTAAGATTCCACATAACAATTATGTTATTAAGATTCCACATAACAATTATGTTATAGACCATTAATATAACATTATTTTTGGTGAGGTTAGGATGAAACCAAAATGGAATGTTATAAGAAAGTTCTGTTTAGGCTGAAGAACATGACCAGAACATTATAATAACGTCACCGTGCAATGTCACAGCAGTACTTTACAGCATCGTTATTGGGAGCCATCAAAAAAACGTCACAAGAACCAATACAGAAAATTGCCTCAACGTTATTATAATGTCACACTTCCCGCTGGGTTTACAACAAACTCTGAGTCTGAATGTGTTTACTGAAAACAACCCTTTGATATAAAACTGGGCAGAGTTCACCCCACTTCAGCCTATTGTCAGGGCAAGGTAAACTCATTTACAATAAACTCCCAATCTGGGGGTGTCCCTACACAAACACACCACAGGAAACACTGACCTGTAGATCCCTACTTCAGCCTGAGGGTGGTATGGTCGTACGTGCTGGTCTAACAACCTGGGAGGTGGGAAGGGGGTTCTTAATTCAAAAACATAATATTGATGTAGAAAGACAGCCAAAAACTCGTATGTCTATTCATAATGTTGTTGCACACCACAGTGATATCCTACAGCGCTAGACGCAGTCATTGCCTCTTTAGATACAGAAAACGCTGTATTCATATATATATATTATATATATATATATATATATATATATATATAGTTTTGCGGGAGGGTGGGGGGGGGGGGGGTAAGTAATTTTAAAAATGTGGGCCCCATATTGGAGCACCAGAAAATGTGTACTTCAGAAAATTACTGGATATACCCTTTAACCCACAACATCTATTATAAAGATACATATGGCTGTATGTATGTATGTATGTATGTATGTATGTATGTATGTATGTATGTATGTATTTGTGTGTGTGTATGTATTTATAAAATACACACATAAAACAAACAAACATACATACATACATACATACATACATACATACATACATACATGCATGCTTGCATGCATGCATGCATGCATGCATACACACACACAAATGCATACATCCTTACACACATACACACATACATACATGCACACACATACATACATACATACATACATACATACATACATACATACATACATACATACATACAAACATACATATTTACAAACACACACATACATACATACTCTCTCTCACACACACACACACCACATATATCACACACACCACACACACACCACACACACCACACACACCACACACACACCACACACACCACACACACCACACACACCACACACACCACACACACACACACACCACAACTACAGCCATGCAAACACACCAAACAACATACCCCTAAGCCTGCTGACCCTCCTTTACTCCTCTACTATTGAGGCCCCGGAGTCCCAAGCCTACAGCTTGGGGACCGAATTATCCTCCCCACCCTTATTTCAGATGAATGGATAAAAGCCCCATTCAAATTAGAAGTCAGTGAAGGCGCCATATCTCCGCCCGCTTTGTGCCAAGGGGAATAATCATGTATACATATGGATTCCAACTTTGACCCTAAAGCTTGTGATGTGCGCCTGCAGAAAGAAAAGGGTGAGCCAAGAGAGAAATCCCAGACTTAAGGCGGTATTACACTACACGACTTGAGCTGTGATATGACGCTGTCCTGGAGAAGTCACATATATATTGCAGACGAAATTCATTGTTATACATATACAAGATACTCAAAATTACCAATTTTTAACAATTATATCACTCTTATGTGAGAGTTGTTAGTAATATCATTATATCATTCTAATATCGCCGCCCAAGTCGTGTAGTGTAATACCACCTTTTTTCCGTCAACAACCCGCCTGCTTGGGTGTGTTTATTTTAAAGGAAACTCTGATCAAAATGTAGAAAGTCGGCTGCTGTGTGTGAGCGTCGGACGCTGACAGAAAAGTCAATAAATAAACATGTCTAAACAAGCAAACGTGTCAGTGGGCGAAAATAGGGGAAAAAAGGGGTGTGTGTGACAAAAAAAAGGGCGGCTTGTAAGTAGAAGGTTGTGAGTTTTTGTTCAGTCGGCCAAGATCGGGCTACCTCCGTGGCCTTCTACCCAGGCTCCTTAGCGCGTGAAAAATAGCCGCCGCCATGTTTTATTTTCCTCCCGGCACATATAACATGCTGGTTGCCGGCCGGAGCGGATTCTCCGTGTCGGAAAGGTTTCTCTTTCTGTCGACCAGCAAACGCCGGAACGAATCTAAAAAAAGCGTTGCTAACAAGATGAAGGTACCGGGGGAATTTCTCAGTGAAATGTTCTTGTTGTTTTGTAGAAAAAGGGTGTTTTTTCGTGGGAAGTATTTTTGGCGGGAAAAAAGAGTTGTGAGCAGACGAGAGGTCAATGTGGACGTTGAGAGCAGCCACTTGAGGGTGGGGCTCTCTATGGGGGGACTCGGGGATAATTGTGGTTTTATTGAAAAAGTCAAAGAAATGAAAACACTAAAGGCTATAAATGTATTTCACTGGTCGATTTCACCCTCTATTTCATAAATCGTCATTCGAAAAAGGGGTTAGTTACAGATATGCTACCTCATCAGAAAGGGTTTACAATCCTCTTTTGAATACATGCTGCATGGTCCTTTGCCATATTGTTGGCAAGAGTCATATATTATGTTACATTAAAACCGCAGAATTTCCCGAAAAAAAAAGGGAGGGGCGCGTGCCCTTGCCCCCTATCAATCCCGATTCCGCCATTGCCTATTTCTGGACTTTCTTTAAAATTGTTTCTGATTTATAAGTTTAACCTATCGGTCATATTTTGAAATTGTATACCTATCTGTGTGCATATACTATCACTTATATATCATAGTCTTACATCCTTTTAGTTACTTCACCTAAGAACATAAGGGGCTATAGGGATAAATGATACTCCTCTCCTCCACTGGGGACCATTTGACACAGGTTGGACTGCAGGAAATTACCTGACCAATCAGAACCCGTGTCTCCAGACCCCACCAGACCTCGCGAGATCCCGCGTGATGCGGCGAGACCCCGCTTGGCGCGTGACGTCACGTCAGGATGTAGCGTTTCGTCTCGTGTCCGTTCCGGGGACTAGGCGCAGGGGATAATCACTGAATAGCGTGACGGATCGGGACCTGGGGTTGCGGGATCCGGAATGCACTGCCCTAAGACGTAGTAGGGAGGCCCATTTCCCCTGAGCTCTCCAAATTTTTCTAACCTTTTCTGGAAGTCTCACGATCTCCGGATTCTTTTCAGAAACCTCCCGACTTTTCACTGTTTAATAATTGGCTTCAATGTTTGCATAAAATACTGATTCCACTTAATTTATATGCATGTAATTATAGAAGGGAAATCTGTCCTTTCCAACCATGTTTTCTGACTTACACTAGACTCTTCAACTCTTCAACTCATAAGGTATTGACATAGTTGCATCAGTTTTTTAACCCTTTAGCCCCCAATCCGGCCATAGCCGCCTGAGGGTGTACTCCCCGATCTGGCCGTAGCCGCCCGGAAAAATGGAAATTTGTCCATTATTTTTCGATATTTTTCCAAAGACAACATTGTAATGAGTAATCAACATACAAAAATGGCAAATATATCGTTTGAAAGCTGATTTAATTCCCTTTTCCATGTTTCAAACAAGATATGTATGAGTTTAATATTTAAGGGTGGGTAAGCCTTTGAACTTTCTGAATTAAAACATATTCAACGGATTTTTGAGGGAAATCCTGGGAAATCTTGGGGAAATCCAGCAATTCATCCTCGAAAACGGTGGGGTCTAAAGGGTTAAATAGAAATCTCTTATTACAATATTGCATAACATCTTAAGGTCTCATGGAACTAAATGTGGATGGAACTAAACGTGGATCCATCTGCCAGTGTCTTACAACTTTCTGTCCCGAGGTGAAGGGGATGCCAGCCTCTGAGTGGCTGATAATGGGATAAGAAAAAATGATAATGCAGAATAAAAAATCACATAATACCCCTACTATTTCTGAGTTATCCCATAAAAAAATAATCCACGATTAAGGGTTTTTAGTAAATGTCAGTAGGGTTTTTAAATGGGCCCTGTGCTCCATGAATTTGGCTGTTGCAAAACTGCTAAAATGAGGGTAGGTCAACATTTGGAACTCTTGCGAAAAATTGTCACGGTCAGCCTACCCTCATAGCTTGATATTTTGTGTCCCAAAGAGGTCCCAATAGGTTACTGAATCCCTTTGAGATGTTGCAATGTTTGGGATATTTTTTTTCAAGATTTGCTATATTCAACTATACAGGAAAACATTTAGTTCCGTGAGCCCGTAAGATGTGGAGGGCGGGCAGAGGAGGGGTACGTAGGTCTGTGACAGCTCCGATGTCAACAACTGTCAACGCCCAAGGGGAAAAACAAGGGGAAGAAGTGGCTGAGGGTCGGGGAGGGTCGGGCTCCTGAGACAACTGTCAACTCTACTCTAGTTTGTCTGTTAATTGCCTGTATGGAGAATAACATGGGTAAAGTTGGGGTGGCTCTTTATCCATCTTTTTTTATGCTTGTCTTGTTAAGAGAAGAAAGGGAGAGAGAACAAAAATCAAAATGACAAAAGCCACATAGGCCTATACCTACATATTTCCCATTCACCTAACTATATATATTTCTCTCATCAAATAGCCCAACTCCTTCGTTTTGTCTACCAGATAATGGTGCTATGTATGTCTCTTTTTATTTGACAATCCCTCGTCTTATTTAAACAGGTTCTGATTTCAGAGGTATTTTACAAGATACAATCAATGAAGTACAGTAACAACCTTCAGGTTAGGCCTGGGTGTTTAAGAAAAGGCTTTTCCATTTACATCCATCCCTTCAACTGATTTTCTACAAACACTACCTCCACATATCTTTGTCGAACTTTTTTCCCCTAATGTTACAGAATTCAACGATAAGTGGAGATGAATATATATAAGGCAGTGCATTCAATTGGTGACATTGAGTATCTATAAACATTTCGTGTAATGTTCTTTTGAAATGTTCAGCCTCTTGTGGTTTATTACGCAGATACAGTTTCTAAAGACTTTACAAGCGCTCTCTCTATACATTTTTTAAATATTCTTTATATATTTTCTTTGTGTAATTCCTGCTACACACGCACTGCGCCCTAGCATTTGGAGGTAAAGTAGTTCACCAGCCCTGTTTGGAAATAGCCTACATCCCTGCACAGAGTCAGCTCTAACTACATCTGACTTCTGGCCTAAGGGATTACATATTTCTGCCAGTTCAAATGACCTTTATATGCCACGGGTAGGGGTGGGTTCTATCTAATATGATATTGATACAATATGCCGCGTGCATAGTTCAGATGTGGGGGGCTAACATCAAGGGGCCATTATATGTGACCACCCCACCACTAAATGAGGCATAAGTCGCCCAGACAAATTCTGAGAAAAGATAAGGGAAAAAAGTCAAAAATTGGACTGATGAATTTTCCACAAAAATGACACAATAAATACATGGAAATTACAATTCACAAGCAAATACCAAAGAATGAGTGATTTTTCATGCAATAAAGATGGGGTTTCCTGATGTTCAAAGATAAAGGCTATAGATATTGGCACTAACATGAAGAGATGTATCATTAAATTCATTTTTCTCCTAAAAGTGATATTGGATGTATGCTACTTCAAATATACATAACTTGGGTTAAAATACTGATAGACACATAATTCTTTCATTATTCTAAAGCTTAAGGTGTCCTCTCTGATAGCCAACTTAAAGCTCAATTTTAATGATCTGCAACTTATGCCTCATTGTGTGGCGGGGGGTCACATATAGCCAGTAGGGCTTAAAGGTCTTTTTTTCCCGGTGATATTTGAGAGGGGAACATCTGCGGCGGAGACTCGTGGCTCCAAAACAGTCAAAGCAAATCAGATATCAAAGTTGTCATAAGCAGGAAAAGGTTCCAGCGCCGCAACCGACTCCAGACCCCCGACCCAAAAAAGAAATCCGCAAAACCGCGAAACATTTCTGTAAATAACTCGGAAACCACTGGAGGGAATTCCACAAAATAAACAGGGATTACTCTATATACCCAGGGGAACAATTCCCAGTGACATTTCTCGCGAGATTCCGACGAGAAGTGGGCGAGATGTGTTTTGACGGGAAAAGGCAGACGACAAATAGTTTCGGCTGGTTTCTGGCGGGGCAGAAGACAAATGGTTTGTGGAGCGGGAAGTAACGAGTTGAGAGGCGGCTACCAGCAGCTGGGGGCCACGTGCTGGAACCTACTCGCCTAGGGGACGCCGAGTGGAAACAGACACATTCTCAGAGTTCAGGGCCCTGGGGGCTTTATTGTTAATTTTAATCTAATCAAAATGTCTTGAATCAAAATTTTCGTAACGCCTATAAACAGGGGGAGGTTTTAGAAATAGACTTTTTTCCCATGAATTTAAAGGAGTGGCGGATACAGCATTTAAAAAGAATGTGGGGGCATGCTTATAGGAAAAGGGGGGAGGCTATTTTCCTGAATTGTTCATGGGGGAGGGGGGAGGGTGCCCCCACGCTCCTCTATAAGTCTGCCATTGTAAAGCTAAGTAAAACGTGTATTGATATTTATGTGCACAACGTTTTTCTCTCTTTGTCAAGTTTAACTCCACATCAAAGGCTTTAAAGGCACTATCTCATTCATGTGACGGACATAAATTGAAATGTTGCAACACCAGTGTCATTTACATGGGAGAATAAAGCAAGTACACTACGTGTACCCCAGTCCACAAGAACCCTCCTGCCCCCCCTCAGGCCCCTCCTCTCCCGTCCAGCGTCTTGGAATGAGCTTGTTGGAGAAGCTGCAGACGATCCCCCTGACAGGACTACAACAACACGCTGAGCAGACGTCTTTTAGCTGGGGTTAGAGCAGGCGACTTTTAGCTGTGGTTAGAGCAGACGACTTTTAGCTGGGGTTAGAGCAGGCGTCTTTTAGCTGGGGTTAGAGCAGACGACTTTTAGCTGGGGTTAGAGCAGACGTCTTTTAGCCGGGGTTAGACAATTTTCAGTTCGGGTTAGAGCAGGCGACTTTTAGCTGGGGTTAGAGCAGGAGACTTTTGGCTGGGGTTAGAGTAGGCGACTTTTAGCTAGGGTTAGAGCAGGCGCCTTTTAGACAGGGTTAGAGCAGGCAACTTTCAGCTGGGGTTAGAGCAGGCGACTTTTAGCTGGGGTTAGAGCAGGCGACTTTTAGCTCAGGTGGGGCGAGAGTGGAAAGGGATTGGAACAGGAAAGGACGACTGATTAACCGTATTTTAATCACCTGCAGGCTTATTTGGACTGACTTTGTAGACAATACTCCGTAGAAAACTATAGAAAATAAACATAGAATCTTTATATACCTAGCCATAGATGCGACACTTCTATAATGCTGCAGCAATGTTCTGTTTGGTTCTGTATTGGTTGTTGTTACGTTCTTTTGATAACTCCCAATTACGTCACTGCAACATACTGCTGTGACATTGCAATGTGACGTTATTACAACATTCTGTTTACATTCTTCAACGCAAACAGAATGTTCTTACTATGTTCTGTTATGGTTATGTCCTTATCTCACCAAAAAATAATGTTATGATAACATTCTGATTAGGTGAGGTTCCAACCTCACCATCAATAGTGTAATTGTTACATGCTGTCTTAGTACGACTAAAAAAGTATGGTTGCAGAACAATTCTGCTAAGTTGCAGGTTGGCTGGGTATCAAAAAAAAAAGGGGGGGGGGGGGGTCAGGACCCCCTGGACCCCCCCCCCCCCCCCACTGGATCCACCCCTGACACCTAGCAGCACATAACAGCATCAAACCAGAATCACATTCGGGGAATCCAAGTGCACTCTGTCGCGTGCAGACTGACCGGAAGTGACGTCACATTAACAAAGGGCGCTGTCATGGCGGCCGGAAGTCAGACCCGGAACCAATTAGGATGTCCGACACAAGTGGGGGTAATTACCAATGAGAGCACTCGGGACAAGAAGACACGGCGCACAGTTCAACCAGAATTAGCCTGCAGCTCCAATTGTCATTTTTGCATGCCTTCAACTTCCTACATTCCAAAACAGTACTCAAGGGACAATTGATATTTCAGTAACCTGAGTTAAAGTAATCTTTACAATGCGATAACAAGTCTATAAATGTCCTTTCAGTGAAAACCCAGGTCAGAATGTAAGTTTTTATGACATTGCAGTAACGTTCTGTCCAGTTCTGGTTTGGTTCTAAATACGTTATTTTGATGGCACCCAATAACGTTACGTCTTTAGAACCTAACATTGTGAAGTTGCACTGTTATATTATTGTAACATTCTGGTTATGTTATTCCATGTGTAGCACTACTATTACATCCTTTATTGGTAAGATCTCAACTTCACAAGAATATAATGTTATTATAACATTCTGTTTTGGAGTGTCTCAACCTAATATAAAGAGATGTAACTGTTACATGAATACTGGGCAAGTAACAGACTGGCAAAAAACGGATATTATAAGTAAGACAGAGACCTTACCAAGGGTAGCCTTACGACTCATGGTCCAACAGAGGATGACCCCCGAGATTTATATTCAAACTAATATTGAAAATACTGAAAGACTGTCAAGACTGCTCTGTCATGTGGGTTACAAAGTTATCAAGTTGTGTAAATCAATAATTTATAGAATGAGATACTTCAATACACTTCATGAAATGATCTTTTTTCTTATAGAATAAGAATTGCAGATTCCATCACACTTATAAATCAGGAAAAAATAGAAATACGATATAAACCATAATACCTGCCATCAGAACCTAATATTTTCCATAATGGCAAATCAAAAAATAACTGTGAATTTCAAAGTAGTGCTGGGTACGTTGTGGAAACTGAACCCAGGCAAGCAGCAACGTAACAAGCATGTTCTGTCACCATACCCTTTTGGTCAGTCTGTTACATGCCCAATTTTCAAGGAACAGTTACATCTCTTTATGTCAGGTTGAGACTCATCAAGACGGAGTGTTGTAAGAACATTATATTCTGGTGAAGTTTAGACCTTACCATCACAGAATGTTATGATAAAGTTCTTTTTTTTACATGAAATAACACATTGCATTGTCACAGTGCATCGTTGCAATGTTAGATTCTAAAGACTTTTTTTGAGTGCCATCAAAAGAACTTAACAATAACCAAACCAGAACTAAACAGAACGTTGCTGCAATGTTATAATAAGCCTATCCCACGACAGGTATATCCCAGGGTTGAACAAGGGCCGGACAAAATAACCATAGAGGTAATCTTTGTGTCCTAGAGTTAGGGTTACTGAAATAAGCACGATAATTATTACTTAATCTATACCTCTGAGTACTGTTAAAACATTATGATTTCTTAAATTTTATCAATATAGATTCATAGGTTTGCAAGCCAATCAAAATGTTGTATTTCAGGGCAAAATAGGGCTGGACATTATGGGCTGGGCTGACAGGCTTTAAAATTGGTTCCTAGGGAAAAAATGCAAATATATAAAACTGCATTTTACAAATTTGTAGGAGTGATTTGTCAACCAATTTGGTTTGGTTGCACCTGTCTTCATGGAACGAGCACTGAGGCAACTTTTAAAACTATTTCATGGTAAACTTTCACGTTGTTGCAAACTGGGATGGGCTTATTATGTCACATTCTTGCCTTTGAACAAGGCGGCAGTGTTAACAGGTCTCCCCGAGGATCATGTCCACACGAGGCCAGTAGGCAGCATACGGACCAATCAGATCACGACTCACTCAGGTCAAGGTCAGGTCACCGCCACAGCCAAGGTCACCTCCCACAATTGGTCAATAAGATTTGGTCACGTGACCCGTGGTGCATGCTGGGAATAATGCCGCGAGGGGTTGTGGGGGTAGGACTGTGGTTCAGGAGGAATGTTTCTGAGGGCGTAAACAAAGTTAACTGAGGGAAAACTCTGTTAATTGAATGATCTTTTAATCAAATCTCTTCTTAGCTCTAACCTTCCAGACTTACCACATTTATAAAAAGAAATTAGATGTTAATAGACTTAGATATCTCAATTGTACAACAAACATCCAACTCTCCTATAGATATCTAGATAAGGTAATTGTCCATTTACTTTAATTAGCTTAAATCATTCTGTTTGATATGAAGTCTATACCATTAATAAACAATCTTCTTGAGAGATGTTATGTTTCCTTCACCACTGGCCTATCCATATATATATATATATACATGGCTTTGAGTTTGAAAGATCTCATAAATAATAGTTAACATTAACTTTCTTTCTATCATTAAAACTTGGAAGATCTCATAAATAATAGTTAACATTCTTCTATCATTGAAACGTCTTTCTATGTCCATAAAAACACAAGAAAGATGATAGAAACCAATGAATTTGAAATATATTTACACATGTATCACTCAAGATGGGGTTATGTACATGATTTATAAAGCCATACATAGAGTGTTGAGCTGGGATCACCTCAGTAGCCGACGTGTTGATAGAAGATAATCCCCTCTTGTTTGTCTTAGGTCAGTCATTGTTTAAGGGGGAAATTTATAAGAAAATTGAAATATAGGAAAAAGAATTGTAAAAGGGGGTTATGGGGGCACAGCCCCAAATTTCTAACCAATATTTACAACAAATATTCAACTAAACCCAATAATCAAATTAATATTCTTGTCTGGAAACAAAAATACTTTTATCATTTTTGTATACACTTTGACCAGCACTGCCATTCGACCCTAATCCCTGAGTATTGTGTTAGGTTGACTAGTGGATGGCATCCATTGAGCTTTGTTTTTACAATACTTCGTCAACAAAAACATTGCCATCTTCAGTAATAATATGTGATTCATATCAATAGATTATGGTATTAAATGACCATTTGGCAATGTATTATTTATGATTATGATTATACTTTTCAGGGAAGCATCGCAGAATGGCGTCTTATTAGTACAGGTGTCTTAAAGGTAGCCAAGATGAGTGAGGCGGTCAAATCACGAAAGAAAAAATATTGCATGAGGTTGACTAAGACCTTGCGTGAAATAAAACTTGACAATGTTTTACCTGATCAGACATTTTTTTTTATTTTCCATTTCAAGCATTGCAGACACTCCAAAAGATAACAAGACGTTCTAGTTATCCAATGAATACTTCCTATATGGTTGAAGTCTGCATTGCCAATACTCCACAACTGGCTTTATTTAGATGTTACAGCCTTTTTCGTGCAAAAGCAGCAAACTTTAATAGAGAGTATGCCTTAGGCTTTGTGGTGCTGGATCAATTCCACAGGCCTCCGTATTGCATGTTGATTTAAAGGAACATCCTAGTCACGTCATCTTTTAAAGGAGTCTGGTCCTATAGGAAACATGCAATGTGGGATCTTCTCAAAAGGAGGCCCAAAACCTTTCAGACTGTGCCTTTAAGATGCTCTATACGCGTGTTCACTACGTCTATGGCAGAATACTCCCCTGAGTGGGAGGGGGGGGGGGGTTCTTTGTATAAAAATGGGTACAAACTGCGGTCGGACCATCAAGGAGCTGTAGCTGTCAATCACCAATTTTTTGCTGAAAAAAGGGTCTGTCAAATCATCTAACCACCTTTTAGGAAAGCTGTCAATAATTTATAATATCTGATATTAGATTAAATGTCAATTGAAGGTTATCAAATTCCGTCATAATACTCTCAAACAAATTGTCACCTTCTGGCCATGGAACTGCATGGTTTGTGACCAAGAAATGTGCAGGTTAATGCTTATTTGTAGGGGCTGTCCACGAGGGATGCTGAAAAAGGGGGGCTGTCCGAGTATCCTAGTTTTTTCTGGGGGCTGTCAAATCCCCATAAAGTAGGGCTGTAGTTTTGGTACCTACCTTGATATACTGAGTGCCCCCCTCCCCTCCCTGCCCCCGGGTCCCCCCACCCCCTGAAGGCTTGTCGGTACATCCCTACAACATTGACCGACATGACCGCTCTGCGCATGCGTGTGTCCCCCATAACGACCTTGACCCTGCCGCCATTGTCATAATCCGCGAAGCAGCGCCGGCTCCGGTCTGCGCATGGTCGTACGCACGCGCAGATGTGACAAGAACCGGAACTGGGCGCGGTGCAGCCTGGGAGGCTAGGCTGGTTCCCGCCCCTACCGCTCAGCTATAAGGGGCAGGTATTGAGATGCGATCTAGGTCAGCCGAGCGGTCTCAGTGAGCGGTGTCACCTATTACATAATGAGTCGCGCACCTTGTGCAGGCCCACCTGACACCTCTGACTTAAGAAACCACCCTCAAAGTGACACAGCCTCTCACCCCCATACTGTGAAATAACTTCACAAACCCCCCTCAAAGTCACACAAACTCTCACCCCCACCCTGTGAAGTATCTTCCTACTTGAATGTATTGAAATATCTAGACAGTATGATGCTTTTGTATTTGTTTACATAGAGTGGTTTCCGAGAAGGTGAAGGTCGTACATTTCTCAATACCAGTGGTATATGTAGAGTAGCGGAATTACCACGGGGTACCAGTGTACCTGGGAGGCGAGTCACGCGAGCCTCCGTTATCTGATCTCGTCCAGCGCGAGGATCGGCGAAATCTGCCGAGATCTGCGTCTTGGCTGTAGATCTTAGATCCTCTAGGGCCTACACTCCACAAGGCGATTTTTACTGCTGAGAATTTGGTTATTTCTTTAATTTACTAGGAATATCACAGGAATCCATACATTCTACTTACCTTTTAAAAGATAAATAAAAATCCTAATCCAAGATGTATAGCAAGTCTTTAGTAAGCCTTTATGGTCACTCTCAATTTCCGAAATTACAAATAAGACGGGCTGGTGGAATAGCGTTTAACCCTCCCCCTTACCCCCTCCCCCACCCACCCTGTACCCCCTCTATTGAATTCTGTAGCTTATACCCCACTATCCCCCCCTCATACCAATCCACTCCCCACCCACAGTCCTTCCCAATCTCCACTCTCCTCCCACTTCTTTCCTTCTTCAGGATCTACCTTAGAGTGAGACCTTGTAATACGCCTGTTTCAGGTAAATGTCTAATACCTGAGAACAAATGCTTTATGTACAAAATCAAGGGCAAGAAAACATACTAAAATGCGTACGTGATTTAGGGACTGTCCCTCTTTGGCATTACATGGCTTTATCATTCAAAATAAAATGTAGGATTATAGAGGATCGAAAAGAAACATTGACTACTTTTCCATCGTTGGGTTTCATACATTGGCAGGTCGGCTATCGTAAATATTCTGAAATATTTACCTGTGGCCAATTTCTATGAGCCAGTTGCTCAGTAAAGTAAACTGCTACATTTAGATTACAAAACTCTCCTAATTAACTTATGCATCCCTACACGTGTAGACTTTTAAAGTAAAGTTTGGCTTCTGTATGGCATGAGTAAGATGAAGTTAACGTGCTGTTCATTAAAAGATGAGGCGGGGCGACTTTGAGATCATGGCATGGGGTAAAAGCTTAATTCCACTATCTGATTAACTTGCGATTTCAATAATTTCTTACTATAACCACGTTATATATCATTATAAAGGATTTAAAATTCCCTTTCAAATGGTATGTACCCACGTGGAGGTGTTACGTTATAATAATGTCACAGCAATGTTCTGGTTCGTTTCTCGTTACGTTATTTTGATGTCTCCTAGTAACATTGCTGCAACATACTGCTGTGACATTGTGCTGCAGCGTTATTATAACATTCTGGATATTTCTTCAACCTAGAAAAATGTTCTTATAACATCCTCTTTTGGTTTTGTCCTAACCTCACCAAAAATAATGTTATTGTAACACCCTGACTTGGTGAGGTTTCAACCTCACATCAATAACATAATTGATACGTGCCATCTTGGTAAGTAACAGACTGACTAAAAATCATGGTTGTAGAATATTTTTGTTATGTAGCAGGTTGGCTGGGTAGCGTGCATGGGTTCCTGTAATCATTCGTGTGACAACTTAGAAAAATTACCAAATTCCTGATAGTCAGAATCGCTGAGTTGACTACGGGCTGCAGACGTCATCCGGTACTGTGGTCCTGACTTCCGCCTCACGAGGGTCGGTACTTCTGTCACGTCAGGTACTTCGGTCACGGAGAGGGGAATGACATTGGCAGTAAATGAAGAGGTATTGACTAAGTCTTTGTAAAACTTACCATGAACGTGCCTTCATAGAACTCATAAGGAAAATGATAATGTTGTAGATGATAATTTAAATTAGGATTATACGCTTTAAATGACCTCCTGAACCATCCTACGAAACTAAAGCCGCATTTCTAGTGCAGTTCTATATTGGGGATATTTTAGATTAATTGGGTTTAAAATACATGAATATATCTTGCAAAATTAAAGGATCATTAGTAGTTAAAATTGCTGAGGTTCTAGTTTTTTAACCCTTTGCTGACGGCACCAAAATGGATTTTATCTATGAGAATGAGCACACAAAATTTCAATTCTATATTTTGATGTTTTAAAAGAGATTTAGACCAGAAAGTCATATGTCATCATATGACATATCATAACAGGGTTTAGAAAATGTATTTCCATATTTGATTTTGGTTGCCATGGTTACCATAGAACGATTTGAGTATTAATGAAATTTCTGAGAATATTTGTATTTTTATGTCAATTTTCAAATAGATGCCCCAAAACTTGAAGAAATATTAATCTTAGAGAAAAAAAGTGAATTAGAAAGTTGTTCCCCTTGTCATTTTCCATCATTTGATAGTAGAACTGAATTAATCATTATATTCTTTGCATACCTCCCACTAGGTGAATGATGGGGATATTATGCTCCAAAAACAGTGAAATTCTAAATTTTCATGGTAATAAATGATATTCTATTTCATTAATTCAAGAAAAAAACAATTAAATCTTGAAAAATCCCGATTAATATAATCAAGTTCCAAGTACACAAATGTATTTCACTATTTCAGATGATTTTAACAACTTTGGTTCAGGAATTCAGAAAATATGGAATCAAAATTCTAAAATTTGCAATCTTGTGGGTGGCCATCTTGAATATGAATCAAAATGGCTGCTTTATGTTTATTTTCCAGAAAGAAAGGGGAGAAATAATGTAACATCAATTTAAAGAAAAAGGAAATTGGAATCTTTTAAGAAACTAAGATTTATAGGCATGATAGTGTTCTTCATCCTCAAATACATTGATATAAAAAAAACTAGGATATTTATCATAAAAAAGGATTTTACATCTAAATATCATGATTATTTCATGATTAAAAGTGGGTGCCTTTTCAATAAAAAGATAAAATTGCTTAAGGTAAGGCTCATCAAAGTCCCAAAAATTAAAATTTGGCTATTTGTGAATGAAACAGATATGCTGGTAGTATATACAGACCATCTACTCTAAAATGATCAAAAATCATGATTTGGAAACCAAAATTGTGGAAATTGTAGCTTAAACATTGACCATCGATCATATATGATCGATTATCTATGGGGCCGTCACTAAACATGCATGAATTATACAGTATGTTAACTATATAATCAATTATGTAATAGTCAGGGGTGGATAAAGACTTTTTCAAACAAAAAGGTTTGAGGGGGGGGGGGAGCGCCCTGATGTGATATTTATTTGGACGCCCCCTCCAGTTGCGCGAAGTTTATAATAACAAATTCTATATTTTGGTTTAAAAAATCAAACCTCTAAATTTTGCCCTGATAGTATTACATACTTGAAAGACCCCAAGTTGCATGAATTAAAGGGATTTACGGTTCATATAACTAAACACGCATGTAGGTTGCCAGTCATGTCTGTTTCGACCCTGGATTGAGAAACCATAGAACTTCTTTTTCAGTTCCTAAACATTAGAGAAGCCTCCCTGGACGAAGTTGATTGGTGAAACAGGATCATAGTAAAATTACCCATCAGGAGCCAAACCAAGGAGTTTGAAAACATCGGAGTGGAAAATGCGCAGGGGCACGATTGAGAAATATTTTTTCTTGCTTAATTCTAGGCAACATAATAAATCCAAAACGTTTTCCTCACAGGAAATTATCTATGATTAGAATAAAATATCATATGAAGCCTTCCATTATTTTGTGGGTGCACAGATGTTAGTTCCTCTGGCATGTGTGTATGATTCGGTCCATAATACCCTAAAGTAGGACGATTATAAAACTGACAGAACGAACATATGACTTGAAATCTACTGTCAGAATTAAAGAACATTGTGAAGATTCCAATGTCGCAATGATTCGATGGGTGAACAGATGTTAGTCGCTCTGGTGTGGGTGTCTGTTTCAATTCCTAATTGTGTCAGATGGGGATGTTATTAAACCTGTGGTAAAAATGTAAGACTTGAAATTTAACGTTAGGATTAATATAATGTGAAGCTCTGGTGTTTCAATGATTTTGCAGGTTCATAAATGTTAATGCACCTCCCATTTGCGCATGATTCAGACTCTAATACCGTCAGGTGTTAATTGTTATAAAACCTGCAGTACAAACACGTGTGTTGGGAATCTATGGTTGGAATTAAGATGTTAGTCCCTATCATGTGTCTGTATGATTCAGTCCCTAGTATTGTCAGATGTGGACAGATATAAAACCCACAATATGAAAATGTGAGTGAAATTAGAATTAAAGAACATTTTCTTCCTCGTAAGTGTGTATATGATTCAGTCCCTCATATCATCAGATGGCACAGTTATAAATCCTACAGAATGAACATGTGAGAGGAAATCTACATTTAGAATTAGAGAGCATAATGTAAAGCCTTCAATATTTCAATGAATTTGCAGATTCACAGATGTTAATGCACCTCCCATGTGTGCAAGATTCTGACTTTAATACCATCAGATAGAACTGTTATAAAACCTGCAGTCCGAACAGAAATCTACATTTAAAGTTTAAGAGCATAAATTGAAATCGTCAATGTTTCGATGATTTTGCAGGTTCACAGATGTTAATGCACCACATACGCGTGCATGATTCAGACGCTTAAGCCCCATACCCACTAGGCGATTTCACAGTCGCTCGGCGACGGCACAGCCATTAAATTCCCCACACAATCACCGGGCGATCACAATGTGAGTATGGTGTGTATTCTCAGCGACAGGCGATGGACGGCGGGATTACCCATAAAATCGCCGGTAAAATATCAGACTTGTTTGATATTGCAGTCGCTCGGCGACGACGACAGCCCTTCTACTAGTCGCTGGTCGCCGAGTCGCTTAGTGGGTATGGGCCTTAACACTGTCAGATGTGACTGTTATAGAACCAACAGTACAAATATGTGACTTGAAATCTACTGTCAGAATTAAAGAACATGTGAAGCCTTCAATGTTTCGATGATTTTGTAGGTTCACAGATGGTAATGCACCCCATACGCGTGCATGATTCAAACGTTAATACCCTCAGATGTGACTGTTAAAAAACCCCAGTATGAACATGTGTGTGGGGATTATTAGGGGACTTCAAAGGGGATCAGCAGCGGAGAAATATGTCCGATATGAACCGAGGTAACATGTGGCTGATATCACCCCACACCTCTGAGAGATGACCTACTTAGGGGAGAGGGGGTAAGGAGGGGGGAGGTGAGGGGCTGCTGAGATGGTGAAAATAAGGGAGGTCCTGCCAAAGACTACCCAAGCAAGTTTATGACGTTATTAAAACGTTATTAAAATGTGCTGTTTTTTTTCGTTCTTTTTAAAAGAAAATCTATTTGAAAATCAACTTCAGGCTTACCCCTGTTCTTCCAGAAGATTGTTATCAATACACATTACAAAAAGTACATTACATATATTGGTTTAAGATACGATGACCCTATTACATCAAAATATCAAACCTCAATGAAGTAGATCAACATAACATTTTGTAAATTATCCAGACCCACAACCCCTTTTCCTCAGTATAGTGATCTGGTTTCTAAATGAATAGATTAAAGTCTGACTCCATTATAATAATCTGACTCCATTAGATTAGTCTGACTCCCAAAGAATCATAGATCCAAAATAGCATAATATAATTATAATCTTGCATACTCCCAGTCCAGGTAATTCCCATTAGTTAACCAAACTCTAAACAAACAATTATGACTCCGATTCATAAACCTACCTCAAATATAATGGATCCAGAAGGTTTGGGATAATTTGGAATAATTGTCCCTGGAGTAAGGTAGGGTAAGGGGATGAGTAAGGAATAGGTAAGGGGGAGGGGGACCCTGCCCCTCCTGGGTGGGGTACCCAGGAGAGCAGGAATGATGGTCACACAACAAGTAAGTACTGGGTACGAATGACCAACGATTTGGAGATAGCTCTCCGCTTTTATTCCCAAAATTATCAGTTTCATAATGGTCCGTTGACATTACCAAGGGGGCAGAAGTCCCACCAGGCGGCCGGGCCGTTCGTGAACAGTCCATGGGGGCACAATATAAACTCTCAGAAGGTTATCCAAAGCCAGCTGTACACTATTATCCTGTGCTGGTACTGGTCACCAGTAACAATGTTTTAGAAAGTTTACTGTAGAGTTCTTATCTGCTGCGTGATCGAGCGGCCTATGTCCTTGCCCTTTGGATGATATGTGAGTGTTATTACCCAATGGTCATTCGACTATCCACGTGAAATATCTTTATATATTCTAGGACCAATATGACTATACAAATTATAATTAATATGATTGGTATCATAATCATCAATTATACAGAATGGTAACAATAATGTAAACAAATTATCAATATTCTTTTATATATGTGACACACTTGATCACAGAATGTGGCCAAGCCAATTAGTATTATTTTTACATCACTTCATATTCCAAGATCAAAACACAATTTAATAATTAAATTTTGATTCTGATCATAAAAAAGACATAAAAATAATAGAATTGGCAGGCAGTAAGATCTACAGGCCATCAATATGCTCAAGACAATTGCATGAACTTCAGATTAGCACAGAATATATGTAAATACAGGTAAACCTCTATTTTGTGAATTACCTCTGAGATATCATTTACAAACATCAAATGTAAACAAAATATGTCACCTTATAAATACCTTCCAAAGACCCGACTAATAAAGACTCAATCAGAGCAGGCCCAGATCTAGAGAAAAGGGAGGGAGGCTATTCATCGATATCTATTTACCAAAGTCAAGACCCTCCATGATCAGCCTTCATGTGGGGATCCTTTTCTTGACTTTGGAAATTGGAAACATGTATGGAGGGTGCATCAGGAAGGTCAAGGAAGTTCCCTAAATCTGGACCGGCCTGTTAAGTATTTACAACAATATTTATGCAGTTCCTGGCCAATACTTAAAAAACAATATACCTAGGGTAGTGATCCAAAATTGAACCTCACACATCAAAACATTATGAGCAGATCTCTAACCGCTTGTTAGGAATAGGTCATCATAATAATTGAGTGGAGTGTTACAACTTTCCTACCCACAACAACAAAAATTACCCTGGCCTCAAAATCCTGGAACTGCATCCATGTTTGCCCTAGTCACCTTCACTGACTAATAATACCCTGGATAATGCTTCCATATCCAAACACCATAACTTGGCAATTTTCTATGTAAAGGGGGTCCTTCCGACTGCCCTTATAACCCTGAAGGAAACCATACCCAAAGGGAGCCCTTGCTCTAACCTTTGAATATAAATAAGCAACCAGGGGAGTTCACCCAACTTCTACCCTTAAGGTAAATAACTGACCATATACATAAACCAGTATAGGGGAGTTCCATCTAACTACAACCCTATAATGAACCATACCCAAAGGGAGTCCTTGCTCTAACCTTTGAATATAAACAAGCAACCAGGGGAGTTCACCCAACTTCTACCCTTAAGGTCAATAACTGACCATATACATAAATCAGTATAGGGGAGTTCCATCTAACTACAACCCTATAATGAACCATACCCAAAGGGAGTCCTTGCTCTAACCTTTGAATATAAATAAGCAACCAGGGGAGTTCACCCAACTTCTACCCTTAAGGTCAATAACTGACCATCTACCAGTATAGGGGAGTTCCATTCTAACTACCACCCTATAATGGTCATCTCATGAAACTATATACTGACCAGTTCCTGGGACCAATGAAATAATATAAATGGGGAGGAGCCCTGATTGGCACACTCTCTATCCATTATGTTAAGGGAGTCACTAACTACCACCTCCCTTACATTTGGCTAATCAGAGACAGGCCCTATTTGGCCCATGTCGGCCCTCTGAGGCCACTGTCAGTGCTCAGTATATGAATACTTCCTACCATAAAGTAGATAATACAACAAACAAGAACAACAAACAAGAACATGATATAACAACCGCTGTGCATATTTCTCTAGTGATAACATGGCCCGGCAGCTTTTATCAGCTCACCTTAATGCCTCCAGACTAGACATGAACCGTTCATCTATTATAGCACAGCGAGATAATGATATGTCTTTGGGCAGCGGTCATATGCCTACTATAAGGCAAAACCTTTGCATACAGTTAGTCAGGAATTACAGGTACAGGTAGGCTAGGAGGGTATCACTAACCTAACAAACAAACAATATCTGATTCCCTTCAGTAATCACAATGATATCTAAGAATCTGATAGAAATCTCCCGACAAAGCCTACTGTACCATACCTCAACACTGCGGAAACCCCTGCCGACTCTGTGGACACTGTAGACCCTCAGTGTAGGCTGCTGATCCTCAGTGGACGGTGCTGACCCTTAGAAGATGGTGCCGACCCTAAGGGGACAGTGCAGGCACTCAGGAGACGCTGCAGACCCTCAGGGGAACGTGCTGAACTTCAGTGGACAGTGCTGACCGTCAGGAGATGCTGCAGACTCTCAGGTGATGCCGCTGACCCTTAGGTGATGCCGCTGACCCTCAGGGGACGCTGCTGGCAGTCAGTGTCCCTCAGTGGGCTCTGCCTTCAATGTGGGGGCCGACGACTCAATGTGGGGGCAGGGAGCGGATAAGGTTGTCGTACCTGTCCCTCTGAGTCTGTGATTGTCAGCCAGTCCTGAGGCTAGGACTGTCTGAACGCGGCCCGGACCGTCCTACTCGTGCTGGGGACGCTGCTGGCAGTCAGTATCCCTCAGTGGGCTCTGCCTTCAATGTGGGGGCCAACGACTCAATGTGGGGGCAGGGAGCGGATAAGGTTGTCGTACCTGTCCCTCTGAGTCTGTGATTGTCAGCCAGTCCTGAGGCTAGGACTGTCTGAACGCGGCCCGGACCGTCCTACTCGTGCTGGGGCCGATGCCGGGACTGACCCTGATATCTTATCAGAAGATAGTGGTCGCTGTAGTTGGCTTAGGTCCATTGTGAGGTGCCCGTGATAAGGCTGGTGTTTGTGTCATGTACCACTGACTGTAACTTGTGTGTAACCAGAGGAAATGGGTTCTAACTTTTGGGTCTAATTAGGGTTATTCTCAGAAGGTGGGTGCCTTTTCTATTTTTTTTAGAAAATAATCACGTCGGGGTAAACCACTGTAAGATATCCAGACCCACAACCCCTTTTCCTCAGTATAGTGATCTGGTTTCTAAATGAATAGATTAAAGTCTGACTCCATTATAATAATCTGACTCCATTAGATTAGTCTGACTCCCAAAGAATCATAGATCCAAAATAGCATAATATAATTATAATCTTGCATACTCCCAGTCCAGGTAATTCCCATTAGTTAACCAAACTCTAAACAAACAATTATGACTCCGATTCATAAACCTACCTCAAATATAATGGATCCAGAAGGTTTGGGATAATTTGGAATAATTGTCCCTGGAGTAAGGTAGGGTAAGGGGATGAGTAAGGAATAGGTAAGGGGGAGGGGGACCCTGCCCCTCCTGGGTGGGGTACCCAGGAGAGCAGGAATGATGGTCACACAACAAGTAAGTACTGGGTACGAATGACCAACGATTTGGAGATAGCTCTCCGCTTTTATTCCCAAAATTATCAGTTTCATAATGGTCCGTTGACATTACCAAGGGGGCAGAAGTCCCACCAGGCGGCCGGGCCGTTCGTGAACAGTCCATGGGGGCACAATATAAACTCTCAGAAGGTTATCCAAAGCCAGCTGTACACTATTATCCTGTGCTGGTACTGGTCACCAGTAACAATGTTTTAGAAAGTTTACTGTAGAGTTCTTATCTGCTGCGTGATCGAGCGGCCTATGTCCTTGCCCTTTGGATGATATGTGAGTGTTATTACCCAATGGTCATTCGACTATCCACGTGAAATATCTTTATATATTCTAGGACCAATATGACTATACAAATTATAATTAATATGATTGGTATCATAATCATCAATTATACAGAATGGTAACAATAATGTAAACAAATTATCAATATTCTTTTATATATGTGACACACTTGATCACAGAATGTGGCCAAGCCAATTAGTATTATTTTTACAATTTGTTGGACAAGAGAAGAAATGATTTAGTTCTGCTTTCGTTCTTGCTATGTTATTTTGATGGCACCCAAAAACTCTACTTAACACTGTGACATTGCACTGGAAAATTATTTTATTTTGACATTCTTTCAATGTTCTTTCACATTATAATAACATTCTTTATTAGTAAGGTCTCAACTTCACCAAATTTTGATGTTTATTTGTAACTACTTTACCTAAAATAACGTAACTGTTTTGTGAAAATTAGGCAGGTTGCATACTAACCCAGAGAGTCAAGTCTTAGGATGTGCTTGTTATATTGCTGTTTGCCTGAGTAACCTCCTCCCCCCCACCAAAGGACATACCCCTGACTGTCTTTGATCTCTTAAAGCCTCAGTCCCATCACACCTCTGTCTTCACACACTGCCCACAACCCCAAAAACCTTCAGGGACAGGAGTAAGTAAAAGGCAAAGGGAGCTCCTCCAGGGTGCCTCAGACACATAGACAGGCGAGCGGGCTCCGGGATCTAAGGTGGGATCCATACATTGACCTGAAGCTGTGGCCGACACATGTACGGGTCTCAAGGCGATATCGTACATTAATACATGTATAAGGCACTAGCATAGATTTAGTGCTGTCATGTTGAAATCAATGATTGATATCTGCAAATTAAAGGAGGACAAATAACTCTTTGATATGTTCTCATTTTATATCATGATCTGGTTCAAAAAGTAATGTCTTATTAATTTAAATTCTGCTTCCAAAAATGGTCTCCTTTCGCATGTTGAAATCTTCACATTGAACTTACTTCAGGTCATACCAAGCTCCAGTGAAATAGACTATAACCAGCCAGTCCAAATGGTTGCTGATTTGTTAAACTGCTATTAAAAGGACTTGTGGGAACAATAATTTAGGCCGTGACCCCATTATTTATTTCCATTGTCATCCTCTATGTGGCTTCATAGTGTAAGGGCTAGCAACTAAACCACTATATATTGGGAGGTTTTCTTCTTGCCTGGCAAAGCCACTTGTGGGAATATAAAACGAGTCTACACTTCTCTTACTAAAAGGTATTTATTTTGAAAACATTGACTTTCATTTGCAAACCAATACTTCTATCATTTTTTTTGTCATAGACATCTAGCCCTTTTAATACCAAAGCAATTCCTTTTGAATTGGCCATTGAATTGCAGGGATTCTCCAGGGGGGATCGGGGGGGGGGGGTATTCAGGCAACCCTGACCTCTCCCCCCACCTTTTTGAGGAGACTGAAACTTGCCAAAACGAGAAACAATCGTCACATTTTGTGCATAAACGCATGCCATTTTAGTACTAAGTCTATATGTGGACCCCCACATTTCGAAATTCTGTATCTGCCCCTGATTCTCTGTACAAACTGCCTTAAGGTGGCAAGTACGGGCGTGGGCAGACCCACAGGGGCCGACACCTAACCGTGTATGGTGAGGGCACATTGATGAGAGCCGAGGGACCTTAAGGCCGTACGACACATTGTGAGGAATGTGCTATTATCCTTTTAGGATGTCCTTGAGATGCATGCAGTGCTCCTCAACTCCCCCAGAGACCATCCCAGCCAGGGAAAGCAGTCTAGTAGGAAGGTGTGAAAGTACATTTTTCACACCACTAGATGTTCATATATATAAGAAAATGACCATATTAGCAAATTAAGATATTTGAGTTTTTTTTTTTTGATATTATCAATCTATGATGTAGATGTTGGAAATAAGAGAAACTGTGTAACAATCAAAAGATAATACATTTCCTGATAAAAAGGAGATGGTCTCATAGGGGTTTAGTCTCTACATGTGCGATTGTAGGACTTGATATTGAAGTTTCTAAACTGCTGCAATATTTGACATACCCTACTAAAATGGTAAATTATCAGTTTAACCCTTCCAAGGCACCAGTTATTTGAGCATGCTTAAAGTTATATATGCAATGACTATTGGGGAGTGGGCTTCTCTTAAGCCCCATACCCACTAGGTGATTTTGTCCAGAGTTGGCCGATTATTGGTGCTAAAATCGGCCGACTCTACTCTAAGAGTCGGCCGATTCTACCAGCGACTCAGATCAAACCTGCACATTTCAATATATTATACTAACAGGGTATCATAGGAGTCAGCCGATTCTGCCCGTTTCCAGTCGCCAGTCGCCGTCAAAATCGCCTAGTGGGTATGGGGCTTTACATAATTATATTGGACATTGCAGGAAACGAATGGTTGCACTAACATAAGTATTGTAAAGCCCCATACCCACTGAGTAAATATATATATGCCATAACCTGGCAACGATACGGTCATCGTATTATCTAAAATTACCCAGCACAATTGCTGGGCGATCACAATTGCTTGACGATTCCCCGTGGGTATGGTGCATTCTAGGTGATGGGCGACGGGTGACAGAATCACCAGCAAAATTGCCTGTAAATTATCAAACTTACTTAATATTACAGTCGCCCAAAGATTCTCCCAGTCATCCGTCACTGCCAAAGTCCCTTGGTGGTATGGCCCTATAGTCACTGTGAATGGGTCTTGAGATGGTACAATGGGTGGAATGGGAAATAAAAGGTTGTTCTATACGGAGTAAACGGGTCAGCAGTATCCTCGCGATTTTCGACATCGCGCTGTGAATTACTGGGCTCCAGAAGTGACCACGTTTAGCATTGGCCCCTATGGAGAAAACGCGAATTTTCGCGATTATGCGAAATATTAACGAATTGCGAAAATTTGAAGGGTTGTATCGCATTCCTGGGATCAATTGCAAACTTTTTCTTATTTACTGTTTTAAGATTGGAGCGAAATCTAAAAAGTTAGAGTGAAATAACATGTTTTTCTCCATAGAATCCTATGTTAAACGTCCACCCAACGTCCGTTCGCGATTTCCGCGAAATTTCGCCGCGCGATGTCCTTTTTTGAGACCCGCATCTTCCGTATATAGTAGTAGGTCCCTGTGAATAGGCTTAACGTAGTGTGAGGGGCAGGGCAGGGTGGGAGATGTACTAGTTGTAGGTTGCCATTAATGGGGCCTGAGATGATGTAAAGGGCAGGATGGGGCACAGAAGGTTGTACTATTGGTAGGTGGCTGTGAGCGGGGCTTGAGATGTGGTTAATGTTGGGATGAGAGACATACCATTGTACTAGTAGTAGCTTGCTGTGAGTGGGGCTTGAGATGGTGTATGGGGCAAGGTGGGTTGAAAGACGAAAGGTTGTACTAGTATCAGGGGTTGTACTAGTAGTAGGTTGCCATGAACAGGGCTTGAGATGATGTAAAGGGCAGGATAGGGCACAAAAGGTTGTACTACTAGTGCCAGTGGTAGATGACTGTGAGTGAGGATTAAAGCCCCATACCCACTAAGCAATTTTAACACAGTTGGCCAGCGGATCAGTGCTAAAATCAGCCAATTCTTATGGTCGCCTGCAAGTATGGTACATTGCAATGTACAGGTTTGATGTGAATCGCTTTTAAAATCGGCAGATTCTACAACTAGAATCGGCTGATTTTAGTGCCAATCTGTCGGCTGATTGTGTAAAAATGTTCTAGTGGATATGGGGCTTGAGATGGTGTAAGGGGCAGGATGGGGCACAAAAGGTTGTACTAGTGCTAGTAGTAGGTTGCTGTGAAATAGGATAAAGCCCCATACCCACTAGGAGATTTGGGCTTCATCGCCTGTCAGTATGCTACTTTGAAATAAACATGTTTGATAAAATTGTTGGGCGAATCGTCAGGCGATTTTCCTGCCTATTCAGATCAAACGCGTACATTTTAATACACCATACTGACAGATGATCAGGGGAAAATACGATCGCTGAGGCCCAAATCGTCTAGTGGGAATGGGACTTTAAGACAGTGTAAGGGGCGGGTCGGGCGGGTTGGGGCAGGCAGGGCGGGAGGCAGGGGATGTAGGAGCCCTCCGGGAGAGGGCGTTTTAACGCCTCAGTAGTCCTGCCTGTAAGCCTTAGGGGAGGGCTGGGCTCCTGGGGGACCTCTGGAGGGAGGGGTGTGTTTGGGTGGGGAGGGGGAGGGGGAGCTCTAGAGGGAGGCCTAGGGGGTTGTGTGGGGAGGAGGGGGGAGGTGATAAATGCAATGGTGAAATATAGGGAAGGAAGGGACAAAGACTGGGTATTGTTGAAGTTAATTGATACATTTAAGAAATTGTCATGTAAAGAAAATATAGCTGCAGAACTGAATTCTCCCAACCACGGATAGCTAATTTCTTGAGTTGTACCAGCAGGTTAGCCTAAATCAGGATGCATGCTGGGAAATATATCAACAATTCCCAATAATTAATTTTGTTGGATTTTATCTTTACCTGAAGTTAAACATTATGGAAAATTGATCATCATTATTTTTTAAATGTATATCCATACACATTTGATATTTTCCAGTTTGTTTGAAAATTAACTCATTATAGATGCATATATATAATGATATAACAATTATTTGATTATTTCCTATAGTTTTTCTAGTAATTTTGTTGACAAAATCAATCCGAAGTAGCCTGCAGACTACATGCCTTCCATTAATCACCCTTATATCTAGAGAGAGTTGGGGGAAGTCAGGAGGTCAGAAGGGAAGAATCAATCTTCTTTTCCTGTGTCATATCAGTTTGATAAACAAGAAAAAACATCAGCAAAGCTCATTTGTGGTGCTAGAGAGCTGGCCAGGAGAGGAAAGGATGGAAAGTGGATGAATGACCAATTTAAAGGAAAAAATTGAAATCAATAATTAACTGGACAGAAAGAAGCATCCCACGTTGTCTATGTCTTAGTGGTTGGACAAAGGATGGACAAAAAATAAAAGTCATTCCAGTCTCCATGACTTGGTCACTAGAATAGGCAAGTTTTTCTGAATCATTAAGTACTGCTATAACTTAATGACTTATTGAAACCAGGGTATCACCATGAGACGGATGTAATTTGCTACGTTTTAATGTCGGTACCTTGGCGCCAAATTTGTGAAGTGACCAATAATGTCGCCGGATTATGTTTTAACATGGCAAAATACATCGCCGGCCATGATGTTACATAGGTAGCGGGCTTGGACCCTTAAAGTTTGCAACAGCTGATACCCTGGCTTTAGATTTGATAGATTCGCAAATATACAGGCTTGCCAGCCAATCAAAATGCATTATTATTTAGGTAAAATTCAAATTGGATGTATATTGGGATTGGTTTGTAGGGAGTTATTGCATTAAAGCCCCATACCCACTAGGTGATTTTGGACCTCGGTGATTGTATTTTACTCTGATCACCCATCGGTATCCTGTATTGAAATGAATATGCTTGATAAAATTGCCGGTAAAATAATCTGGTGATTTTTCAGTGATTCCTGGCAATTCAGTTTCAACATGCAAATTTCAATACATGCTACTGACAGACAATCAGAGTGAAATACAATCGCTGAGGTCAAGATCGCCCAGTGAATATGGGGCCTAACATGTCCTATTGGAAATAACACCCCCAATGACCTCCAGGACCATAGAGGGATTACAGGGCTACTATGAAGGGGTTGTAGTAGGAGGGGCAGATAGCTACACCCCAGGGGGTCAGTGGGTAAGGGGGGGGGGGGCTACAGGTCCCCAGTTCAAGTAGGGGACACTCTAAAGTTCAATACCTCAGTCCATTAATTGGCTAGTTATCTAAAGGGAACATTTTCTTTTTTTATTTCATCACAACTTTACAAACATGTCCTTCCAGTTGATATAAACCTGGCATATAATCTTTAAATATATCTAAAAACAAATAACCAATTTAACAATGATCAATGTGTTAGAGAAACCCAAGAGGAAATGCAAGTTATAATATTACATTTGGATCATTTGTTTTATTAAATCTGGTTGAAGCTTTTAGAGATGGACAGGTATATAGCCTGGATGGGATGGGCAGATGGGTAAATAGGAAAATAGGAAGGTGAGGCTGGGGAGGGGGGAGAGGGGGATGGGGAGAGGGAGTACTCCCACAAGGATCAGTAATCCCTGAACATGAAAGATTCAGATGGAATCTCTGAGGGGGGATGGGGGTGTATGTGGATGGGAGGGTAGGGTTGGAAATATGTTGTAAGCCCCATTTGCCCTAGTCAAAGTTTCTATCATAGATAGCTGCAAAAAATTCATCTCATGCATTCGCTAATAATCTCATGGTAGAGAAAATGATAGCAAGCTAGAGAAGGTGATTGCACAGCATTCACATTAAAAATCCAGCTGTCTTGCGATCATTTTCCCAAGCAATCTTGACTAATATCACACAGGTTCTCTGCAAAAATATTCAACATGCTGAATAATTTTACAAGGGAACAGGTCACAGAGGGCTACAATAATCCAACGTCTCCAATGTTTGCAGAACACAGAGACCTACGACAAACCACATTCACAAGGGCAAATGGGGCTTTAAGAGAACGGAGAGGAAAAGGTCATAGCATAAGGGCTGTAGGACAGGTGGTATTGCAACAATTGATGGTTGAGTGGGAAGGTTTTAGTGTTTTGTGATTACTGTGGGCAGACTAATTTGTAGTTATTCTGAAACTGTGTGTCAATTTAAGAGTCCAATTTAACTATCATTATCTTAATGCATGATAATATAGGAAGAACTGCAGGGGTGGCAGAGGGTGGTCATATAACCAAAAGGAGATCTAACAGTTTCAAATTGTTAGTTTACAGTAATGAAGACATCTATTTTGAAAATGTTTTTGTGTATTGTGATTTGGAATAACCATCACTCATCAGCATTTGTATAAATCACCTGTACTAAAATATAGCATTGTTTGGCAACTGGAAGGGCATGTGTAAACCTGAAGATGCAAACAAATACAATAAAACTCAAAAAGAAAAAAATATTGATGACACTTTACTTTGAACAAAGATAAGTACCACATGATGCACTGTGCAGGTAATAAAGCTCGATAGCAACCAGGGTAAATATAATGGCTGCATAAATTAGATGATCATTAGTAGAATTCTATAAAAACTGCTGATCGCTGTTGAAATAAGCACATCCCAATAAACATCAACATCAAATCTTACCATGAAGTTACGTAGCAATTTTTTCCTGATTCAATCCCCAAAGATAGAAGTGTAAAACAAGACGAACAATGGTGGTTTGGTCGTCAAATTGCTCCTAAAATTTGTAAAATGCAGCTTTATATATCAGCCTTTTTCCCATAGGAACCACTGCTAAAGTCTGTCTAAAGTCTATAATACCCAGCCTTATTTTCCATAAATGCACCATTTTGACTGGCTGTCAAACTGTCAAACCTGTCAATTGGTAAAATTTAAGAAATCATAATGGTTTGTCAGTACTTGGGAATATATAAAAAATAAATTCTTGTTTATTTCAGTAATCCCAACTCTAGGAGACAAGGATGACTTATTCGGTAATTTTATCCAACCCTTGGATAACTACAAATGTAGTATGGGCTTATTCAACTTCAACATGTAAATTTCAATACCACATTCTTATGGACAATCACTCTAAAGCACAGTCGGTTGACATTAAATTGCCTCAGTATAGGTAAGGGGCTTAAGCACTCTGACCTTTACTCTTCCATGTGTACCAGTTAGTGCTTACCCAAGCATTTCTGTATCTTTGGTCTGCCTTCTCTGGTAGCCTAATGTAATTTCAGTATGAGGCTGGTGCAACGGGAATTGCAGAAGAAGGGGTCCAAGGGCTTAGGGGCCCAACCTAAGTAGAGAGTATAGTATTTCTTTAAATTAACTTTTCAATTGGGCTGACTTTACATATAATAATTCTGTTTTACATTGGGCCTGCTAATACAACTACTGACTTATATAGTCTTTGCCATATAAGTGGCCTGGTCATATAACTGAAAGAAAGTAAATGATGATTACAATAATTTGGCACATGGATTAAGAATATGGTTTTCCAATTGTATATGAATCTCTACAGTCAGACGTAACTGAACAAACAAGTAGCCTATTCCATTCAAAAGGTGCTCTATATAAAGTATTTGTAGGGTATTTCAGTGGGAGATTTAGAGGGGGAGGCGGGGGGTTGCGGTGCGTGCCCCCTCCTATTTTTTGGCCAATTTTAGACTTTTTTAATGTAAAATTCTGCCAAAATTTATTCATAATATCACCCTCCCTTTTCAAAATCATGGATCTGCCACAGTATTTGAAATGTACATACTCAGGAATCTAGGTTGAAGGAATTATGAAGAGTGAGAGCGGTGACCTTGGAACAGAGGAGCAGGGGTCAGAGAAAAGAGGTCAAGGGGTGTCAGTAAGAAAGGTAGTACCAGGGATGTATGAAAGGGCAGGGAGTGAGAGAGTGTAAGTAGTATAAGGTTTGGGGGTGTTTGGGTCAGGAGTGGTGGGGGATGGTCAGGTGACAGGGGATCAGGACTCAGGGATAAGAGGATGAGTGGTCAAGGGGTCAAGGGTCAGGGGTTCTGGTGTCATGGGTTCAGGTGTCAGCGGTCAAAGGATTAGGGATCTTTGATTAGGAGTAGTAGTACACAGGCAAGCAGTGACGTAAAAAGCATATTCTGCGACTGTACATTTTTGGTTTTGTCTGTAAACATCTAATTTTCATGTAACAATTAAGGTATTTTGGTAAAGTTGAGACTTACTAAAGAAGAATGTTATAATAACGATATTATAATTTGAAAGAATGTTACAAGAATTTCACAATAACATGACAGTGTGACGTTGCAATGTTTGGTTGTGAAGACTTTTTTGGGTGCCATTAAAATAACATACTCTTGCTTGGGTACCTCAACATAGAATGTGATGTTATAAGAACATTGAAGCAATGTGCTGGATTGATCCTTTCTTCGTTACATTGTAATATTGCAGTAACATAATTTTTTTTACTCACAATAATGTCACTGCAACCACCTGCTACAATGTCACAATGTGACATTCTGGTTATGTTCTACTTATGTTATAGCGAGGTTAATAATGTGACTTCACCCATTAAGAATGTCACAATAAGATTTTGTTTAGGTGTGGTTGAGACTTCACTTACAGAGACTGTTGCAATTACGTTCTGTTTAGGTTGGTTGACACTTGATCTAATATGATAGTCACAGTAACATTCTATTTAAGTAAGTTTATGACCTGACCCAATCAAAATGTCACAATAACGTTCTGTTTAGGTGAAGTTGGGACCTCCCCTGGTCAGGAGGTCACAACAATGCTCTGTTTCAGTGAGGTCTGGACTTCACCTAATCAGAATGTCAGAATGTCACAATGACATTCTCATTGTCTTTGATCTTGACATAACCTCACCAGAATGTTATGGTAACATCCTGTATTGGTTCTCAGAAAAATGATGTAACAGCTATGTGATATTTTAGTAAGTAACAGACAAACCAAAAAGGTTTGGTAGCACAACATAAACATTGAGTTGCACCTTGGCTGCAGATTTTGCAATTATTGGTTGATTTTCTCTGAGAATATGGTATGAAACGATATATGTTATAATATCATTTTAAAGAGAATTGTAAGACCTTTCTAACGATGCATAAAATGTTAATGATTTATTTGAACTTTATTCCCACTGCCGATTTTTAGAACCAGCAGCAAAGTTAGGAGAAAACGCATGGAAGAGTTGTAAGTAGTATATAAGATGATGCTATATAAACAGTGATGTGTTGGAATGTGAATAAAAAGTGCCACAGTACCACCCTATTGATGCAACTGGGTAGAAGTATATTTATAATTTATATTCAAATAGATATAATCTTTTCATAGTTAAACCAGAAGACACTTTCATGCTGGTCACATTTCTCACTTCTCCTACTGGAATTGACTGCCTACTATACTCTCACAGTTGTATACTAAAAAGCTGACTACCGCTCATTTGGAAGGCTGAAACCAAGCCTCTTTTTTCCACTTCCTTTTTCCATTTCTTATATATATATATATATATATATATATAAATATGTATATATATATATATATATATTTCTCTTGGGGAGATGCATAAAGCTAAATCCTTTCAGATGTAGTGATAAGAAAAAAAGGCATTGATGGATAAAACTAAGCACAATGGAACAACACAGACATTGGAATTCAATTTCCTAACGCAGCCATGAGATGTAAGTAAACTGCTTCCGAATGTTCCTTAGTGGTGGGCTGTCGCTGGTGACTGTAGTGAATGATTGATGAGAAGTTGGCACCTGGGGAACCAGCGAGGCTCTAAGATTCTAAAGCCCTCTAACCCTCAGGTAGACTTGTCTAAGGTCTCCAAAGCACGAGATAGGCCTACAATAAGTATATAGGCCATATTACACTGTGGGATGGGTCTTAGAATTATGAGATACAATAAATATATGAGATTTTATTCAATATTATAATAAGAAGACAGTATTATGGAGTATGAGGTCGGAATATTCACCTCAGGTGAATTTTGGACTGCGCCTGAGGTAAATATATCTGACCGATCGAGACATACGACATATTTATGTGTTCTTTATTTCATGCGAAGGCTAAAGCCCTGAAAAAGCTGCAATTAACTGAAAAATCGGCGATGTCATTGTTTTGGTGATGCCGACATCTTGTTTGTTTACCTAATGCTTAAGGCTGATTAGCCAATACAATAGTAACAGGGGTCACGTGGTGCTATTTCATTTTGGAAGGTCTTGGGGTTAGTATAAGATAGGATATATTTACTTCACCGCAGAGGTTGGTATAACATTTGAAATTGCCTAATACATAAAAATAAAAATGGTCATATATTCTTTGAAAATAATTTATAGCAGACCTTGCTTCATGAAAGACACCTGGGTATTGTAAACGCCTGGTTGGATGTTTGAATTTGCTTGTGAAAATTGGTGTTAGAACAGGATTTGGGGCCTCAAACTTATTCAGGGACTTGATAGTATTTTGTGTATTGGGGGTCGGAGGGAATGTACTTGAATGGTTCCACTAGGAAACTGGAGGGGGAACGCTCTTGAGGCACTTTCCTGGGGCCTAAGTTTGATCTGGGCTTCCCTTGGGTCAGCAGGTGCTTGAGTCATCCTAAGATCTCTTTGTCCTGGTTAGGACCTGTCCTTGAGTATAAGTGATAACCATGGCAAGTGTTAAGGCACTAAGTGACAAAAGGGCACTAAATGACAAAATCTGAATTTTTGTCACTTAGTGCCACCCTTAAGGCACTAAGTGACAAAAACCTCAATTGGCACTAAGTGACAAAAACTTTTATCAACAAACATTTTGTCATTTGATTGATTCATCATAAGAAACATTTTATTTTGTTTTAATTAATCAATAATAATTTTGTTTTGATTAATTGATAATAAGAAATGATTGGCAATAAATGATTTATTAAGAAGTAAATAATTAATAGATGAATAAAAAACAATTAATAGAGAGTAAAAATAATGTTTATTTATGATAAGTGATAAGTAGATAAGTATTTATATATTCAATATCAATAAGTTATTAGTGAATAAATAATATAATCAATAGATGAAAATTAGTTAATTAGTAATAAAAAGTCATAAATTATAAATCACTAAACAAATGAATATACACAAAAATTAATGATTAATAAACTGTAGATAATCAAATAAAATTGATAATAAATTATAATAAATAAATAAAAAGTGAAAATAATAGATATATTAATTATCAGTAAATGGATAAATAGATAAGTCATCAATAATAAAATTAAAATAATTGATAAATAAATAACAAAATTCAATAAATAAATAAAAATTAATTAAAAAAGGTGAAATTAATAAATAAATAAATAAAATACTTGATGAATAGATAAGGGGACACTAAATAATAAATAATAGAAATAAAGTAAACGGCAAAAGTAATTAATATTAGTTACTTATAAATGAATTAATAAATGATTCATCAATGATTAATTAATGTATGATCAATAAATAGAAATAATTATCAAATATTGAAAATAATTAATCTATAAATGGAAAATAATAAACAAAAAAATTAAAATCAATCAATCAATGAATTAAAAGAGACTAAGTAATTAATGACAAAAAAAAAGTAAAAAAAAAAGCAGTTTTGTCATTTAGTGTCTTTACCACATAAGGACGTTTTTGTCACTTAGTGCCTTGAGGGAGGCACTAAGTGACAAAAAGGCACCAAGTGACAAATTGTTTTCACTTAGTGCCTTTTGTCACTTAGTGCCTTAACAGCTGTTTACTCTTCAAGCATAGGACAACCACAGATCAGATATTCACACATAACACTCGCATGAACTTTCCATAATATAAACACAATTATTACAGAATAATGGCAGATGAAAGGTAATTTTCAAATTAATGTACAAAAAAGGTATTATTGGTCCCCTTCTCCAAATTGCTCCAATGTTCACTCTTTAGATATCTAAAATGGTACTTTATGTTCTAAAAGTCTGTTATCAAATTGTTTAGTTTTTAACAATCCATTGCAGAAACAGATATAATAATATTGCTGACCTCAGATCTTAATTCCTTTGAATTGGTTCAGTACAATCCAGCACACATTCTATACAACCTTGAAGGATTCCCGAACACTAGATACCTTTGGACTAGTGGTTTTATTGCTGCCTTTCCTCTCTCGAAACATAATTGTCGACACTCCTCAACAAGTCTACGGGTCACCGGAAATACGGGTCTGTAGGCGGCCTCAGGTGAGTCTCAGAACGAGGCTGGTCTACCGAGGCGCCACCTAGCGCCAGCCTCGTTGTCAAGTTTGGCGCCAAAAGGCAGACGACTTTGAACTGCTGGTCCCCAGCCTGTCTTTAATAGGTCCCGGTACGTTTACAGTGTATGTGGCCTTGTACCGAGGGAACAAGCGAGTATTCAATCAGACGAATAGAAAGTATTTTCAAATTCATTTGGAGTGATTTTCAATGCCCACTCACTGCTTGTGGATGGTTGTTCACGTTTATTGACGCCAATTTCATTAACCTACCATCACTGCAGCTATATTCATATATTTGTTTCTTATAATAGTTATATCCTCCATAACATCACCAAGCTGAGACCTTCCCTAAGGATAACAAGGGACGGATACAGAATTTTCGAAAGGAGGGGTTAGCGTAAAGGCTAAGTACTAAAATGGCTTTGATTCACACATACACACTACTTTTGTAGTTTAGGGGTTCACCAAAGGGGGTGGGAAGTGGGGGTGGGACCCCCCTGGATCCGCCCTTGATACAACACAGCTATGTTAGGTCAACTTTGGTGGATTATCTGTAGAAATGATCAGCCAAATTCAGAAATCTGAATTCAGTACTTCAAATGCAACTCGTAGTGTAGATATAAAAATGCGGAAGCATAAGAAAGACATTGTTTTTGTTAATTTCAATTTTATATACTTTACAAAAGCTGGATTGAGAGTGACTGCACCATCAAGAAATCAGACAGTCGTGAATCAGAACTTTAATAGTCAGGGACAACGTTACTTTAAAACGTAGGCCTAGTTTACAGCGAACGATTTAGATTGATAGTTTAGTGTTCGAAATCTGGAATTTCAAGGTTGTTTTCTAAAGATCTCTCATAATATAGTAGCCTGATGTTTTCCACAGTAAGGGTCTGTTGAAATCTATCGAAAAAACCCAGCCTCATTGTTTTCCATAGTAAGTGTGCGTTGGAATCTATCAAAAATATCCGTCCTTGAGCAATAATATAGGCTTACTCGGTCATCAAACATGCAAGAAACGACAGATGCAAAAACAGAAATACCCCCATTATCGCTACCACATCCCCCACCCCCACCCACTTCCCCACCTGAGTTAACCAACCCTTCCTTCTAAGGTGAGGTGGACGCTGTGAGAGGGGGGGGGGGCAGAAGAGTGGGGGGGGGGGTCAAGTCTGATTACCCTTATCAGGTAGGAAATATGATGACGTCACCCCCGGCGGGCACAGTGCATTCTGGGAATGAGCCCACTTCCGGGTCCTGTTCCGGTAATGGAGTGTTTGTAATTCTTCTTTATGTAAGGATGTTCATAGGCATGTCCTTTGGAGGGTGGTTCGGGCATCACCCAAGCAAGGATATGACATTATAATAAGGTTGTTACAATGTTCAGTTACATTCTGCTTTGCTTCTTGTTACGTTTGATGGCACCAAAAACAGTTACTTTGATGGCATCCAAAAACGTCTTTAGAACCTAACATTGTAACTTGGCACTGTGACATTATTGTGTCATTCTTGTAACATTCTTTCACATCATAATAATGTTATTAAAACGTTTTTTAACAGTAAGGTCTCAACTACACTAAAATATAATGTTATTATAACATTCATTTTACGTAAGTCTCAACTTTACCTAAAGAAAACATAACTCAACTTTACCTAACTGTTATGTGATAAATAGGGCAGGTTACAGACTAACCATAAAAGTATAGTTGTAAAACATGCTTGTTACATTGCTGCTTGCCTGAGTGAGGCCTTGTTGATAGGTCCACATAACCAAACAGAATCCACCACCCCCCCTCCACCGCCACCATCACTACCCCCACACTCCAGTCTCGTCGACCCGATGTTACCACCCTCTTATTACGTACACCCTCCGGGCAAAGGGACATTCACACACAGAATATTGGCTGATGCCCCGAGGCACAGCGACGGGTGCCCTTTAAGGAATGGATTAATAAGCAGAAAGGTCGGGGTGGAATGGGATATTCATGATATAATTATAGCTTATGAAATGACTGGTTTTGTATGATAAACAAGAACTGATATTATAAGACGAGACTTTTTTTCTCTGTTATTTCTCAATTTCTATATTTTCATCTAATCTGCCTGTGACGTCACAAATACACTGAAACATGTGCAAGTTGCACTCTGGAGCAATTCATTTAAATTTAGAAGCATGCTTGTAAAAAAGGGAAATTTATGGGTACATTCACTGGCCCCTCCCTTTAAGAAATCCTTATTTGCTACAAATTCCCTTCACCACAGAGGTACCCAACCACACTGCCTCAGTTGACCCCAACACGCTGGGTACAAACCTAAATACAAGCAGGGACATGCCAGCACCAAGCGGCGTACCGGTCACGTGAGGCGCTCTCAGCCAATCAGAGGCAGGCTCTGGGTGTAGCGCCTGTACCCAGCGTGTGATGGGTCTGTCTTTGCTGGTACCCGGCTGGTACCTTTATGACAGGGTGCCTTTAAAGGTCTGCGCTTTACGTCTGTTCTAACATCCCGTGGGGGTTCCGGGTAAGAATAGGGCCCCAGTAGCCTCTGCTGATCGTAAAAGGCGATGATAGAGGGGACCCAGCACTGACCAAATGGGTTAAATTCCCGGTTGGTGCTGGGTTCACTAAGGGATGAGGTACAGCAAAAATGATTTGACCCCCTGCTGTTTGCCTACCCTGTCACCTTAACTTCATCTCAATGATTCGATCACCAAACACAGAATTCGTCCCAACTCATTTTCGCTGTGAAAATGACCCTGGCTGTTAGTACGGCATAAAACACCCAACACTCACTTACTCACTCTGTTCTCACAGACCCGCCCTCCGCCCCTCCAACCTCGTGTCCACCCTCTAATGCCCCTTTCACACTGTTTTACGTCTGTTCGAACATCCGAGCCCTCTGACCCTCCAACCTCGTGTCCACCCCATAATACTCCTTTCACACTGTTTTACGTCTTTTCTAACGGACCGGCCCTCTGACCCTCAAACCTCATGTCCACCCTATAATACCCCTTTCACATTGCCGTGAACAACCCAGGCAAGCAGCGACATAACAGGAACATTCTGCAACTGTACTTTTTTGGTTAACTTGTAATCTGCCTAATTTTCACATAATAGTTACGTTATTTAAGGTAAAGTTGAGACTTACTCAAAAAGGATGTAATAGCAACATTGTATTTTAGTGAATTTGAGACCTTATGAACAAAGAATGTTATAATAATGTTATTATAACGTGAAAGAATGTACAATAATGTTGCAGTGCGATATCACAATATTAGGTTCTAAAGATGTTTTTGGATGCCATTAAAATAATGTAACAGGAACCAAGCCAGAACTAAACAGAGCGTTGCTGCTACGTTATAACAACTTCATATTCTTTCTTGGGAGGTCTATATCTAAAGCCTCTGGGCTCCGCCGAGTAAAAGCGTACCGGATACAGCTTTGTTGTGTAACTATAAGAGACTTGGAAAAATTACCGAAGGTAGAACCAAAGTCTAAGGTACAAGACACATTAAACTGGTCTGACCCAGATAACTTCTTATGTAATCGGTCTGCACAACCACAAGAGTCCATGGCTTTTATTGATTACTTCAAATCTATTAAACATACTTTTATTGGCCCTCTATAAATGGCATGGAGAACCCCTTTGATGGTTGTTTGGGTGCTGGCTGCTTTATGGTTCTACCTGCCATAAACGAGTGGCTGCAAAGCATGCTGGGATGCAGGGTGGAATTCCCACCTGAAATGGTTGCTGGTGTACAGACTTTCTTTGGGAAACAGTGGGTCTCGCTGGACAGACTAAAGACACGTGTGACTGTTGCCATCCCCTGCCACAACCAAACCCTCAGCTACTTCAGATCCCTGTCTCCATCTGATCAGACCTGGGGGAAGCGCTGAAGGGCTGAGACCTTACGCGGGCCTTTGAAGGCTGCGAAAGGTGGAAAAAGACATAAAAGGCCGTTCCCACGTCACGTGTCAGGTACGGTGACGCCATCTTGGCCCGGCAGAGCCCTTTATCCCCCTCCTCAGTAGGAGAGTTCTATGTATAAGAGATGTGAGGATTGATCACTGTACATAGGAGGCTGGATGTTGGGGGTAGGGATGTGTGTTCTTAGTGACCATATATAAATATAGATAACTGAACACCGCAGGCTGGATATCGGGAGTCTGGACATCCTTTTCAGTTTTTAATTATGTATATATAGATGTACTTATATAATATAGCTATGTCTGTACTTGTTGATATATAATAAAACACACATATGTATGTAAACATGCATGTAAGATAGATGTGGGGACTGGTTTTGCAGGGTTTTGAGTGATTGCCTGTCTGTCTGTAGTAGTGAAATGACGGGGGGAGGGAGGGTTAGCACAAAGGCTAAGTACTGAGACAGTGTGCATAAATTGCGCATACACATGTGGCATTTTCCCCTCATTTTGCAGTTTAGGGGTTCACCAAAAAAAAAAAAAAAAAAAAGGGGGGGGGGGGGGGGGGAGTCAGGACCCCCAGGACCCCACCCCTGGATCCGTCCCTGGAAATGTACTTTCTTGATATGTGATCCAGCAAAGGTTTGCCAAAAAACATTCGAACATCTACTAAGAACTCCTTACTTTAAGGGCCAATTTGTGCACCAAGTCAGCACACTGGGAATAGGGCATTTCTGGGGGATCTGCGGCATGCATATGCACATCGATGTAAGGCACTTATCCTGTAAAGTCTTCTCCTTTTTAAAAATCCTGTTTGCCCCCTTTGCCAAGACCGTGGTTATAATAAGACTAAATCACAAAAATCTGTTCTCTATTCAGGAGGTCCATTATGAAATGATTTGGATATTGACATGAGGAATTCCCCTTCTCTAAATTTTTAAAGGGAAACAGAAGAAGGGAACATCAGAATGTAGGTAATGATGTGTATTGTAGTATCCTTGCCATCGTTATAAATAAATGCATATTTCATACATTATTTGTGAGGGACAATACCTGTGTATAGTGCATAGTACTGTTCGTGTGGACGTACTATTATATTCTAATTTTCCTGTTTGAGATATACTACTAAAGACATGTATACAACAGCTGCGTTTGAAGAAAATCGATTGTATCGAGAAAACCCAGGATAAATAAAGAGACATTAAAAAAAAAGTCCATCCAAGCTGTGGTAGTTTCTTCTTTGTCCATTTCTAAATTAAGCCTATTTTCTATAGGGCAATTAATTTTAAGGCCGATTTTTAAAATCAGCAGTGGGAAAAACGATTAAATATGAACACGTTATATCATTAGCCAGGGTTTTCAATTCCATTTTGAATGGTGAATAGGATGCATAAGTTCCTTATAATATAAGGAACTTATGCATCCTATATAACATATTATGTTGACTGAACACTCTGAAATTGACTTATAAGATCTCATATGTATCACTGTAATATCTGGAAAAACAGGTTTATCTGGAGATATTCAATAAAAATATTTAAAAAAAAGTCCATATCATTTTCTCAGAATAAATCAGACGATAACAAATCTTGAGCCTTAAAATCAGTAGAATACAGGCCAAACTCTTTATTTTCTGACATCTGGAGAGTTAATTAAAAGTCACATCCAAATGAGTATGCTCATCATGAACATTCACAAAGACTTTATTCATAACTCCATTTTCTCTCAGGATTTATTAAATTCTTGAAAAGTTTTGATTCGTCTTATCTGGCGAGGGATAATATAATTTTCTCCGCCAATTGTTTTAAAATTACTTCTCTCCTTAAATTAACACTAGGTGGCGTGTTTAGTGTCCTCACTGATCACCAGGGGAGAAAACATGCCGCCATCTTGTTCTCACTTCCCCATGAAAACTCCTATTTCATTAGTTTTTACAGTAGCTATGCAGTTCATGTTTATTGTAGTATAAACCTTGTGCACTTGTGGCCCCGTGATCTCATTTTGATGATCACCACATGGTGATTATAATCATGTGGGTAAGAAATATATTCATAATTCTAAATGGTTATAATTGTTGATTGTGATTGATTAAATTTGTTTTAAGTAAATGGAGAATAAATACTTTTTCTAAATGTTTCAAAATAATAAATAATGGTGAAAATAAATTGATCACCAATATGGCGGATGCCCCATTTTGAGAGATGTGACGTCACCTGCACAACGTCTATAGATATACTCATTTAAGATTTTTTGGTATAAACTGACATCAGTGTGTGGCCTTTTCAATAAGATGAATAGAATTTCCACTGGCCGAGAGGGAGCAAAAACCAATATAATTCACAAAATTTTCAAATTTCAGATAAGTATAGAAATATGTTGGATGAGTCTAGTAAAGGTCGGTGGTAAAGTATAAGCTGTGAAGAATAGCTCAAACTGAAGTAGAATTCTATGAGAGATGGTAATATTTCCATTTGTTTTACAAACATACCTATTTTTTGTGGATTTACATTATTGAGATGAGCAAGGAAAATATGCTTTTAATGCTTTTCTACCATATTTCATGGTTTAGATTTTAACTTGGGCCGGAAATAGGCTCTAGGAATGGATTTCAATGATTTGAGTTTGAAAAATTTTGTTGAATTTATTTGTTCTGGCTCCTTTGAAGGTTTCTGTACAACATCACTTATACTGCAGAAACAGCCCTAACTTCTAAAGTGGATAACCTGTTTGGCTTGTTCCTGGCAAGATGTGGCATTGAAACATTTGAGAGAGATTCAAAATGACGGAAACCAGCAAAACAGGCTGTCAGTTAATTTCCTGCTCGCTGATTGGTCAATTAGTCCCTGAGGGTCTAACCACCAGAATGAGGCTCTACTTCAAAGTGACGTTTTCCCAGAGACTAGAGTTGCAAAGGACTGAATCAGTGATGGCTTATTTTTGGTTCAGGGGATTCCTTAATTAAACAACAAAGATGAATCCTAAACCTTTCATTTCCTGAATAGAAATAAAGATTCAACTGTGAGCATCAAGGTCCTTAATGCTCGTGAACCAGAAAATTGGCATTTATTTTATCAGAGTCTAACGAAATTGTCGAGAATGTCTTAACGTTGAGAAATGTTAGTGTCCATACAGATAATTCTATTTATGTAAAATTCATCTAAAACAATATCATCAAAACAAAGTTAACGGTAATAGTAATTTGGAATTAATATATTTGAGATCTATATTTGGAGTAGAAAACAAAGGGTGATATGCTGTGTAATTGCTAAATCAGGAAATAATAAATGTCTGGCCTTTCAAAGAAGAAATTGATATAAGAAAAAATGAGAAAGAGAGAACATGCGAAGCCTATGCCAGTTTGAGATTGCCACCAAAGGGGTACCATGTGAAAAGCATGGAACGTAAATATTAATGAGGAGCCTCCAATACAGATGCGAGCATGTTCCCACAACAATAGAAATCATATTACACATGTATCAGAGCCGCTTGATCATGCTCGTCAAAAAGTGATCATGTGACAATGTCTGTAGGAGTTGTATATATTAAGGATGCCTAACAGATTATTTCCAGAGATTAACCATCGGGAAACAAATAGAAAAAAAATTATCTTAGAAAATTCGTTTAAGTATATCTTCTATATGTAAATTTCTTTTTTTTTTATTGGATCTAACTATATCACTTTACAGTGCTCTTCCTATAGAGGTATAATAATGAAAGTTTGATGTAATTATATACAGGATGAATAACGATATGAAACAACATTAATATGGCAAATTTCAGTTCAAACATTAGTAAAGTTCTGGTTAGCCATATTGCTTAAATACTTGCAGAGAAGGTGTATAGGATATAGTGCAATAAAGTTGTATAATTCACTGTCTTATATGTTGAGTAATTTTGCGTGGGAATTATCCCCACAAAAGTACTTTTTGGTTTAATATAAGGGAATTATCCCATATATTATATTATATCTGAGTTAACGCCATCTTAAGTCACTTAACATGATCTTCTGTAGCTCCTGCTTAAAAGAGTGTATATTGTCAATTGTTTGTATTTTCATAGGCAGATTGTCCCACAACATGCATCCTCTATAAAAAGGACTGCACATAACTTTCTCACTACGGGTGAATTTTCTTTTGAATTTTATGTTCTTGTTGGTTCGTGTTTAGGGTATAAACATGTTTATATTCTAAATACATTAAACCATATCTGTTTAAAACCTAAAAACTTGTAACTTCTAAACATGTGTTGGGTTAACTATGCTTAAAATCTAAATGCATAACATCAGTTGTGTTTAAAAGCTAAACACTTGTAACCTCTAACCATGTTTTGAATGGGACATGTTTAGAATCTAAACACATAATATCAATTGTATACTATGGAAAAGAAAAATGGACACTTTGGGATTAGAACCCACATTCTCTACATTCAAGGTAGAAGCCTAACCAACTGAGCTAACTTTGACTGCATGCAGTGTACACTGGCAGAGTCAGTACCAATGAGTAGGATTTGTACTACTATACAGGTATTCAACATTAGACAGACAATAGTTCAATACTCTCATACCCCTACTTATTCAGTTAAGTAGCAAAGCTGGGCTGTGTCTACCTACAGGCCTCCATGGCTCAGTGGTAGAGCATAGGCTTCATATGTGAGGGGCCCGGGGTTCAAATCTCGGCTACTGCAGTTATCAAATTACTACTTTGAAGTAGTTGTACTATTAGTGGTTTGCAACATGCCGTCCATATTTTTGGCCATGATTAGTTAAATGGTTTTTTCATACACTTAGGAATTTGGAACTTTGTGATTATAAATGTTAGATTTTTAAGGTTTTGTAGCATCATTAAGATAATCACTTCATTGGCATGCTATTCTAGGTACGGTCAACCAACCAGAACACCCCTAAAACATTTACAAAACTATTTAAAACACCTTTTCAGTAGGATTAACATGTAGACACCTTTTTAGTTCAAGAACTTTATTAGCTATACCCTGAAGGTTTTGCCTCCAACAATCAAACAACCCATGCAAGGCTAAACCAAGAAGGAAGGACATACTTAGTTATTGGCACAATGATCCTGTAGTGTGTATACAGGAAAAATAAAACTTTAAATGCTGTTAACATTACATCTGGTGTAAACTGTATGGTATAGTACCATAGCAGTGTTTTACATGTAAAATCTACGTTGTTTTTGTTTACACACTACGGTATATTATTGTTAAATTTAAAATGGTTTTCATCCTTAAGAATGAAAGAACACTGTGCATATTATGGTATATTACTGTTTAACTTAACACCTAACCCTAAACGCCTTGAAGACCTAAATGCTTCATAGATAAACACCTAAACATCATAGATTTCTAAACACTTAACAGCTAAACATCAAAAAAGCATAAGCATTTTGATTCTAAACACCTTGAGGACTTTAACACTTCGTGGGTAAACAGCTAAACATCACACATTTCTAAACACTTAACCCTAAACTCCAATAATTCTAAACATGTTTAGGGAAATAAAGTGTTCCAAAACTGGATGCGCCGAAGTGTTTAGGAAAGTGTTTAGGTTCTAAACACTTGTTTTAACAGTGTAGTAGTTGTCGTCGTCTTCTTTCTTCTAGTGAAGTCATACGAAAGGTCTTATATATATCTGCAATATTATCATCTACAAAGGTTTTAGTCTGTCTTGTTATATATGATAATGCCCTTATCTGCAGCCTATCCAATTTTCTTGCTTTAAATACTGATGCACTATCTATAAGAATACCTACATATTCCATTATAGGCAAAATCAATTGTTATACAGTAATAAACTTGTTTTCTCATCCATAAAACCACGCGTTTTTCCTAACATATAGATTTTCTGATTGCTTCTACTAACAAGAGTATCCACGTACCGATTGAAACTAACCTTATCGTCTATCAAAACGCCTAAATACTTGTATTCAGTGACGATATCTATAGTCCATCCATTACCACATAACTCAAGTTTCTCCCTTGAATTGTTACCAACACAATTGATTCGCATGCATTTTGTTTTTTTCATGTTAACAATCATCTTATTTCTTTTGCACCATAATAAAAGTTTGTCAATTTGTACTCCCAATTTCTGATCTGAGCTAACATGTGCATCACTGGTACATGTGATGACAGTATCATCAGCATAAACATTTATATTTACATCTTCTTCCTCAAATTTAGGTATGAGTCTTTGGGTAAGAAATTCCAGTAAACATGGACACAAAACAAAACCTTAGTGCCAAATATTTATGGTTTGCAAATCATCCTAGGTATTTTGGCTGTATATGATACACATTGGAAATCTAGAGGGGGCATGTGTAAATTGAAAAAAAGAAAAGGTCAAAAATGCTCCTGAACACATGACCAAAATGCTCCTGGACATATGACCAAAATGCTCCTGAACGCATGACCAAAATACTCCTGAACATATGACCAAAATGCTCCTGGACACATGACCAAAATGCTCCTGAACATGTGATCAAAATGTTTCTCCTGAACACGTGATTATATTAAGAGACTCTTATCAAGTGCACATTTCTCTTCAATCAATCCACATGAAAACACATGAAGACGTCAGTAATATTGCAATGCAACAGAAACCTTCACTTTATTTCTATTGGACTCATTAATTATATTTAGAACAAAACAGGACAAATTATTTTCCTTAAGGGCCATACCCACTAGGCGATCTAGCCGGCGACCGGCGACCGGCAGGATCGGCGTCGCCGTCGCCGAGCGACTGGAATATCAGACAAGTTTGATAATTCCCCGGCGATTTTCCCGGCGATTTTCCCAGCGATCCTGTTGTCCGTCGCCCATCGCCCAGAACGCACACCATACCCACGTGAAATCGCCCGGCGATCACAATCGCCGGGCGACTGGCCACCGCCGATTATGTAACTACCCCTCGTCGCCGGTCGCCAGTTGCCTGGTAGATCGCCTAGTGGGTATGGGGCTTTAATGTCAAGTGGTCGGCGTCAGCTACATCCCGGTCGGTCAAGGGCCATACCCACTTAGCGACTTTAGCGGTGACCGGCGACCGGCGACTGGGAGAAGGGCCGTCGTCGTCGCCGGGCGACTAGGATCGCCGGGCGACGCCCTGTGGGTATGGTGAGGGTTCTGGGCGATGGGCGACGGACAACAGGATCGCCGGGAAAATGGCCGAGAAAATGGCCGAGAAAATGGCCGAGAAAATATCAAACTTGTCTGATATTCCAGTCGCTGGGCGACGACGACGGCATTTCTCCCCATCGCCCGTCGCCCGTCAACTCTGAGATCGCCTAGTGGGTATGGGGCTTTAGTGTTACACTGAGTGTTAGGCATAGCTAACAGAATGCTGCAATCTGATTGGTTGATGTGCCACTCTCCAGGTAGCAGTATTAAGTCCAAATGACATTGGCAAATGGTCACATGATGTCAGCAAGTGATGAGTTGGCAGGACATCCGGAGGGCATTGGCTGCCAATCCAAATTATGTCATTTGGACATCTTTTTGTCTGAAATTGTTAAGAAATGAAATCATATTTAAAAAAATTGTTCATCTGTAGGGCCTAAAAATTACATAGTTTGGGGCAACTTTTAAAAATATTTTCATAAAATTGTCTAAAATCGTAATATGTAAAAGAGTTAAAAATCAGTTTTTTTTCACCAATAAAACACATATATGGAACTTTTTAATACATTTTCCATGTGAGTTATCTTTTTAACATTGATCTCTTCATGTGCAATACTTATACAATATTCCCATTAAGATATATTATATTTTCAGTGATATATCCTAACTATATACAAGAAAAAAAAGTCTATACTTCGTCAGCACTTGGACCTTATATCGGCCAAATGACATTATTTGGATAGGCAGCTGACATCATTTCGACCATCTTTTGGATGTCCTGAGGACGTCATTTTGCTACCTGGGTCCACTCCACATTACTCCACAGCGATTGGTTAGGTTGCACTAATAGCATGACAATCTGATTAGCTGATTCGCCGCTTTACTCTGCATTATTCAATGTTAAACTGCTACTAGCACCACAAACAATGAGTGGAAAGAGCCAACAGATACTCCAAAATTATATGTAGCATATTTTCTGTAAAGATTATATTCAATACATAAGATTATATAAAATAGTAAAGGGAGAGGGTCTAACAGCATCTTTTAATGGAAAGTTATGCACCTCTTGCCAGTGGGCGTCAAAGTCAGTTCTACCTTATACCGACCCCTTGAGAGTCTCGGGGTGTCATGGAGGCCGCGAACAACTGATAGCCTCAAAGTGCTTTCTCCAAAAGAAATGTCTTTGTATTCTTGAATTATAGATGAGAAGGAAAGATTTGATATCTGTGCAGGCGTTGCAGGGGTCGACGGTGGCACCCCTACTGGGAGCGGGTAACATTTACCCATACACAGTTCTCAGAGATCAGTGAAATACAGAGTCTGTGAAACATGAACTATAGATCGGGGACACAAGAAACAATTCAGAAACCTGAACATTTTCTGTCACCTCCTGTCAGTTCTTCTCCCCCTTTGTCCTTGTAAATTCACCACAATGCAACTGTAAAGTGTCATGACTGTTAATGTACAGCATCTCAATTAAAATAACATTTATAATATCTAGCCAGAGCAATCGCTATGTCACAATAAAAGGAACACAAAATGAGCTGTTGCTTGCTGACCAGATCTATAGTTGAAAAGTGTATGAGAAAACAGGAACTTGTGAATCAATGATAAAAATATACAGCTGACCTTTCCATGTTGGAGAAGCAGAATGACATTATCGTGTCATTCCAGGGTGATATGACCTATGGGAAGAACTAAAAGATCCTCAGACCTGTATATCTGATGCCTCTGTAATGTCAGAATACAATACCAGCAAACATAATCCTCTTCTAATGATAGACAAACAATGCACATTTGGAAAGGGACCTCTTTCAGATTATATGAATTATGCTGTACTGCTACTCAAATGAAACAGATATCCATAGATTTAGGGGAGGGGGCATGGTATACATATTTAATGTACTAATTCCTATGATCAGAGTTTCCAGGCAAATAATGTACAATTTCTGAAATTTCTGGATCTTCCCCTGACTTTTAAGGTAATGTTTTTTTCTCTTTTGTTTATTTCCACAACTTCACATACAAGAAGACTTGTGTTCTTCCGATTATTTATTTGTAAATGATGATGAGATTACATAGAGATGAACAGGATGATTTATGGAATATGCAATGTCAGTCTAATGATCTGAAGCCTGGAATATATATGTACTTCCCACACATATATACATTTTATTGTAACTTATCATATCCAAATATACATGTATTGCGATTGGACAAGAAATTTAACACTGTATGAGAGACGAAAATATTTGTCCCCAACGACTAATCGTTTGAAATGTTTTTAACATTGATTTAAACTTAACATTATGGTCAAAATTCCCACTGAAAACATAGGATAAAAACAACTCACTAATGTAACTTACCATAACATTGGTCAGACTATCTAATACAGCCAAATACGACAGAATAGAAACTCTCCATCACCAATAACTACTCTCCCTAATCTGTATACGTCTCTCAGAGTGATGTTAGTCCACCGCTAAAGGTGGTATCACACAACACAACATGAGCTGCAATATGACTATGTCACAGAGAAATCACACATATTAGAGAAAAAATTGTTGCTGCACTTATTCAAGAAGGTCCACATTGCCATTTTTTTCTAACAATTATATCACTCCTGCAAGCAAATTTTCTGCACTATTAATGTATTGTACGTATGTGCCAGTTTCGCAGGTCAAAATTGTGTAGTGTAATACTGCCTTTACCCCATACCCACTAAGCAATTCTGACAAAGTCAGCCAACTGATAGACACTGAAATTGGCTGATTTTACCTGAAAAATCGGCCTATTTTATCAACGTTTAAAATCAAACATGCACATTTTAATATAGCATATTGATTGGTGATTTGATTCGGTGCAAACATCAGCCAATCATCCTGGTAGAATCAGCTGATTTTAGGGCCAATGAGTTGGCCGACTCAGCCAAAATCGCCTAGTGGGTATGGCGCTTTACCCCCAGGCGCAGACTCCTATACTGCAGTCTTTGATCCCTAGGTAAGGCAGAGAAGTACCTGAGTTAATTCACCCTTCAAAGGCCACTCGCGGGGTATTATTGACCCTTTACTTGTGGTTCGGAGTACACCTGTCGGAAAGGGTCCTACTAGATTAGGGACCAGAGGACACAGGTAGAGGGCCAGGTCTGAAGGTCAAAACTGGACTCCTAGTTTACACACAGTCATTGTGCTATTCTTCAGAACTTTGCAATAATAGACAATGATTTCATACCTAGTGCTCTCAATGTGTTTTAAAATTTCATCTTGGTATTTTTTGAAAAGAAAACTTCAAGTAAAAGGAAGAAATATGAATAGGGGAAACAGTTTACCAGAATGTACTGTGTAAATACAGAATCAGATGCAGACACAGGTATAGCAAGTGTATCTAACCTTCATAACCTTATATGGTGGAAAACAAAGAACTGTATTTTCCGAACCTGAAAATCTAGCTTGGGAACCAGCATACTCATATTCAACCTATTCAAATTCTTTTCTGGAGATCCAACATTTCATTATTTTGATTAGAAACGTTGCGTGATCTGCTGAATAAATTTCCAGTTATCAATAACTCTCCCTACCACAGAGGGTTTATATCAAACAAATCCATGTAAAGCTAATGGTATCACACTGTGACTTCTGTATCTTGCTCTTTTTTATGGTGTTCTTCCATTAAATTTCATATGGAAAATGTAAATATCTTGTTAAAAACGAGGCAAAGTAGTGCTTCACAGTAATTGTTTATTTTACAACTCCCTTTATTTCATGAGCAGTAATGTGTATTCTATGCACCAAAAGCTTGATATTTTCCAATTTTGCCAAAAAGAACATGATAGAAACAATAGAATTCCAATAGATCCTTGGACTGTAGGATCACCAATATATATGGGAAATATGTGATCATTGGTAGACTAATCTGTGTCAATGGTTTAGATAACTAAGTATAGGATTATCTAGCTGTAAACCACCTGCAAATACTGCTGACTTAAACTCGATCAATATCCTTGACAAAAAACAGCTCCTCTTAATGTTTCCCTTTGATATCTTATCCAAAGGTGGAGCACACCCTGGTGGTGAAGTAGTGAAGTAGGAGGAGTCGCTCGGGCTGAATTGTTGCATTTCAGACTTCTCCAATTGTTGGCAAACAAAGGAGTTTATCGAGCCATGACTCTTAGCCACAAATGAGCTCAGAGTACATCCATACATAGTTTCAGTACACTAATATCTGTAGAATGGATGAAAACCCCTAAAATCAACAGGGCAAGATGACTATTTCTTAAATTCAACATGGAGACATAGGGCTTAGGGACATGTGATATCACCTCAAAAAGATAGCGATATGGGACATGGGCATATTTTAAAATCGACATGGGACATAAGAATTCACTAGTGACGACATGTGACATAGACCTTTTTTGAATTTTGGCGACATAGGGAACCCCTCATCTACACCCCCTGTAGAGGTGATTCTGGTGCAGTTTTTGACTGTATTTTGACTTGCATCAGTATTCATATGGTGGTGTATACACTCTAATCAGGAGAGATGATCACCAAAAAGGCTGCAAAAAGTCTAGCCAGTATTGCAACTGAAACACTCCTTAAAAATATTCAAAAGTTCAGATATTAGCCTAACTGCTGCGGTGGCCTCTTGTGAGCTTACGGAAACTGTATGAGAGCTTGAAAATACTGTTTCATAATGAAACTCTTGTAAATCAAGCCCAAACCCTTGTACATCAAGCCTAAACTCTTGTAAATAAAGCCCAAATTCTTATAAATCCACTCAAATTCACATAAACTTAAATCAAACTCACATAGCTACAATGAGGTAACAAGTGATGATAACTTTATGAAACGCAAAGCTCACATAGCTGTACAAAGCTTGATTATGAAACAGGCCACATGTTGTTCTAATGACCAAAAGAGGAAACCCAAGCCATGATTAAATAAGAGTTCTAGTTGTTCGAGTCACTAGAACTAGTTGAAAACAACCAGAACTTATCAAAAACGTCTGGACACAGTTTTCCTATTAGATGATTTGACCAGAAATCTAAAACAGGAACTGTCAATTGCTTGGATACCTAACAATGTTAAATATCAGGCGCCAGCTATCACTAATTTGAACAAAATCTAAGTAGGTTCATTCGATGAGTTTCTACCCAGGCAAAAATATGATGTTATTATTATGTTATTATAACGTTCTATTTGGTTCTAGTTTGATTCTTGTTACATTATTTTGATGATACACAATAATGACTTTAGAACCTAACATTGCAGTGGTTGTGGTTGCACTGTGACGCTATAATAACATTTTTGATATGTTATTTCATATAAAGATGACATTGTTATAATGTTCTGTTTTGGTTAACGTTATTATAACATTCTGTCTTGGAAAGTCTCAACTTTACATAAAATAACGTAACTGTTACGTGAAAATTGGGCAGGTTATAGACTAACCAAAAAGCTATGGTTATAGAATGTGCTTGTTATGTCACTGCTTGCCTTGGTCGCCATACGAGTGCAGAAAACCCACCTCATTACTGACCCTCCTCGTTCTACCTGAGCGCTGTATAGGGAGTGCAGAGAAGCTATATCTGACTGGTGCCTTTCAAGTTTTCACTTCTATGGCATCCACTCTCCTCAATAATCAGCAGTGTGGCTGCTGTGTTGGCAACACCCCTCTATATACCTTTCCTTGAGGCCCTGTTTCAGCAATGAGTCTCAATACTTTTTATTGTGGTTCTTACATTAGTAGCACTATTGAAACCTCAAACTCAGCCGCAAACCTAAAACGCGCCACTCAGAAATTGAGCAACACCCTTTGAACTTTAGACCGTGTCATCTGTCGGAACAATATTTCTTAAATGTACACAATGCTGTCCAGGGTGCCACCTAGATGAAAAATCATAAACTAAAGGAAAAATATTTGCTTACAATATTCTAATATTAACTAAAAGTATCAGGACAGTAAAAGATTATTAATCATATTTTCCCTTAATCTGGACGATTCTGGTTCAAGTATTTATGTGTTATATAAGCAAAATCCTCCTATCTTTTAGTTTTCATAGAATAAGAAAATAATGCCTAGGTTTCAAGAAAAACACATTGTTAGTTTTTCCACTATGTATATTTTAGTGATTTTTCCTATTGAAAGCAATGGTAAAGCCTCAATTCTCTAAAGGGCAATATCCTTTATAACAAATTGGTGATTGATTTTTCTTTTCTATATGAACTCCTATAAGTATAAGATAAGGTATAGTAAAGATATCTAAGATATCTTATTGTTCATTCTAAATCATGTCAAACAGAACCGTGTACCTTTAATTTATGTGGCATCTGCAATGTAACTGGCACTTTTCACCAGTTTGATTGACACTTTCCACTACTTTACTTTGTGGTGATTGCCTAAACAGCTCCCATCAATACATGACATTGTTTCATCTATCGAACAACACTTGTTGTTACTTTATTTGGTAGCTCCTATGTAATTGACGCTTTCAACTACCTGATACTGTGGTGACTGCCTGACTAGCACACCGCGGTACAAACACTATCATCTATCCAAACAATCTTTGTCAATACCTCATATGGAGGCTCCTATGTATGCCATATGTTACACTATTCCATATTGTGATCACTGCCTAGACAGCAGCCCTCAATACAAAATATCTATTATGTCACCTATCAAAACAATATTTATCAATACTTTATATGGAGGCTCCTATGTAAGCCATGTGTTCCATTACCTAATAATGTAGTGACTGCCTAAAGAGAACCCCTCAATATATCTGTTGGGTTATCTAAACAACATCCATCAATACCTTTGTGGCGTCTCCTATGTAAGGGTGACTTTCCACTCCTTTACTTTATGGTGACCACCTAAATTGTACCCCCAAATGCGGAAGACTTTATCATCTCTATGAAACAACAGTTGTCATTACTTTAAGTTCGAGCTCCTAGGTAATTTTGTATTGATGATATTGTCTAATGAGCAAGTTATAAACATCCAAAATGTCCTACATATCTGAATCAATATTTGAAGAACCTTTGAAGAACGAAACAATCTTGTGTAAATGCTTTTATCTGCCATAGGTGACCCTATGGTGATCTACTGAAAGACAATAAGTACATCCCAATTTACACGAACATTTAGGTTCACTACGAAATATTTTCAAAATTGCCTCCATGCTTTTTCCCTGAAGAGAGTTGTGTAATACAAAATTAACCAAAGTGATTTGGTTGATAGAGTTCATAAAATTTGTAAAATGTAGCCTTTTTCTTATAGGAACCAATGTTAAAGCCTGTCAGCCCAGCCTACAATCTCCAACCCTATTTTGGCCTGAAATACATCATTTTGATTGGCTGGCAAACCTGCAAATCTGTCAGTTGTTAAAATTTGAGAAATCATAATGTTCAAACAGTACTTGAGGACATAGAAAAACATAATTTTTGCTTATTTCAGTAACCCCGACCTTTGGAAACAAGGATGGTTTAAACAGCCATTTTGTCCAACCCTTGTCTAACCTTAAGATATACCTATTGTGGGATGGACTTATTGGCGCTCTGGATGAGGGAGGAATTTAGGAAATACCCAAAGCATCTGTCCCTATATTTCTTACCTAATCTTATATCCCTAAAACCAAATGTCATTTGTGGTAGAAATGCTGATGTTGCCATGATGATTTTAGAAGTCAAGACCTAGATAACTACCGTGCACACACGTAATTTGAATGGTAAACATGTTTTCATGCAGACATCCCTGAAATCCCTGAAATACTGCATGCAACTCTTTATATTCCACTATGCGTTCAATAACATCTACATTCCATCTAATTAGGAAATGCAAGTTTACTTGTGTTCAGATACAGACAGTTACTGACAGGTATCTGAAGGCAAGTACTTCATAGAAAACTACATACTTGAATTATTGCAATGCAAGTATGAACACAAGCAAGTTCCATATTCTACTATGCCCTATTAGAAATTGCTTGCATTCGCTTGCATTCACTTAATTGCGTTCCTGTCAACAAACGCAAGTTGAATGACCAATGTAAGTAAAAGAATGTATCGTGGAATGTAGTTAACGCCCAGGAAATAACAGGTAAAGTAATCGTACAGCAGAGACTTCTTCCTTGATGCATCTCCAAAGTGCCTCCAGCAATCGACACGCGAGACACGAGCTTAATGTACCTCATCGGGTATTTTTTATTTTATTTGAGTTTGAATCAGATACTGTGAAGTATATGATATAAACAAATTAAGGTATTCTTGCCATTTTGTGGACATCAATTTCCATCAATGTGCTTGTGAAGTTAATTATTTGTTGTTGCTGGTGCTGACTTAAGTTATTGCATGATCATGTGATGCTTGCATTAGTCATTAAACTTGCGTTTATTGAAAGGAATACAGGTGAATGCTAGCAAATGCCAGCAATTTCTAATAAGGCATAGTGGAATATGGAATGTGCTTGCGTTCATACTTGTATTGAATAAAAGAAGTGGAATATAACCTTAACACCCAGGAAATAACAGGTAAAGCAATCGTACAGCAGAAACTTCTTCCTTGAAGTATCTCCAAAGTGCCTCCAGCAATCGACATGTGAGACATGAGCTTAATGTACTTCTTCGGGTATTTTTTTTAAAAATTTGAGTTCGAATTCAGATACTGTGAAGTATATATCAACACATTCAGGTATGCCTGCCATTTTGTGTACATCAATTTCCATCAATGTGCATGTGAACATGATTATTTGTTGTTGTCGGTGCTGACTTAAGTTATTGCATGATCATGTGATGCTTGCATTAGTCATTAAACCTGCATATATTGAAAGGAATGCAAGTGAATGCTAGCAAATGCCAACAATTTCTAATAAGGCATAGTGGGATTTGGAATGTGCTTTTGTTCATACTTGTATTGAATAAAAGTAGTGGAATATAGCCTTAACACCCAGGAAATAAAAAGGTAATCCAATCGTACACAGCAGGGACTTCTTCCTTGATGTATCTCCAAAGTGCCTCTAGCAATCGACACGCGAGACACGAGCTTAATGTACCTCTTCAGACTCCTCAGATTTGAAATTGAATTCAGATACTGTGAATTATAAGATATCAACACATTCAGGTATGCTAGCCATTTTGTGAGTATCCATTTCCATCATGTGAATACGATCGTTTGCCATTGCCAGTGCTGACTTAAGTTATTACATGATCCTGTGATACTGAGAATATTAAACATTTCTTTCTTTTTTGAACAAGTATATGATTGGAATTGTGAAGGCTAGTTTCCACATGCAAGCAAGTTTGAGGTCTCATGTTGGTGCTGTTGCACTGACATAATCAAACCTGTTTGTTCTCCTATGGCAACCACCGAAGTGTAGAACTTGTTGGCTGACAATTGTAACCCTAAATAATTAAAAGATAGGAGCATCTAATCATTGAGACTATAGCATCCCAAGATGTTGTCAATGCTTAAAACCAGCAGCCAACATAATTTAGGAACCTGCTGATGAATTTCTACCATTGGCATCCATACATATGAGTATGTCGGTGGCTGACAATGGTGTTTATCGGCAAAGTGGCAACCATCCTTATCATTACATTCATGTAAAGACTTCACGGTTGCCGTCTGAGGAGGAAGGACCATACATTTTCAACAAATGAATTCTATGTAAAAACCTTAGAACTAATGGCTCAAGGAACCTGATACTCAAAATTCCTAACCTATGACAGAAGATGTTCTTTGCTCCCTTAAACCAATAAATTAGCTCTCATTTCTGTCTAGTTCAAACTATCATACAACTAGAGGCATAAATATTGCATTCTTAAACGATACGATCTTTTTACTGCAGCTTGAGAAATATATACCCTACATCTATGTGTATGTAGAAAGTAAGATACTTTTACCAATCCTAATTTGACCAAAGATATTATGGTCATGGTCTCTTTTGAATTCCATTCTTTGTTATAATTGTAAAACAACATGTGTCAGCAAAATTTACCACTTTCCTGGTTTTCCCTTTTACTGACTTAATAATTACATGGCATGCAAAACAAACAGTAGATATTTGCTATGATAATGATAACAGAGAATAGATAAAATAAATGTGTTTTGTGCTCATGGCCTATACATTTCTGTACAGCCATGGTCCAGACAGTTACATGAGCTATGGCTCGAGGCGTACCGAAGGCCATATATGCAATATCTGATGACCAGCTATGCAGATATTTTTTTTTTCAGGCCAAATGTCCTTTCACTGATTCTGTGGATAATAGATATATGCCTTTACACTTACAGTACTGTCTGTCTACAGCTCTATTTACTTTCGGTGGCACACAATATATGCCCGCATGTATTTCTGCCTGTGCCGCAGGGCTAACACCAAACAGAATTGTATCTGAAGACCCTCCCAGAATCCCCACAATGCATCAAGAGTTTAAGTATAAAGTGAACAACACACTACCCAGCTAACAGTGTGATGTCCCACAATGTCCTAATAAGATTGCAGATCATCACAATAGGGAGTTTTAGCAACTCCAACGCATCCCGTAATGCAAATGCAACGTATCTCTTATCTCTGCTGTAATGGCTTGTGTCAAAATAATGTCAAAAGAATAAATAATGTCTCACGTTAACAAAAAATGTCTGTTTGCTTTTAACAAATCTAGTACTAGTAGCCTGTCATATAGATTGAATGTTTTGAGATACGTCAATATATTGGCGTCGTGGTTGCTAAAACTCCCTATTATATGTCGTTAGAGTAAGGAGGGGGTATACAAAGACGGAATGGGAATGCCATATGTTTCTCATCCTAGCAATGTTGTGATTTAATTTTGAACTTAAGGGCTAGAATCATTGTTAGTAAAACCTGTACTTGTTACTCTTGTCCAGCCCAAAATGCAAGCCTCCTTCTTCACCCAATAGTACAGGATATCAATAACTCTCTCCCCCTGGTATTACTACAACCAGTTGAATACTTCAACCTAAGCATTATTGACCTTTTACATTGACTCGCATTAATTGATGGATGCAAGCCTTTGATTGGCTGAAATGACAGCAACACGTTGACGTTACTGGTTACTCTATTCTGAGGTTGGTTGATCATGTTAAACCCCATACCCATTAGGATGACTTTGAGTTGGTGGGTCATTTAAGCCCCATACCCACTAGGCGATTTTAACACCAACTAACTGACTGGGAGAATTGGCCAATTCTTATGATCAACTGTTAGTATGGTATATTGAAATGTGCATGTTTGATCTGAACAGCCCTTAAATCAGCCGTTCCAGGGGTAGAAACGGCCGATTTTAGGGCCAATGAGTCGGCCGATTCAGCCAAAATCACCTAGTGGGTATGGCGCTTTATTTAGATCCAGTCCGCAAGCTCACAGTCCGCAAACTCACTCAAGAATTTAACAGCTGACTACTTATGGTTATCCCCCACTCATTGAGAGTCTGAGTACCAAGCCATAATATCATACTTGAATAATATCGTTATGAGAATTGTTTATTAAACCAGAGTCAGCCTACTCTTCGTAAAAACAGTTGGCCAACTCATTATTGTCTTAGTGAGTATCAGGCTTAAGGCCGTATTCCATATACCGGAAGTGTGGGCTGCCGATATTGACCCTTTCCATGGTAACGTTCTATAGCAGCAGTCACTACTTTTGGTGCAATTTCGGCGGCCGAAAGTGCCTTATTGGTGGCTGAAAGTGCCTTGTCAGTGGCCAGTCCAAAATCGGCAGGAAAAAATTACCAACATGTTGGTAAATATTATTGGCAACACTGCTGAAAGTATATCCGTACTGCCGAAAGTATATTGGTGGGAAATCGGCAGGGCACTTTCGATATATGGAATATAGCCTTTATCCTCAGCCCACTCAATGAGAAGCGCTAAAGGATCCACAGCGATTGACTTTCCACTCCCTTCCCCCACTGCTATCTCAGCAACCAGATGGATACCTCAACCTTAGCCCTATAGGCCTTTTTCTTTAGAGTGCAGGGTTTGTTTAAACATAAGATATGGTGATGTTCACAAAGTAATTATTGAGTTTTGAATGCAATCTGAATAATCTAATGTTAACCTGCTTATATTATGCTTGGATCCTGCAGCATCAACTCATGCTTCACTATGCTACACTGAATGTAATGAATGGCTGCAGGTACAACCAATTTGATTGGTCAAGGAGTGGCATGTGACTTCGAATTTGTCAAAATCTGATGAACTGAGTGGTAGGCTGTACCTGCCGTCTGTCATGTCGAGTCCCCCTAGCATTAGTAATACTGCATCCCAAAGGGCGACTAGTTGCTGTAAATCGTCGACGACGAGTTGTAAATCGTCTATGCACCTTCGTCCTCGATGAATTTACAACTCGTCGTCGACAATTTACAACTCGTTGTCCAAAAAATATCGGACATGTCCGATTTTTACAGCTAATTCCTTGACGATTAGTGCATCTAATCGTCCGTCAGACCGGCGCCAGCTTGGATCAACTCATTGTCGACGATTAGATGTAAACTCGTCGCTTCGTGGAGATCCAGTATCAGTGGCCCATTGCACAATAGCTTTCATTGTTAACAATAACACCTTTTGTAAGCAACTTTGCATGTAATAAAACAAAAAAATCTATTTAGAAATGAACTGCTATTTTTATAATTTATAGTCCTACAGTGCACTTTTTATATCAATTACAGAATCCAATTTGATTCTGTAGAAACAGAGATAATAGGGAGTATCCTAATACCAATAACTATCGTTGTAATGACAAATCTCATAAAGTTATCTTGAAGTCGGTGTTGTTACGCAAAGTCATTGTGCAACAAGCCACAGAAGAACCAGCCAGACCTGCCTAAACCTTATGCATTGCACAGCGCAACCAAGGAAACAGAACTATTCCAATCCCAGCTCTGTCATTACATGTTGATGTCTACATAAAAATCGCCTCTGTGTGTGTTACAATTCAGATTAATCCTTTCCATAAAATCCCCGAAGCGCTCCAAAGACGGAGTGTAATCACCCAGATTACTGAATTATTTGCAATCTAGTCGACTCGGGGACTCTCAATATCCCAGCTGGAGCAGAATCTCATGAAGAATTCAGGGGCTAATATCATGAATCCTGATAATATCAGCGAATCAAAAGATAAATTACTGATGATCTAATCAAGGTGGTGAGAGGAAAACATGCACTTAATTGAGTAAATTCAACAGCATTTTAATTTTGAATTATGAGAATTTTACTTGAATCGTGCAAAGGTGGGATTGTTAGGAAATAATGAGTTTGTTTGATATTAAGGATGTTTCGTGGAATAGCAGCACGCGATTGGGAGAAATATCACCCTACAAGAAATTATTTAATCATGACAAGGCAATTGTTATTTTTATTTCATTGGCTTTGTTTGTCTATAAAATAACTGTAACTCATTGTAGACACCACCCCATTAAGTATCACATATCAATAAATAACAGTAATAACAGGGGATTTTCTCCATGGTTTGTTCATTAAGGTCTAGAGTAGTTTCACACCATGGGATAATGTATCTTTAGTGTACTCATTCTCTACTGGATGGCTTTATAGTCACACCTTGACATAATGTAACTTCAGTATTCTCTTCCTCTATCAGATGGCTTTATAGAGAAGATGGGAGGGGTTTAGTGTAAACATGAAAATTGAGTGTAAAATTCAAAAGCAGTGCAAAAGTAATACGGCGGCGGGGGGGGGGGGGGGGGGGCTGTCTTATAAAATAATGTGAAAAGAATTGGTTTGCGTCTCATAACTCATAAACCTGTCAGCTCTATTATAGCTTTGGGAGTGTGGACGAGCTAAAGGGAATTTTGGCTGCACATGATACTTTAGGATTAGAACTTAAGAAATGCGAGGTGTTACATCTTTCCCATGATCATGGGCAGTCATCCACTCGTCTTATCTTTCGGACTTTTCGTAACTGGATGAATTCAATGTATTTAAGTTTAATATGGAAAGAAAACTCCTGAAGAATCATTTCAAACTTAATACACTATAGATGTGGTCAGAGAAAGAGACAGAAACAAAGACAGCTTATTTTGTGTTCCTTTTATTGTGAATTATGACACGTGTCCCAGGAAAGCATACAACTTTATCTAAACATTACATAACAATATGTTCAGTTCTGTTTTGGTTCTTGTGTTATTTAAATGGCACCACATGGAATGTTTCTAGAATCAAACATTGTGTTGTGACATCATTGTAACATTTTGGTCATGTTCTTTCACCAGAATATGATGTACTTATTACGCTCTGTTTGGATGATGTCTTAACAGCACTGAGATATAATGGTGTTGTAACACTCACTCTGTTTCCTCAACCTAATGTAAAATGACGTATCTGTTACATGAAAATAAAGCAAGTAACAGACTGACTAAAAGATGTATAGTCACAATACATGAGCCTGATACATTACTCTTTGCCTAGGTTGTCACAGAATGTTTATTCTATAACTAATAGCTATACACCCAATGGGCATTCTGAGGGATTCTCTAATATGAAAAGCACATGAGAGACAACACAAACTAAAAAAGAAGGGGATGGAAACTGTGAGATGAGAAGCCAAATTTCATCTAATCTCCCTCCGTATGAAACATAAACTGCTCCATTCGGTTAAGAGCCACGAGCGAAAATTACTTTGAGGGAGTCAAAGCACCAAGGTTGGGCTGACTGAAATGTGAGGCGATAAAAGAGTGGATGTGAGAGTGTTGTTTGTAACGTTAACACCTGACAAAGCTACTCTCTGTAGTCATATAGATCTGTGGGTGGGGGTTGGAGGGGGAGAGGGACCGATGCTGTCACAAACTGCAAGATTACCATGCCACATTCTGAGCTTATTCACACTGAAAGTCAGGGTGGCCAACGTCGTTGAGGCTTTGGTACCACTCTTGGCATTGGCACTGCATGGGTTCGGGTCCCATGCAGTGTGGCATGGAAATAGGACATTTGGATGACCCCTGCATGGAATTGTACCTAAATGGTCCACAGGACTGCAGTGGAAGAACATTTAATAAAGTGAACTCAGCCTGTATAAAAATCCAATCCAAAATACATTGTTGCCAATAACATCTAAAGCATACTTGATTTAAGTTTTAATCAATTCTGAATTAAGTAATAATTGTGCTTAAAGAAGCCATGGGGAGTTTTGTCTCTAGATAAAAGCCCCTTTGGTCTTCCAAACTTTCAGACTGAGTTTTAAGATTTTACCTCTTTTGGGCAAGTCCAGACCACAAAATGGTTTAGACTGATGCGGTCAAAAATTGTCAAATTTATTTAAGTGTAATCTAATATGTGACAAATGTGAGATCAACACCTAGTTTGCTCTTTAGATGGAGAATTTTGCATTCTAATACAGAAATCAATATTTAGTATAAAAACCTAAATTTATCAAACAAATAAGTCTTATTTCATCTTTAGACTATTCAGTGACTATACGCTACAGTAATGAAATGGAAAAGAGGCATACAAAGCTCCTGTGTCTGTGGTCATATAGGTCTGTGGTTGGGATGGGAGGTAGGAGTGAGATGGTTTGAGGGGATCGATGATGATGTCGCATATTGTAAGATCAGGGAAGTTATGACTAGGAACGTTTGGATTTTACATTGTTCATTTCTTTATTAACCTTAGCTAAACATTATGAAAGATATTTTAACAGATTAATACCCAGGCAAGCAGTGATGTATCAAGCATGTTCTGTGACCATACTGTTTTGATGAGTATGTAACCTGCCACATTTTTATGTAACGGTTTAAGTAAAGTTGCCTTACTAAAATAGAATATTATAAAGTTATTATGAAAGAACATTACAAGAATATCACAAAAAAGTTACAGTGCAATGTCGTAATGTTAGGTTCGAAAGATGTCTTTTTGGGTGTCATCAAAACACCATAACAAGAACCAAAGCAGAACTAAACAGAACATTGCTACAACATTATAATCACATCATATTCTTGCTTGTGTACATATATGAATTCTAGTTCCCCAACATGTTCCCTGAAAGAACACAAACAACCTTTGTTCAATAAGGCAAAACATGTTGCTAAACATAATGTCCAAATCTTTTAGTCATGCTCACGTCGTAAATCCATTGGCCATAAGGAACATTATCTATTCTGTCACTGGTTAGGTCTTAATGAAGCCCTTTATGTGAAGGACATATTCACAAAGGCTGGTGGCACTGGAGGACACATGCGAGGATCACCTTTACTTGGAGAAAGATTTTGCAGCAGAAAATCTGTAATTATGTTTAACCCTACCTATAGAATGCAAAAGGAATGAGGAATAAGTAAATATGTAACCACATGGCTATTAATAGTATGGGTGTGATTTGTAATACTTTTTATGTTATCATTCAAGAACATTTTGAAAAGGTAAACATCTTAAAACGTGAACTTGAAATACTACTCATATCACTCATGCATTTAACATATGATATCCTTCGACTATATCATACAATGAGTCAATTCCAACTGAATTCCATTAATAGAACTGAAAATGAGGTGTTACACTGACGATTTATTTTTATGTAAAACAAGAAAAAAGTCTCAGTCTACAGTGAACTACAAGGATGTAGGGGGTGGAGGGTGGGGGTAAGAGAGTCTGCAAGACGTCTGTATCAGCACAAATATCACATTCTATGGATTATTCAAATCCCCTCCCTTCAGGCAACTCGGAGGAGCAAAACTACATTCACTCTCCAAGCAGTTTCATTGAGCCTCACTCCATGGACGATGAGACCGTAACTCAGCGTGGAGAGTGTCTCAGATCCATATCCGGCGGAAGTGGGGGCAGGCTGCTTCCGGCGCCACCTATCGGAGGACATGTCGGACAGCGTTCCGGTCTGTTCCGGGAGGAGTAAAGTCGATAAAATGATAAAACCGGTCTGTTTGCCGCCGATTAATGTCCTTAAATGTCGACCTAGGACTGGTAGAAGGGCTCTGGGGGCGGTTATATACATGTATAGAGAAGTGTAGGGTCGTTAAAGGAGGGCTCTGGGGGCAGGTATATACATATATATATAGAAATGTATGGTCATTAAACGTCATAATAGGGCCTGTAGAAGGGCTCTAGGGGCGGATATATACACATACATAGAAGTGTTTGGTCGTTAAACAACGTCCTAGGGCTGTGAGGAGAGCTCTGGGGATGGGCATATACACATATAGAGTATATGGTCGTTAAACGTCGTCCTAGGCCCGGGAGGAGGGCTTTGGGGGCGGATATATACGCATATAGAGAAGTGTATGGCCCTTAAACGTCGTCCTAGGTCTCGTAGAGGGCTCTGGGGGTGGGTATATACACATATAGAGAAGTGTATGGTCCTTAAACGTCGCCCCAGGGCCGGGAGGAGGGCTCTGGGGCGGGTATATACACATATAGAGAATTGTATGGCTGTTAAACTTCATCCTAGGGCTGGTAGGAGGCTCTGGGGGTGGGTATATACACATACAGAGAAGTGTATGGTCGTTAAACGTCGTCCTAATACTGGTAGGAGGGCTCTGGGGGTGGGTATATACACATATAGAGAAGTGTATGGTCCTTAAACGTCGACCTAGGGCCCGGAGGGGGGCTCTAGGGGCGGGTATATACACATATAGAGAAGTGTATGGTCCTTAAATGTCGTCCTAGGGCTTGGCGGGGGTCTGGGGGTGGATATATACACATGAATAGAGAAGTGTATGGTCATTAAACATCGTCCTAGAAGGGCTCTGGGGGCGGATATATACACATATAGAGAAGTGTATGGTCATTAAACGTCGTCCTAGGCCCGGGTAGGAGGGCTCTAGGGGCGGGTATATACACATATATAGAGAAGTGTATGGTCGTTAAATGTCATCCTAGGGCTTGGCGGGGGTCTGGGGATAGATATATACACATATAGAGAAGTGTATGGTCCTTAAACGTTGTCCTAGGGCCGGGTAGGAGGGCTCTGGGGTGGATATATACACATATAGAGAAGTGTACGGTCATTAAACCTTAATCTGAGGAAAGTTCTGGGATGCTGTGACAGTGCCTCTCAATATATATGAGGTGGTTCGGGCACAGCACTGTAGAGTCCCTCAATATATTGGGTGGTATTTGGGTACTTTGGCAATAGTGATGGAACATTGGAACGACCCATTGTTGTTGTATTTTTCAAACATTGCCATGAGAACAACCAAAAGTTGTAAAGTATGTGAATTCCTCCAATAACATACCCCCTTTCCAACAATTTCCCCTGCTGATGAGGTGAATCGTTTGGAGATTACAGTTGTGGGGGCGGCCATTTCCCGCCAAATTAGGGTTGAGAAAAGTTAACACTTGCGAAAACACCCCAAACGCAATCAAACCCATTGGAACCTCCCCGCCCCTGACATACTAACGGCGTCCCCACACCCGGCGTCCTTGGTTCACCCCCTCATTTTGGCGCCAAAACCAATTCCGATGTAGTCTGCAAATGACTGAAATCAAATTCTCAAGGAATGTTGACTAGCTCCATCATCGTATTGTAGCCCGCTACCAAACGACTTTTAGGAAACACCCCACAAAAAAACCCCTCCCTCCCATATTTCATTTGGGAGTTAAAATTCTAGATGCATATCTTTTCCGTTTCCCCTGGACTTTTTCACGCTCTTTTCACCCCTATTTTTATTGTATCTGCTCCGTCGGCCGGCCGCCATTTTGTGATGACGTAATGGAGGTGTAAAAAGGGCGGGAAAAGAGCAGACGACATTTGGACCACGTTCTGCAGGGTTAAGTAAACCTAGAAACGGGCAATCATGGTGGACGCCATGAAATTCAAAATGGCTGTGTGTGGACCTATTCGATTTGGCGCGCCCATCTCGCCTGCTTGGCTCTAATAAGCAGACGACAAAATGCTATTTTTCTGACGGCGATTGGCCATCGTCAGTGGAAGCTGTGCAGGTCAGGGTGCGCAGTAAGATGCCCACAGCTCATCCACACTCTACTATACTTAAACTTGAGAGTGCATCTTTAAGTATTGAATGTATAGGGCAGTACATTCAGATTTTGTTGCCCATTAGTTTTTTTTCTCCTCAGTATACAATATCATTTTATTAAATTTTATTCCATATCCAAAAAGATTCAAAATGAACAAGCAGCATTGCGTAGGAATACCACTTCCTGCCACTCAAGCTCACCCCACAAAAAAAGCATAAAAAGAAGAAAAACTCAAAAATAAATCCTGGATCCCATCTTGGATTCTCAGCTACTTGAGACGTTCACTTATAGAGTTTCTCTGAACAAAGGTCCTGAAACGGTGCCCAAGAATTAACTCTATCAACCTTGAAAGTGGACAATTTCCGTGAGTTCAGAGGAGACTTTCGGACATTTAGATGATATAAAGCTCTTATACCGGAAATTCGATAATCTGGAACCACACTGGACGCAATTTCCCTTAATCTTATTTCTGAAATAAGCCTGAAATTGGCTTTAAATGTCATTATACATAGCCATTGCTTTTTAGGGCGTCTATTTGGTTATAATTATTGAAAACAAAAAAGTATTCCTCTACCTTATTCTATTTGAAGGTGAGACGACCTTTGTATACAATATTACATACAACAATATTTCAGGAATCTGGAAAAAAAAGTCAAAATATCACAAGCACAAAATACACTTTGTTGTAATCAGAGGCAGATCGAGGATTTTGAAAAGGGGGAGGCACGCTAATGGTAATATATTACCCTAATGAGTTTTGGGTTGAATTTTACATTATAAAAAACACACATTTTCTGGGAAAAGGGAGGGGCGCATGCCTCCGGGCCTCCCCCTTGGATCCGCCCATCATTTTTTTTAGTCAGTCTGTTATTTACTAAGATGACACATAACAATTATGTTATTGATGGTGAGGTTGAAACCTCACCAAATCAGAACATTATTATAACATTATTTTTTGGTGAGGTTAGGACAAAACAAGAACAGAACATTATGAGAACATTCTGTTAAAGTTGAGGATTGCTATCAGAATGTTACAATAACGTGGCAGTGCAACATCACAGCAGTATGTTGCAGCAACGTTATTGGGAACAATAAAAAAAAACATAACAAGAACCAATCCAGAGCCAAACAGAACACTGCTGCAACGTTATCATCACGTGTCATGTTTGGCTGGGAGGCCATGAGGCTCAGATATGCCCCCCTCTCCCCGAGCAGACTGTTGTCATCAGCCTCTCACAGCGCTCCCTACCAACTACCCTCTCTACCCTCACTCTCCAAACAGATGTGTGATCGCCCACAGTATGACAGAAACCTCACAGACTGTGCCTGGAGCGCAGTGGTCAGTGCAGACCGATTTCACCCCTGGGTACAGCCGAATGGCGGCAGGACAAATTGGGTCCCTTTTACGACACTGCACACCACCAAGACCGAATGGCGGCAGTTGGTAACCATGGTAACGGGGGCCCGCCGTCCCAGCATGCACCTGTGGTGTGGCGCTGCCCCTGGTGGCAGGGACCCTCATTACCCAGCATGCCCCAATTAGTGCGCCCTGCCGCCGCCGGAGGGCGCTGTAAAAGGGCGTTCGCTGTTCACCGGCGTGTTGCTGTGAGGGCATCAATAGAGTACTGACACGACGGAACCAGCGAAAAATAGAAATACAATATAGCATCCACCAGAGGGGATGGGGGGGGGGGGGGGGAGGGAGGAGGAGGATAACTGTTGATCAATATCACAGGTCGCCCTTGAAATCTGGAATATTAAAGAAAAAATCACTTATTCTGTACAGGGGCGCATCCAGGGGGAATCCAGGGGATCCAGGGGGATCCAGTGGGGTTGGGATCCAGGGGGTCCTGACCCCCTTTTGGCGAGTCTATGAGTAAATCTCCAATGGTTTAGTACTTAGGAACTCCCTCTCCTCCTCTCATTTCTGAAATCCTGTATCTGCCCCTGACTCTGCCTAAAAGTGCCCCCCTCCCTGGTGATGTATACCCCAACCAGCGGTGTGACATTATAATAATGTTGCAGCAATGTTCTGGTTTGGTTCTTGATATGCTATTTTGATGGCTCCCAATAATGTTGCTGCAATTTACTGGTGTGACATTGTAAAACAATGTTACTGTAACATTCTGGTTATGTTCTTCAACCTAAACAGAATGTTCTTATAACATACTCTTTTGGTTTAATCCTAACCTCACCACAAAAATAACAATTTGGTGAGGTTTCAACCTGACCATCAATAACATAATTGTTACGGGCCATTTCAGTAAGTAACAGACTGACTAAAAAAGTATGGTTGTAGAACGTTTCTGTTACATCATAGGTTGGCTGGGTAGAGAAGAGAGGTGTTAGTTTGATCAGTCTTCTTCACCAAACCTCCACACTACTAGTAACCAGTCAGTTCTCTGCCTAATAGTGCCCCCCCCCCCCCTGGTGAGGTAGAGAACAGAGGTGTTCGTTTGATCAGTCTTCTTCTCCAAACCTCTGCACTACTAGTAACCAGTCAGCACTCTGTCTAAAAGTGCCCCCTCCCTGGTGAGGGAGAAAACAGAGTACTTAGTGTACTGACAGAGGTGTCAGTCCACTGTGTAATCTTATCTAACTTATAAGAAAGTAAAGATTAGGGCTTGTGGAGTAAGCGGCACCATGAACTCAGGTTAACTGTTGGGTGAGTTACTGGGGCCGAGCTGGTGAAATAGGCTAGAGGCGTTTGCTGTGTGTGGTTGAGTGGACAGCTTCTCTGGACTGATAGTTATCAATGGGAGCACAGTGACATACATTACATGTTTGGATTTAATAAATATTATCCCTTCATTCAAGTGTTCTGTCCCCTCATAATGATGAGCTACATTCTGCGATGACCTGCAGCCAAGATGAGGAGAAAGACTGGGATATACATGAGCTAGCATACTAGAACAACTAATATGGAATAATGATCTTTGGCAACCCTATGCATAACCGTAAAATAAAACCCTATAGTTCACAAGTCCAATCAGATTTCTTCACCAAACCTCTGTGCAACAAAGTACCCAGTCAGTATTCTGCCTAAAAGTGCCCCCTCCCTGGTAAGGTAAAGAACAGAGGTGTTAGTTCGATCAGTCTTCTTCCTGTTCAGCTCAAGGTGAGAGCAAAAGCGTAATTAATCCATATTTCGCTGGTCCTCTGCCTTCCCCGTCTGCACCTATTACCCAGACGACAGTAACCAGCGCCTGCCAGCCTCGTTCTGAGTAGGTGCATCCATTTTAGTGCTGTCGGTGCCCGCTTGGTGGCGTCTGATGTAATTAGGGTGCCCCCTGGTGGACGCTCGATTAATGACCCTGTTGCATGTTGGGAAGGGTGTCCCAGCAATCGACTTGGACTGAAGTGTGAAATTCCTTCTTTTTACCTTTTCTCCCCTTCTCTGATCCTCAAAGCTCCTCCACCGCTTAATTCTGGAGAGGATATTCAATTCATACCCACTTCCAGGTGTGCTCCTTTGAAGAGGACTCATCATTTAATTACAACCATACGATAAACTGAGTTGTTACAGGACTTACCCTAGAAGGGGAAGGGGTTAAGTCTTTGGCGTGTCTCGTACTCTATACAGTAATAGAGGGTCCCTTTGCCACCTCTGATCAGGGGAGTCTATAGATAGAAGGGGTCAGCTTACCTATTTCTCACAGTTCAACAGGTGCAATATTCTTCACTTTTTCCATATGTGATTCAACTTGTTCCTGTCCAAAACATAAACATTTAGGTAACCACTATAGTTTTCCCACTACACTTCTGTAGATCTAGTGTTCAATAACACCTCAAAAAGAATAGATAGATGTAATGCCCAGAAATGTTTTCCACTTGCATTCCTATATGCATTGTTTTGATAATAATGATAATGTTTTACAGGTATAAATGTAATAATGAAAGTTACTCGGTAGCATTACAATAACATTGTGATCATGCTTTGTAATATAATGATGTCATTTCTTTCAAGTATCAATGTTAACTTTAATCCCCCATCAATGACATTGTATAGTAAAGGACACTTGCTGTTGATTCACCAATAGGGACTATTTTATCTCATCAAGTACATCATTTACACAAAGAGCAATCATCATATATTATTATGTTAGTAGCTTTTGTTAAGTCCTGTCGAGGATATTCAATCATATTCTCCTTCTAGGTGTCTCTTTGAAGGTGGCTCATCACTTAATTATAACCGTAAGATAAACTGAGTTGTTATAGGACTTACCCTAGAAGGGGAAGGGGTTAAGTCTTTGGCATGTCATGTACTTTTGCTCACTACACTTCTGTAGATCTAGTGTTCAATACCACCTATAACAGAGTAGAAAGATGTAATGCCCAGAACTGTTATCCACTTGCATTCCTATATGCATTGTTTTGATAAATAGCAATCATCATAATTAAGTTATTAGCTTTTGTTAACTCCTGTAGAGGAGATTCAACTTGTTCCTGTCCAAAACATAAACATTTAGGTAACCACTATAGTTTTCCCACTACACTTCTGTAGATCTAGTGTTCAATAACACCTCAAAAAGAATAGATAGATGTAATGCCCAGATTCAATCTTATTCTGCTTCTAGGTGTGTCTCTTTGCAGGCAGCTTATCCTTTAATTACAACCGTAAGATAAACTGAGTTGTTATAGGACTTCCCCTAGAAGGGGAAGGTGTTCGTCTTTGGCATGTCTCAAACCCTATACAGTAAGAGAGGGTTCCTTTGCTACCCGAGATCAGGAGAGTCTATAGATAGAAGGGGTCACTCTATCGATTTCTCACAGTTCAACAGGTGCAATATTCTTTTTTTTATTTGTGGTCCAAAATGTAAACTTTTAGATTATTATAATTGTAGTGTGTCAACTACCTTTCTGTAGGTCCAGGGTCTAATATCACCATAATGACAGGGTGTATGGATGTAATCCTCAGAAATGTTTCCCCCACTACATTCCTATAATATGCACTGTTTTACCTAGACAATATATAGAATCTGTTTCAGGTGAAAGAATGCTTTAATCCCCACATCCATGATAGTGTATAAGAGATTACAAGGACACTTTGTCTTAATTCAATAATAGAGACTGTTTAATCAGTTAAATATGTTATTTGAATAGATAGCAATCATCATACATCATTACTTATTTTTCCTTCCTGTAGAGAACTTTCAATTCAGATTTCCAGGTGAATCCCTTTGAAGGCAACCTATAAAACTATGACCGTAAGATAAACTGAGTTGTTACATAGCATCTACCCTAGAAAGGGAAGTGGTTAAATCTTTGGTGAGACAAGCGCACTATACAGTAATAGAGGGTCCCTTTGGTTCCTTCGATATGGGGGCTGTAGATAGAAGGGGTCACCTTATCAATTTTCACAGATCAACAGGAGCAATATTCTTAACCTTTTTCCACATGTGTGTCTTTATGGTTGTGTTCTGGATGTTTAGGTAACACCAGAGTTACACAATCTACAACAATCATTCTGTTCATCAGGATTTTAATGTTAACTAATGACAGGGGTGATAGATGTATTTCTCTATGGAGGTTGGAAATTGGACAGGCAGGGACTAGAAGAGGGACAGGTAGCGGAGAAGAAGAATGGCGGGTAGGGGACAGGAAAGGGGACAGCTAGGGGACAGGAAGGGGGACAGGTAGGGGACAGGAAGAGGGACAGTTAGGGGCAGGAGGAGGGACATGTAGGGGACAGGAAGGGGGACAGGTAGGGACAGGAAGAGGGACAGGGAGGGGAAAGAAAGAAAGAATGACAGCTCGGGGAAAGGAAGGTGCACAGGTAGCAGACAGCAAGAATGACAGGTAGGGGACAGGAAGAGGGACAGGTAGGGGACAGGAAGAGGGACAGGTAGGGGACAGGAAGAGGGACAGGTAGGGGACAGGAAGGGGAAAGAAAGAATGACCGGTAGGGGATGGGAAGAGGGACAGGTAGGGGACAGGAAGAGGGACAGGTAGGGAACAGGAATTTGGACAGGTAGGGGACAGACAGAGAGACAGGGGACAGGGAGAGGGACAGGTAGGGGACAGGAAGAGAGACAGGTAGGGGACCGGGGGAGGGACAGGTAGGGGCAGGTAGAGGGACATGTAGGGGACCGGGGGGAGGGACAGGTAGGGGCAGGAGGAGGGACAGGTAGGGGCCAGGAAGGGGGACAGGTAGGGACAGGAGGAGGGACAGGGAGGGGAAAGAAAGAATGACAGCTAGGGGAAAGGAAGGGTGACAGGTAGCAGACAGCAAGAATAACAGGTAGGGGCAGGAAGAGGGACAGGTAGGGGACAGGGGGAGGGACAGGTAGGGGGCAGAAACAGAGACAGGTAGGGGACAGGAAGTTGGACAGGTAGGGGCAGGAGGAGGGACATGTAGGGGACATGAAGGGGGACAGGTAGGGGACATGAAGAGGGACAGGAGGGGACAGGAAGAGGGACAGGTAGGGGACAGGAAGAGAGACAGGTAGGGGACAGGAAGAGGGACAGGTAGGGGACAGGAAGAGGGACAGGTAGGGGACAGGAGGAGGGACAGGTAGGGGACAGGAAGAGAAACATGGGACAGGAAGAGGGACAGGTATGGGACAGGGGGAGGGACAGGTAGGGGACAGGAAGAGAGACAGGTAGGGGACAGGAAGAGAGACATGGGACAGGAAGAGGGACATGTGGGGGACAGGAAGAGAGACAGGTAGGGAACAGGAAGAGGGACAGGTAGGGGACAGGGGGAGGGACAGGTAGGGGAAAGGAAGAGAGACAGGGGACAGGAAGGGGACAGGGAGAGGGACAGGTAGGGGACAGGAAGAGAGACAGGTAGGGGACAGGGGGAAGGACAGGTAGGGGACAGGAAGAGGGACAGGGGACAGGAAGAGGGACAGGTAGGGGACAGGGGGAGGGACAGGGACAGGAAGAGGGACAGGTAGGGGACAGGGGGAGGGACATGTAGAGGACAGGGGGAGGGACATGTAGGGGACAGGAAGAGAGACAGGTAGGGGACAGGAAGAGGGACAGGTAGGGGACAGGGGGAGGGACAGGTAGGGGACAGGAAGAGGGACAGGTAGGGGACAGGAAGAGGGACAGGTAGGGGACAGGAAGAGGGACAGGTAGGGGACAGGAAGAGGGACAGGTAGGGGACAGGGGGAGGGACATGTAGGGGACAGGGGGAGGGACAGGTAGGGGACAGGAAGAGGGACAGGGGACAGGAAGAGGGACAGGTAGGGGACAGGAAGAGGGACAGGTAGGGGACAGGAGGAGGGACAGGTAGCGGATAGGAAGAGAGACAGGTAGGGGACAGGAAGAGGGACAGGTAGGGACAGGAAGAGAGACAGGTAGGCAACAGGGGGAGGGACAGATAGGGGACAGGAAGAGGGACAGGTAGGGGACAGGGGGAGGTACAGGTAGGGGACAGGGAGAGGGAGAGGTAGGGACAGGAGGAGGGACATGAAGTGGACAGGAAGGGGGACAGGTAGGGACAGGAAGAGGCACAGGGACGGGAAAGAAAGAAAGAATGACAGCTCGGGGAAAGGAAGGGGGACAGGTGGCAGACAGCAAGAATGACAGGTAGGGGACAGGAAGAGGGACAGGTAGGGACAGGAAGAGAGACAGGTAGGGGACAGGGGGAGGGACAGGTAGGGGACAGGAAGAGGGACAGGGGACAGGAAGAGGACAAGGGGAGGGACAGGTAGGGGACAGGAAGAGAGACAGGTAGGGGACAGGGGGAGGGACAGGTAGGGGACAGGAAGAGGGACAGGCGACAGGGGGAGGGACAGGTAGGGGACAGGAAGAGGGACAGGGGACAGGAAGAGGGACAGGTAGGGGACAGGGAGAGAGACAGGCAGGGGACAGGAAGAGAGACAGGTAGGGGACAGGAAGAGGGACAGGTAGGGACAGGTAGGGACAGGAAGAGAGACAGGTAGGGGACAGGAAGAGGGACAGGTAGGGTCAGGTAGAATGACAGTCAGGGGATATGAAGAGGTATCTTTTGAGTTTGCATCAGTATAATTATATTCTATAAGTTAAAAGCTTGTATGACAATGTATTTATTACAGACAGACATACAGTAAATATTTATATCTCATATGATATTCCCTGTGTTCTTGTAAATAGAAATAGTCTAAGTTAACCTGCAGGTGCACATGGAAAAAAAGTGTGACTTTAGAAGAGCCATTAAACAACTTTGACCTTAATTGACCACACTAATCTGAGTACATCAATATTTCTGATGGAAACACTGAGGCTTAAACTAGCTAAGGGTGACATCAATTAAATTGGAGATATACTTAGATGACTATCATTACTACCATTTTCATTGTTTATGCTAATATCATTTGATTATATGTGTTATTGCCCGTATGGGTTATTTGCCTTATACCCTATACGGAAAATCAATTTTTGTAACTCAGAATAGTTCAATAATAATAATAATAAAAAAAAATACAAACAATAAATCAGCTATCCCTTGTACAGAGAATTGCTGCAGGGCTGGTGTGAAGCCAGCCGCAGCCCGGAAAGATAAATATTAGCCACAAGCCTTTGACCTGAGACCACACATTGCAGTAACTGTACACTGTACTGTATGTCCCTGTACACTATGCCCCTCAGGCTAGAGGGGAGTATTTAGTCAGTGTGTATGACCCCATGTAAGGTGAGGAGGGAACTACCCAGCCAGCTTGCGATGAAACAGACACGTTCGTTTTCTTTCTTTCTTTCTTTTTTTTTTATTTCAAAAAGTCATCCTCCGGGTAACCCCCTGGTCTTCCAGATGATACATGACAGTGTATATACAATTAAAGTGAAATAATAATAGGAAATATCAAAAGTTTACAATAACAGCAATCAACAGGAATGAAAAGAAAAGGAAATAATGTAGGAATTACAAGTACAATAAGAACATCAATAGAACAAGGTATTATGGTGATAATAACATATCATATCAAGATAAGTTCTGCAACCATACTTTTTTAGTCACTTTGTTACTTACTAAGATGGCACATAACAATCCCGTTATTGAAAGTGAGGTTGAAACCTCACTAAATCAGAATATATAATTATAACATTATTTTTTGGTAAGGTTAGGACAAAACCAAAACAGAATGTCATAAGAACATCCTGTTTTTGTTGAAGAACGTAACCAGAACATTGTTATGATGTCACAGTGTAAACGACACAACAGACATCTTTCAAACCTTAGTAACATGCAGGGACATTTCTTAAATTCGACATGCAACATTGAGAAAAATAAGTGACAGTGACATGACAGTGACCCGAGCCCCAAGTTGTGAATTGAAGTCTGCTCATTTCGCAAAAGCCTCTCCATTGGTCCCAGAAGTTGGCTGGATTCCTATGGCACACATGGAACTTCCCCAAGATATTCTGATCTACTGCTAAACTCACTGTACTAATCTATTGTTCTGATTTTCGGACGCCCATTACTTATTCCCCCCCTCCCTGGTGGCCATGTTATTAAAACAGATTTCGTCTGCTTACCTAAGAAAACCGTTTTGTTTCCAGAAACTTCCTTTATCTTCCCAGCCCCCCCCCCCAAGGCCCTTTAATACCCCCAGGCATATGTAGTCCGTCCTGACCCAGATTAGATACTGCATAATGGGTCTGTGCACCCACTACAGTCCATGGCTTTTATTGGTCACTTAAAATTTGTAAGGAATTCTTTTATTGCCTTCTATAAATGACACGGGGAATCCCTTTGATGGTTATTTGGCTGCTGGTTGGTTTATGGTCCTACCTGCCATAAACCAGTGGCCCCAAAGCATGCTGGGATGCAGGGTGAGAATTCCCACCTAAAATGGTTGCTGACGTACAGACTTAATTTGGGAAACAGTAGGTCTGATTCAACAGACTAAGGCACAGGCAGACGACATTTTAGGGTCACGTGACAGTGCTCTCTGACCATCTAGGCCTGGAGGCGGGAAAAGTCGGACAAGGGCGGGCTTTGATTGGTTGTCGCCCTAAGTAGGTCAAAGGTCAGGGGTCACGGCGACTACAGCGCCCCCCGGCGGGGCCCCCGTGCTTCACAGCAGGAAACCCCGCAGATAAGGTCCCCGCAGACGACAGTCAGGTGAGGGGAGACGCTGTTTGGCGCCATTTTGGTTAGTTTTGAGTTTTTAGTGTGAATTGTCCTCTGCAAGTCCACTATTTTCACAAACATTTGCTTTTCATGAGAAGAAACATAACTGCTACATGACGCTTTTTGCACTCTTTAAGGGAAAATACCGGCGTCATTAGGCCTACCTTTCTCAATCAGCCCATCCAAGTTTTCACCAACCTTAAAATTTACCATTTAATATTTTCAAAACCGCCTTCATGCTTTTTCTATCAAGACAGTTGCATAATGCAAAATTAACCAAAGCAATTTGGTTAAGAAATTTCTTCCTAAAATTGTAAAATGCAGCTTTATATCTTGGCTTTTTCCCATAGGATCCAATATTAATGCCTGTCAGCCCAACCTACAATGCCCCACCCTATTTTGCCATGAAATACACCATTTTGATTGGCTGGCAACCCTACAAATCAATGATCGGTTTAGAAATCATAATATTTTATCAATACTTATATAGGATATAGGGATATAGGAAAACATATTTCTTACTTATTTCAGTAACCCTAACTCTAAGAGACAAAGAGGCTTTAAACATGAATTTTGTCTGACCCTTGTTCAACCCTGGAAATCCCCTATGTGGGATGGGCTTAATGAGGCAAACTTTCTATTTAGTTTCCAAGATTAACAAGAATGATTTCCTTATTGCTACTGAAACGAGATAATATTATTTGATTTCCAATAAAAGGAACACGTTAACTATAGACCTTGTAAAGCAGTGGTACGATATTTGTCATCAAGCTATAAGATTTTGTAAGTACAGTTTTTCATAAAAACGTATATACCTGTGATTTCACTATTATCTTCCCTTTAATTTGCAACAATACATTAAAGATATCAATATATGAGTGACAGCAGCTGGTGAAAACGCAATGCAAAGAAAATGGCTGGCAACTGTACAGGCTATCCCATAATTCCATGGCTTACACATGATGTTATCCGCATGTCATCCTTTCCAATATCTAATGCCCCCTGTTTTGAAATTACATCAACTAAATCATTTTTCTTCTAGATTTTATGGTTTTTTTTTGTCAGCTGCAAATGAAAGATCCAGTATTTACAAGTGCACTTATTCGCTGGTGCTTCGAGACCGCGACTGGTCCCTGCGATACGCACACCTTATCGGGACGACAACATCCATATGTAAATCCCAGACGCCACCCCCCTGGATTACAGGATTACCAGATTACCCACGTGACGGATCACATGACCCGGATCATCCCCCTGGTGGCGAAGACAGTAATTAAAGTGCAGGAAGCCCGGGCGTCAACGCGCACGCGCCAGATACAAGCGGAAGGAACGGTCTCCGCCTATGTCTTGAATATTAATCAGGAGATTTGAAATGTGCAGAAAGATTGTGAAAGTTATTCAGAGGGGAGGGGAACTCTGGGTCTAGTTTCTTTGTTAATCCTTCGGGGATAAGGCTCAAACTTCGGGGATTAGGATCTTTTAGGAAGGCGCGCTCGGTCGAAGTTACCTGAGACATATGTATGATGGAGCACAGACAGATTGTAGCCATGCCATGTCTTAGAATGAGTGTAAGATATTTAGCAGTGACTGCAAGACCTTACGCTGGTATTCCACATACTGACTTTGTTAAGTTTATAGTGTTTTGTCAGTGTTAAACTGAGTGGATCTTTATTAAAAGTTATAAATGTCTAAATTGGAACTTGGTGATGTCTATCATAAGGTGTTTACTTTGTGATATATTTCTATGTGATAGCTTGGATGGGGAATAGCTACTGTCCACAGATTGAACTATGGTGAATAATGACACAGTGACAGTGCAATGGCCATTAGAATATTGAATATCCAAATAACTGTGACTACCACAAATACTTACTATAATTTATCATCTTAAATGAAATAGAGAATAATTTGGAGGAGTAATATGGATTGCCTCTCCTGGCATGGGCCTAAATCTCACTGCCTGGAGACCTTAAATGGCTCCCTTTCACCGTCTTTCACCATGTGTGTCGATTTCATGGCTACCCATGCCTCTCCCAGTCTGTGGTGGGAGGGGGCCTCTCGGGACACCCAACCACGACTGAGGGAGAGGGTCATTGCAGAAGGAAGAGTCATGATGTACCATAAAAGGTCCCAAATGTAAATCCCTTAATTGCCTCTATTATCCTACAATATCTCCCCCACTTAAAGGTAAATATGGGTGACCACAGCAGCGCCACCTGGTGTGATTTTATTTCTATTGCAGGATTTCCTTGAAATTTCACAAATATTTCATGGAGCACTTGGGAATGATGAATGTAATTTTATAAAATAAAGAATATAAGGATAAGTAGTCATATATGGTTGATTAAGCAGTTTTTCTTCACTTTTTCCGCCCATTTTTAGAAATAAAATTAGATTTTCCATGGTGACCTTAGGTTTTCTTTGGGCTAAAATGCTCATTGGGGTCATACCCACATATTTTCAGCATTTAAAGTAAATGTCACGGTTGTTTATTTTTGAATGTTGAAAAAACTTCATTTTCCCATAGACTTCAATACTATATGGTCATTTTTTCAGATGCTCATATCTCTGAAACTGATATGGTGACATATGATTTTTAAAGTTTCTTTATATTCCTTATACATCCACCTAACTACCCTGTGGATTTCAGAATTTTGTCACGGTTTTCTAAAAATCACCCCTAACACCCATATTTACCTTTAAGCCGTGTGCTTTCCCATGCAAGTGTTATCTATGTGGTGGTCATAACTACATGAATGATCAAATGATGCACTTGTAAAAATCCGCCATTGATATAATTAATCATCAGAAAGTGCATAACAACATTTTAGTAAATTTCATCATCAATGCAGCTGATTATGTATTGCCACCTGTGAAAGTATACGGGTGACAAATTGGTCATGAAATTTCTTTGTGTAGAGTATGGGGATTTACGATTGTCCATAAGCAGGCATTACATTCTCTACAAACAGTGTTTTATTTCACTTTAACACGTGTTTGATTTGAAAATAAAACCATGACAATTTTTCATTTTGTTTGCACACATTAACATTTTACATGGTGTTTCTAAGCTGCTAGATAACAGAATACATATGTTAAAAGCCATATTCTTGTCTGTGAGGCAGATGTAATATGATACTTTGTAACTCCCATACTTAATCACCAAATTCGTGATATGACCAGTAACGTTGCCGGATTATGTTCTAAAATCACAAAACGCTGTAGGGTCTTTAGGCTTACATTGGTGTACGTTGCAATTCATGGACGAGAACGTGGCTTTAACTTGTCTCTGTTTGTAGGGTTTGCTGCTGACTGCTAAGTTATTACTGGGCAAGTGCGAACCTGTACTATTGCTCTCACCTCATCAACTTCCCTGTGACATCATCATATCACAGCTCAGGTGGCATAATGTAATACCACCTTAACAGTCATAAACTATACATCACCCTCGTTTAACACCGTTTAACCTGTCAGGCCTACTCCTCCATAATGTATAATCTTCTACACGGTAATCTATTCTCACCTGCTTCAGGTGAGATAATTCACCTTGTGCCACCCCCTCATGAGGCCAACAATTTTCAGTGTCTATCACCCTAAAGTTCCCGTTACACTACACGACTTGAGCTGCGATATGATGACATCGCAGAAAAATCACACATAAAAGAGACAAAACTCTTTGTTATAGACCTTGTGCAGACGTGGTCACATGATCATGTTTTGGTGATCACCACATGGTGATCATAACCACAAGGCTAATATTAAATTCTGAGCCTAATAGATCATAAATAATTATTATCATAGGTTATGTTTTCTTATGTAAATTGATCACCAATATGGCGCCCAACAGGTTTTAGGCATGTGTGACGTCATCTGCACAAGATCTATATGTATGCAAATAGTCTGTAATATTTTAAATATTGTCATACCGTGCCAATATCGTGTAGTGTAATTCGCCCCTAAGGCCAGCTCTTTGTTTTGTCAACCTCCCAGAATGTGTCAGGATATTTCACTCTATTTTTGACAGGAAAATTGAGATCTTTACATTTTCCCCTCCGAATCACTTCTCATATTCAGACTATTATTACCGTTATTACATCGTCACCTGAACTGTCTTTTTCTCCATTTACCTGTTTCTTCATTTTGACAGTAACCATATAGTTTTTTTTTCAGAGGAGGGATGGATATGGTACATCTTTCTCTTTTGAATAGAGTTTGGTGGGGTAACAACCGTCATTATGTGATTATCACTACTTTAAAAGGCGCCATTTTTATCATCCTCAATGTTAGTGTCAGGTTCCGCCGACAGATGGCGCCGACGGCCACTTCCGGTCCTGGTGAGATTACCGGAAGTCGGACTGAGTCAGAGGTGTCGCTGTAAGACAGTGTGTCTTGGATATTGGGGTACATGTCTATGGATCCTTATAACAATCAGTTATGCTGTATAATCAGGGGTGCATATAGCTGTAGGATTTTCGAAAAGGGCCCGGGGTGGGGTGGGGTGGAGGAGGTGGAGGGTCAGCATATAGGCTATAAGTACGGTGTACTCCTCAGGGACGGATGGGGGGGGGGGGGGGGCGCCTGAGGCGCACGCCCCCCTAATTTTGGCGAAATTTAGATTTTTGTAATGTAAAATTCTCAGACCTGGAGGTCCAGCGGAAATTTTCACAATAGGGCGCCCCCGCCGCCCCCCTTTGAAAATGTCTTGATCCGTTCCAGCTCCTGATATAAGGGACACATTTATAAGGGACAGATTGGCTGGGACAGAATCTCTCCCTTTGTTCTAAATATTCCTCCTAATATTTCGGATATAAGGAACAATTAGGGCACATCTTGATAAATAATTACAGGAGGCGACCCTAAGAATACTGATTTCGATCGAGTTCTTATCTGAACAGAAGATGGTAGTACACTATCACCAAGAACTGCCTGGAAGACTGGCTCTGCCAAACAGAAAGTACCTGGTTAACGTGCAACCACCCTCCCCCCCAAAAAAAACCCATAACCCCTAAAAACAAAAACAATCAAACACACATACAAAGAAACAAAACAACAACAACAAAAAACTAAATAACTAAGAAACAAAAGAAAGCAATACAAAAAAAGAACACGTTGTCAATCCGTCAGATTTGACTTTTATGTGTTTCCCCACCTACCTGTCCAGAAGAGACGAAATGGAAAATGTTTTGTATTTGACACGGTGACACCGCTTAGCAGATGTTAGACTAAAGTGATGTGAAACAAATAATGACTATATTTGACAGGACTGACAAAGAAAGGTAGATTTGCTGCTGGAAAGGGGGGTTCAAACTGGCTGTATTTTTGCATAAACAATTGTAAACTAGTAACCACCACGATTTAAGGGAATACTTAATTAGGACAAATAAAGAGGAATTGCAGTAAGAGGAGGGGATCTCGTCACAGTAAACAATGTACACCCCTATAAGTTACAGACGGAACATTTGTAGAAGGAGAGGGTGCCCTGATGGAATAATATTTTCCTAAAATGTTATAAGTGAAAAATATATTAGAAGAAAATGCCCTATGAGAGCCCTTACAATCTGGTACAATGCATTGTTTGGCCCTTTCCTGAATTCTTAACTGTATACCAGGGGCGGATACAGGATTTTTAAAAACGGGGATTCACAAATATAGGCTAAGTACTAAAACGGCGTGATGTCTTTTTCTCTTTAGCAATTTAAGTGTGCACCAAAAGGAGGGGGGGAGCATGATAAAGACTGAGAGAGACAGATGATTCTACTTTTCTTAATGGTTTGTACTGACTCTCATTGGGGCACCACCATCGACGATGTCACATGAGCCCGAAGGCAAGGGTTCGACTTACATATCTTTTCAATTCAAAGTGGAGTAAATATATCCAACTCGACGACTGACTGGTGGACAGGTGTTGATAAACTTTTTATTATAATGAATAAAATCGTGGCGTGATCAACATGTTTCGACTGGTCAAAGTCTTCTTCAGGATCTGATAGCTACAGTGTAAAATTTGTTTATATAGTCAAGAATCAACAGTGTAGATGGTTGAGTGTTAAACGCGGTTGATTTCTACAGGTGGATATCCACAGTGTTAAGCGTTGAAATTGTCTTTGGATAATAAAAGTCCACTTTTTTGAGATTATATTTATAACTTTTCTTACTTTTACAAATCTTTTTAGAATTCGTCCGTAATAGTTAGGGAAACGTCTTTGAATCTAGATTATATAAATAGAACTTCAGATTAAACAACATCAACAGTAAATCCGCATGCCTGGGATGAATAAACAATTTTCAAGTAAAACAATTACAGGTGTACAAAACGATGTCCGTCTCTACGGGGTAAATGTTTTGGTTGGATCCGAATTAGAAAAGTTGGTTCCTGCGGCACAGGAATTGGAAGAGTACTAATTCTCCGATAGCCTCCCCACGTCCGGGTATAATCTCTTCCACCATATTAGCGATCACGTTGATTCGGAGTCTAACGTCTGACTCACTCAGACTAGCTGCTCCCTGAGTTGGCGCTGTGGTGGTACTGTCAATGTTCGGTTGGTCTGTGGGGTTGGTTGTGGGAGTGTGGCCCAGTTGGACGGTGGCCACAGATTTGGGTGACCCATCAGTTGATGATATGTCCGAGTATTGTCCCTATTGTTCTTATCATTAGAATTATTAGCAATATTTGATAAGTCAGATTCATCGGTTAAATAATTTCTATCACACAGAAATGAATTTTCACCAGTACAACCTTGACCTTTGACCCGTGAGTCCGTAACATCAACATGGGAGACTGTCAGTTCCGGTTTTCCGACAAGGCGGACAAAATCAGCTTTTTCACCAGTATTATTAATTCCAGGATCGTAATGGACATCATGAATCAGTTTGGTGGTGAACATATTGATATCATGGTGAGTTCCAGCCGTATTTTCCACCGGGGAAGAGCACAAATCAAAATAATGGTAATCCATGTTTGGCAAACACCCCTTCGGAAGTCCAACTCCTTCTGTATTATCAAAAGCGTCTCGCTTGTCGCACGTACTAGACGCACAGTTCAACTCAGAAGTAATATTATATTGGACATTAGCTTGAATCCTGGTATCATATAGTCAATCTTTGCTTTGTTTTTTCACATTAGGACACTTATCTTGGCGATGGTCGTCTCCCTGGCACAGATAGCAGACGTGAAGTTTCTGGCAGCGACGGTTATTGCAGTATTTGTAGTTGTAATACCAACACGCACCTGTTTTCTTGTCGCCTGAACTAGTCGCCCCCGTCTGCTTCGTCTTGGCTTTAGCCTTCGAAGAACCTATCGTCGCCTCGACACCAAGATGCTTGTGGATCGACTCTGTCACACCGTATTTGAAGGCTTTTCTCCCCATCAAATCAGCTTGCTGGCGTACTTCCGCATCGTAATTGATCAAGGCCTCCGTGCCATAGACCTTGGTGGCCGCCTTGTCGCTCAGGAATCGAAGGTGATCCAACATACCTGAGATATTTACTCCAGCAGTGAAAGCAGCTAGGATCAGTGCGACAAGCGCACTCACCAAGGCAGCAAAGGACAACGGTCGCTTTTCTCCATGCTTGAGGTAGGGACGTAGGCTGAAACGATGCTTCGATCCCTTAGGCCTGAGAGGTTTGACACCGGATTTACTAGTCGCCCTAGGAGTTTCCGACCCTGTACTGTCATCAGAATCAGAGGCGGTATCAGTGTCCGAATCCGCCTTGTCCTCCTTAGCGTGCCGCTCCTGCCGCTTGACTCGGTGCGACAAGGCAGACATCTGCGTAGCTAAAGTCGCCATCATGGATTGCATGGTTGAAGTTTGGCGTTCCTGAGTCTTCAGGAAACGGCGAAATAGCTTGTCGCCCTCATCCACCTGGTCGCCACAAGGTTCTTCTTCAGATAGATCCGATTCAGGTAGGTTAACATCAACTTTCTGTGTTGTATCCTCCTCGGACCCCCCCGTAGCAGTGTCCAGTTTCTGCGCCTCACCTTCCTTGTCGCCCATGTTTTCTTGAACAATCCAGCATTTCTTACCTCTAGGGGCTGCGTGTCGCTGGTCGCACGTGCGACAAAGAGCAATATGGGACATCCAGCCTGAAATCTGTTGAATCTTTTTGGTAAAGTGTTCCCAAAAAAAAATAGTACAACAGTTGGTCCGGCTGAGGCTATGGCGTCTAATGAAACTGAATTTGGCGCCTTAGGTCACATGACCCTCATGAATATTAATTAGATAGCCTCGAGCCGGTTCCCTAAATATATATCTATATAATAATAATAATAATTATATATGTTGGTGGACAGGTGTTGATAAACTTTTTATTATAATGAATAAAATCGTGGCGTGATCAACATGTTTCGACTGGTCAAAGTCTTCTTCAGGATCTGATAGCTACAGTGTAAAATTTGTTTATATAGTCAAGAATCAACAGTGTAGATGGTTGAGTGTTAAACGCGGTTGATTTCTACAGGTGGATATCCACAGTGTTAAGCGTTGAAATTGTCTTTGGATAATAAAAGTCCACTTTTTTGAGATTATATTTATAACTTTTCTTACTTTTACAAATCTTTTTAGAATTCGTCCGTAATAGTTAGGGAAACGTCTTTGAATCTAGATTATATAAATAGAACTTCAGATTAAACAACATCAACAGTAAATCCGCATGCCTGGGATGAATAAACAATTTTCAAGTAAAACAATTACAGGTGTACAAAACGATGTCCGTCTCTACGGGGTAAATGTTTTGGTTGGATCCGAATTAGAAAAGTTGGTTCCTGCGGCACAGGAATTGGAAGAGTACTAATTCTCCGATAGCCTCCCCACGTCCGGGTATAATCTCTTCCACCATATTAGCGATCACGTTGATTCGGAGTCTAACGTCTGACTCACTCAGACTAGCTGCTCCCTGAGTTGGCGCTGTGGTGGTACTGTCAATGTTCGGTTGGTCTGTGGGGTTGGTTGTGGGAGTGTGGCCCAGTTGGACGGTGGCCACAGATTTGGGTGACCCATCAGTTGATGATATGTCCGAGTATTGTCCCTATTGTTCTTATCATTAGAATTATTAGCAATATTTGATAAGTCAGATTCATCGGTTAAATAATTTCTATCACACAGAAATGAATTTTCACCAGTACAACCTTGACCTTTGACCCGTGAGTCCGTAACATCAACATGGGAGACTGTCAGTTCCGGTTTTCCGACAAGGCGGACAAAATCAGCTTTTTCACCAGTATTATTAATTCCAGGATCGTAATGGACATCATGAATCAGTTTGGTGGTGAACATATTGATATCATGGTGAGTTCCAGCCGTATTTTCCACCGGGGAAGAGCACAAATCAAAATAATGGTAATCCATGTTTGGCAAACACCCCTTCGGAAGTCCAACTCCTTCTGTATTATCAAAAGCGTCTCGCTTGTCGCACGTACTAGACGCACAGTTCAACTCAGAAGTAATATTATATTGGACATTAGCTTGAATCCTGGTATCATATAGTCAATCTTTGCTTTGTTTTTTCACATTAGGACACTTATCTTGGCGATGGTCGTCTCCCTGGCACAGATAGCAGACGTGAAGTTTCTGGCAGCGACGGTTATTGCAGTATTTGTAGTTGTAATACCAACACGCACCTGTTTTCTTGTCGCCTGAACTAGTCGCCCCCGTCTGCTTCGTCTTGGCTTTAGCCTTCGAAGAACCTATCGTCGCCTCGACACCAAGATGCTTGTGGATCGACTCTGTCACACCGTATTTGAAGGCTTTTCTCCCCATCAAATCAGCTTGCTGGCGTACTTCCGCATCGTAATTGATCAAGGCCTCCATGCCATAGACCTTGGTGGCCGCCTTGTCGCTCAGGAATCGAAGGTGATCCAACATACCTGAGATATTTACTCCAGCAGTGAAAGCAGCTAGGATCAGTGCGACAAGCGCACTCACCAAGGCAGCAAAGGACAACGGTCGCTTTTCTCCATGCTTGAGGTAGGGACGTAGGCTGAAACGATGCTTCGATCCCTTAGGCCTGAGAGGTTTGACACCGGATTTACTAGTCGCCCTAGGAGTTTCCGACCCTGTACTGTCATCAGAATCAGAGGCGGTATCAGTGTCCGAATCCGCCTTGTCCTCCTTAGCGTGCCGCTCCTGCCGCTTGACTCGGTGCGACAAGGCAGACATCTGCGTAGCTAAAGTCGCCATCATGGATTGCATGGTTGAAGTTTGGCGTTCCTGAGTCTTCAGGAAACGGCGAAATAGCTTGTCGCCCTCATCCACCTGGTCGCCACAAGGTTCTTCTTCAGATAGATCCGATTCAGGTAGGTTAACATCAACTTTCTGTGTTGTATCCTCCTCGGACCCCCCCGTAGCAGTGTCCAGTTTCTGCGCCTCACCTTCCTTGTCGCCCATGTTTTCTTGAACAATCCAGCATTTCTTACCTCTAGGGGCTGCGTGTCGCTGGTCGCACGTGCGACAAAGAGCAATATGGGACATCCAGCCTGAAATCTGTTGAATCTTTTAGGTAAAGTGTTCCCAAAAAAAAATAGTACAACAGTTTGTCCGGCTGAGGCTATGGCGTCTAATGAAACTGAATTTGGCGCCTTAGGTCACATGACCCTCATGAATATTAATTAGATAGCCTCGAGCCGGTTCCCTAAATATATATCTATATAATAATAATAATAATTATATATGTTGGTGGACAGGTGTTGATAAACTTTTTATTATAATGAATAAAATCGTGGCGTGATCAACATGTTTCGACTGGTCAAAGTCTTCTTCAGGATCTGATAGCTACAGTGTAAAATTTGTTTATATAGTCAAGAATCAACAGTGTAGATGGTTGAGTGTTAAACGCGGTTGATTTCTACAGGTGGATATCCACAGTGTTAAGCGTTGAAATTGTCTTTGGATAATAAAAGTCCACTTTTTTGAGATTATATTTATAACTTTTCTTACTTTTACAAATCTTTTTAGAATTCGTCCGTAATAGTTAGGGAAACGTCTTTGAATCTAGATTATATAAATAGAACTTCAGATTAAACAACATCAACAGTAAATCCGCATGCCTGGGATGAATAAACAATTTTCAAGTAAAACAATTACAGGTGTACAAAACGATGTCCGTCTCTACGGGGTAAATGTTTTGGTTGGATCCGAATTAGAAAAGTTGGTTCCTGCGGCACAGGAATTGGAAGAGTACTAATTCTCCGATAGCCTCCCCACGTCCGGGTATAATCTCTTCCACCATATTAGCGATCACGTTGATTCGGAGTCTAACGTCTGACTCACTCAGACTAGCTGCTCCCTGAGTTGGCGCTGTGGTGGTACTGTCAATGTTCGGTTGGTCTGTGGGGTTGGTTGTGGGAGTGTGGCCCAGTTGGACGGTGGCCACAGATTTGGGTGACCCATCAGTTGATGATATGTCCGAGTATTGTCCCTGGACTGGATCTTCGGGGGTTGATAGTAGAGGTTGGGTGTTCAGTTGGTGGTTGACAGTCTCGGTAAAATCCATGTGGTTGCTGGTAGAAGTTGGCGGGGGTGGCCCGTTGGGGGTGGCCACAGTGTCCATCTTCAGAAGTGGTGGAGCTTCCTGTGGTGGTTCTCTTTTAGTGGAGTCACCATTGGTGGTGTCACTGACCTCATCGTGTGTAATCAATGGTAGTACAGGAGTTGAAGTGTTGTTGGGGGGTGGTAGTCTGATAGGCGAGTCGTTGAGGAGCTGCACTACTGCTGCTGGTAGCAATGGCGAGATGCTTGGATCCGTGGTCAGGAACTCGGACAGGTTAAAGTCCTCAGTGGGCGGCAGGTCGTTCAGTCTGGCGACAAACTCTTGAAGGGAGATGGAGGCGATGGCAATTGGTGTGTTGACCGTCTCGACATTGGTGGTCATTTTCTCTTGGCCTGGGATGTTTGCTTGTGCGAGGTCTCCCCCACTGGTGTCAGCGTTGGTAGTGGCCATGGCGAGCGATAATGGGGTGCTCGGGGCGGACAGCTTGTCCACCGGTTGGCCGTTGACTTGGTTTGCGATGCCGCCATGATTCTTCTTCACGTGTCGCGCTAGGCTCGTCCTTGTCTGATATCTGCGGTCACAGTGTTTACATTTGAAGATCAGCGAGTCCGATTGGTGGACTAGAGTGTTGTGTCGGCGCTCTGCCTTCATACTACCAAAAGTTCTTCCACAGGTTTCGCACGTGTACTCCATGTTTGTCAATATTTGTGGTCTAAAAATAGTTACCAGCGTTGGTTGAGGCCGTCTGGTTGGAAGGTGCCCAGACACGTGATCCAGGCCTCCTCCAATCGGAGGCGCGCGTTGATATTGGTGGCGGAATCCACCGCTGACAAGATGGCGTCGGTTGGCGAGTGGCCGGGTTGCGTGTAGTGAATCGCGATGGTTTTGAGGCAGTTTGGCGTGCGGATGTCCCGAAGATGTTGTTGAAATCTAGTATGGATTGAATTGGAGGTTTGTCCAATGTACTGTTTGTGGCATTTACGACATTGTATGAGATATACCACATCGTGGCTTTGGCAAGTCGCTGAGGTGGCCGTGCGTAGTTTTCTACCGTTGGCGGTTGATTCCACAGTGTGGATGTCACGGATGTGTTGACAAGTTGTGCAGTTCCTTCGACCGCAGGGTCGAGTGCCTAATTTCTGTTTCTCTGGTAGAATTTTGGAGTGTACAAGAATATCTCTAAGATTTCTAGTGCGTCGGAAGGTAACAAGGATTTTCGAGTCGTTGATGGGGGGCCTCACGTTGTCTAGTAGAAACCGAGAGTTGTTGACACCTGTTGATATATGGGAATGTGTAGGGTCAAAGGTCACTATAAGTGGAATGTTTTTGTCCTGAGTTGGCGTGGTCAGTGGGTTGATAAGTGTATCTCGGTCTAGATCTGCTGCTTTCTGGCGGGCTTCTAAGAGTAGATTCATGGGGTATCCACGCTGTAACATGCTTGTCATCATTTCATAGGTGTGTTTGTAGTAATCTCTGATTTTGGAGCAAATGCGTCTCACCCTCAGAAATTGGCTGTAGGGGATGGATCTTTTTTGGTGCTTGGGGTGGAATGACTTGTAGTGTAGATACCGGTAGACATCGGTAGGCTTACGAAATAGGTTGGTGGACAAACTATTGTCTGGCGCTCTGTGGACTTCAATGTCAAGGAAGTGGACTGTAGTAGCTGAGATCTCTGCAGTGAACTTAATGCTGTGGTGTTGTTGGTTTAGGTAATGAAGGAATCGTTCTGCTTCAATCTGTGGTCCCGGGAAAATACAAAAGATGTCATCGATGAATCGTAACCACAGTGTAGGTTTGATCGGGTAGGTGGATAGTAGGCTGCTTTCTAGGTGGCCCATGAACAGGTTGGCATAGTTTGGGGCCATCTTGGTACCCATGGCTGTTCCACTCACTTGGTGGAAGAGGTCTCCATTGAATTCAAAATAGTTCAAAGTTAGAATGAACCGTAGGAGTGTTGATATTAACCAGGTCGGTGGGTCTTCAACCGCTCTTGTAAGGAGTGCTTCCTTGCAGGCGTTGATGCCTTCATTATGAGGAATGTTCGTGTAGAGGGATGAGACGTCTATAGTAATCAACGTGTGGTCAGCTGGTAGAGTAATGTCTTGGATCTTCTGTAGAAAATCAGTGGTGTCTTTCACATAGCTAGGTAGAAGTGGTACCAGTGGTTTGAGGGCGTGGTCGACAAAAGCTGAGATGCGTTCAGTGGGTCCACCGCAGGCTGAGATGATAGGTCTCCCTGGGTTGTTTGGTTTGTGGATCTTGGGTAGTAGGTATAGCATCGGTAGACGTGGGAACTTATGCGTTAAGTTCAGGTGGGTGAACGGTGGTAGCATTTTATGTTGAACCAAGTTGGTTAAGTAGATCTTGATCTTTTTGATGGAGGCGTCATATATCCTAAGTGTAGAGCGTTCATAGTGTAGGGGGTTGCTTAGTTGTCGATGTCCTTCCTTTAGATAGTCGGTTAAATTCTGTATAACTATAGATCCACCTTTATCCGCCGGTTTGATGATAATCTGTTGGTCGTTGCTCAGGTCTTCGAGGGCGACGCTTTCAGCTGCCGAAAGGTTGGGCTGGATGTGTGTAGATTTAGGGGTGTTGATGATGTGGTTGTTCAGATTTCCTATGAAACTGTCAATATATAAGTCCTTGCCTGCAGGTGGTGTCCAGCCTGAGGACGGTTGGAAATTAGTAAAAGCATCTGTTAGCCGGGTGGTATCTGACTGGATAAAGTGGTGTTTCAGTCTTAGTCTACGGTTGAAAATAAATATATCTCTCAGTGTGTGACATGGGTGGTTAGACTTAGGTGTTGGACAAAAAGTGAGGCCCTTGTTCAGTAGTTCTATGTGATCGGCATTTAACGCTTTCGCACTAAGGTTGACGACGCTGTTCGGGTCGGCACTCTGAGAAGTAGGCGGTTGCCTCTTGAATCGTCTGCTTTTCTTTCTGCTCTCTGGGTGGTCTCCGGATTGAGAGTTATTCGAGCCAGTAAGTTGTTGATTTCGGTCATCTCCTCCGGTCTGCATATTTCTTCCGCCTGTGTGACCAGTGATTCTTTCTTCCACATCAGTTCAGTAACCTGACCGGTCCAGTAATCCTGAAGTAATTTTGTCAGAATGTTAGCAAAATCTATGTGGGCACGTTCCCATTTGAGTTGGAAATCAGTAGAGATTTCAGGTATTTGGGTAGTCACATTAGCCTGTAGGCCTCTCGGTGAAGTTCCACGTTCAACGTGTTGTGACATAATGTTCGTGTGGTGCTGAGCTTTAAGGATACCCTTTTGAACTTTTCTTAACGTGCGGTAATAGACCAAGCAGCGGTCTGTTAAGACCACCGAATTGGGGTTGCTTATGTTGACATTTGATCCCCGTGGGGATACGAAAGGTGTGTTAGAGGTAGAAGTGTGGTAGACTGCAAACTCTCTCACTAGAAGCGCTGTTGGTAGTCGAGGATCCACAGGATGCAGGACATATGTAGGTGGAGTAGAATTCAAAGTGGAGTAAATATATCCAACTCGACGACTGACTGGTGGACAGGTGTTGATAAACTTTTTATTATAATGAATAAAATCGTGGCGTGATCAACATGTTTCGACTGGTCAAAGTCTTCTTCAGGATCTGATAGCTACAGTGTAAAATTTGTTTATATAGTCAAGAATCAACAGTGTAGATGGTTGAGTGTTAAACGCGGTTGATTTCTACAGGTGGATATCCACAGTGTTAAGCGTTGAAATTGTCTTTGGATAATAAAAGTCCACTTTTTTGAGATTATATTTATAACTTTTCTTACTTTTACAAATCCTTTTAGAATTCGTCCGTAATAGTTAGGGAAACGTCTTTGAATCTAGATTATATAAATAGAACTTCAGATTAAACAACATCAACAGTAAATCCGCACGCCTGGGATGAATAACAAATTTATCTTTTCAATGTAAAACAGCCATATGTATGTAGACTGGTATATCTAGTGAATTAATCTTAAAAGTATCAAACTATAGAAAAAATATCTTCTGCTGAGTTACTTAGAATTATGTATTTTGAGCTATACTAACAGGCAATATAAGATATCTGTAGATGTATCATCATATTTTTGTATAGTTAAAGTCTTTTGAGTCTTTTTAGATAGTGCTCTTTTACTTTTGTCTTAAACCGTAATTTAGTGTCTCAGAGTCTTAAGGGCCTCACTAAAGGGCCATACCCACGAAGCCATTATGCATCAGTCAGCTGACAGATCGGCGCTGAAATCAGCCGATTCTGCCCTTAGAATTGGCCGAATTCAGTGCAGACACGGATTAAACATGCACATTTCAATGTACCATACGAACTGGTGATCATAAAAATCGGCCAATTTCAGTGCCGATCCGTCGGCCGACTCTGTAAAAGTTACTTATTAAGAAACTTTAGTGGCGATGGCTGATGGGCGATGGGAGAATCAATGGTGAAATTGCTGGGTGACTGCTGATTGCCGGGTGATACCGTATGGTGTACATTCTGGGTGATTGGCGATGGGTGATGGGTGATGAAATCGCTGGCAAAATCACCGGTAAAATAGCAGAGTTGCTAGATGTAACAGTTGCCCGGCAATGACGACAATTCTCCCAGTCGCCTGTTACTGGTGGCCAGTAAAATCGCTTAATTGGTAATGCCCTTCTTGTCTTTTGGCAATTTATTCCAGGCTTGTCCTGCTCTGTAATAGACTGTTCCACCAGGGGGCACGGTACTCAAAGTCACTTGTCGATGTTACATTAACGTCGCGTCACTGCCCCACACAGTCCCAGGGTGAATAGGTGAATCAGATAATTAAGAGGGAATAAAAACTTACCTAGCTTGTATAAATTAAATTGATCACCCGTTTTTCGGGATAGCCCATGGACAGCCGCTTCTTAAAGAGCCCTGGAAAAGCATTCATCTACAAATTTCCTAGTCACAATTTGATTTCAAGGTATTAGCTAGAGAGGCATAATAGTGTGACTTTTAATCTAGTATGTGCTCGCGAATTTAGACATTTCAGTACTAAGTTCATCCTGGAAACTTGCGGGTTCAGGATTTTTAAAAGGGGGAGGAGCGCTATTGAATGTTTCTCACCATTGAATTTCTGACCGAATTTAACATTAGAAAAATACTAATTTCTGAAAAAGAAAAGGGAGCCCGCCCCCGTGCCGCCCCCTGGATCCGCCCTACTGGATGTGCCTCTGATTATACAGAGGCAAACTGTACGATTTCTACTTAGGTCGGGTCTCAGTGTTATGCCAACAGCTGGGGGAATGTATCCAAGTGTAGTGTCACCTTACAGACGGGGGGCAAAAACAGCCCAAAAACTGTCTAAAAACTGTCTCCGGTTGTTGGTGAGTGTTTCTGAGTGTTCCGATGGTTCCCAGCCTTCCATCTGTCGCCCAGCAGGACGCCCCTCAGTCACACGCATTCCGCGGGAACCAGCTCAGTTCAGCAGACGACATTTTGTTTTCTCAGTATTTCTCTGATTTCTCTAACACATTCTCCCCCGCCTTGGAGATTCCATTGGTAATCGTTACACACAATGTATACTTAACAGTATTTCACTCTTTTTTAAGGAGAAGGAGTGTTTTCCAACAAAAAGTGAGGCAGAATGACAAAGACAGAAGATGAAGTCATTCCAACTCCCGCCACGAAGTTCAATTGGTAAGCGAGACACAACAATGGCGGGAAAAAAGAAACAAGTCTTGATTTGAGAAAAATGGCGGCTGGAACGCAGATGAAGTCGTCACGTGACAAGTCTCACGAGGTTCGGCGAGAACCTGAGGCCTGATGGGAATTCCATCTGCGACCAAGGTCAAGGTCAGGGCGTCCTGGGGCGGGAGAGACTGACACTGCATCCACATCCGGGTATTTGAGCCAAATGTCGTCTGCTTTTTGCCGATTTTTGCCATGGAAACGGATTTCTTTTTATACTCTTAAATCCACGGGAAATACATTACAAGAGGTGTTTGTATTGAAAACAGAGAACTACATAGGCCTATTTCAGCCAGGACCAGGGGTGACGACCAAAGAAATTTAACGCATCTTATGCTCACGATTCCAACATTTGGATGCGTGAAATAACACAAAAGTTTAGATTCGTGAAATCTTTTTTGTGGTTAAAACACTCTAATTAAGTTGCAATTTGTTTCTAATAGATACAATGAAGCATATTGTATAAATATTTATCCTTTATACATGTTTTTTTAAGGACATTTTTATCCACGAATCCTTTTTTACACTTTCACGCATCATTTTCTAGATGCGTGAGTGTTTTCTGGACGAGTTTGGACGAAGAAAAGGATGCGTGAAATTTCTTTGGTCGGCACTCCAGGAGGACAGTTTTTCCCCATGTAGGATTATGTACATAGATACATATATATTATATGGGCTTAAGTTATAGAGAGTTTACATAGTTATTACCATCTAAGCTCTCTGATAGTGGTCTAGACCCCTAATTCAATACGGATACAGGGTTACTAATGTTTAGCTAAGTGGCCGTCCATAAATGATGAGACGCATAGGGGGGTGGTTGGGTGGGTGGGGCCTTATTTTCATGTTTAGATTACAGACTTTTGTGTGACAGGGGGGTGGGTGGGTCCTAAAAGTACCCTGAAAAAGTGTGACATCATTAACATTTTATGATGATGATGATGATGAACTTTTATTGACAACTGAACGATCTACAAGATCCATGTGTCACGTGAACATATATAATACTACAGCCTACAGCCCTAAAGACTAGACAGTATGAGCAGAAACATTTATAACTCAAGAGCACCTTCTGACAGTACAGTATCAGAGCTGACTATGTAGATATATGTTGTTTCATGTTAGAAAATAATATTTAAGATTTTGATTTGAGCTCTTAGCACCTTTCTAACACATCAAGAGCATGGATATTAGCACCTTTCTAATACATCAAGAAGTGTTTTTAGCACCTGTTTACTCTTACATGTGTGTACGTATTGCGTATTACACAACATAAATACATATATAAACAATATAGGTACATATTCAAGCAAGGGGGATTTGTGTAGTGACCATGCATAGTACATAGGTCATAACTATATGATATCAGGCGAGGTTTGTCACAGTATTACCTAGTGTGTATGACCTGAGTTGGAAGCAATCCTTAATGAAGGCTGCAAGTGCCTTTATTACACACTCTTCTTTAGATGTCATAATGGCCATGTATTTGCTTAATGTGTCCATACTTTCAATATCAAAAATACCGTCTATCTGTTTAAAAAAGGTGTTCCTCCTTTCCTCATATCTAGTACATTTGAGGAGGAAGTGGGTTTCGTCTTCCACCTGGCCTAGGGGGCATATTCTGCATATTCTTGATTGGTTTGGGATTTTTGGTCTTGTATGACGTCCCATTTCAATTTCTAGGGTGTGGGAGGATAGCCGGAAACGGGACAGGGCAATGAGTAGCTTTTGGTTTTTTAGTGTAAATAGATATGGTTCGAGGCCTAAAGTTGTTTTGAAAGACTGATAGTTTCTTAGCTTGCTTTCTGCGCCACAGTTACTTATACCAGACAGGAGGAATTTTGAGTAGTTTTGATGCAGTTTTTCATTCGCCAAGGATAAAAGTGCTATATGGTCTAGGTTTAAGTCATCAGTTGTTACAAGCGCATCCTTTATGGACAGCCCCTAAGGAGGCCTAGGGGCAGATCCAGGAATTTCAAAAAGGGGGGCGAGCCATAGAAACAATCTCCCCCGTGCGGGGGAGCTATTTTACCTCAAGAAAGTCCACTTTTTGGAAATGGTCACCCCCCCCCCCCCCGTGAAAAGTTCTGGATACGGACCTGCATTGGGGAGATAACGAATATTACTGTATAGAAAGTTACCTTTGTTGCTCAGGAAGGTTTTACTGTGAGATTCATTTCCCGACCCCTTGAGCTCTCTATAAACAGCGTATTAAAAACACACTCTGTTATTGAGCGGTTTGTAAAAAACACAAAAGGAAACAGACGTTGTTTTTATTAACAAGGTTCCCCCCAACTTCGTATTTCTGACAAGAAATGTATATATATATATATATATATATATATATATATATATATATATATATATATAAGTTGTCATAAATGAATGACAACTAAGCAAGCGATGTTTCTTTTTGCACCATGCAGATTCTTTAACCGGGTACTTGTTTTACGCGATAAAATTTAAATGGCAATACAAGCATGCAGGCATACACACGCACACACGCACACACACACACATACACACACATACACACACACACACACACACACACACACACACGCAAACACACATGTATAATATTTTCCCCGTTTAGAATATACTCAGGACCATAGACATCTCTATGTCAGGACCAAGAGTAGGAAATGAAAGCTCAATAAAGCCCCATACCCACTAGGCGATTTTACCGGCAACTGACGATGGGAAACGGACAGAATTGGCCGATTCCTATGATCCCCTGTTAGTACAATTTAGTGAAATGTGCAAGTTTGATCTAAGTCGCCAGTAAAATCTGCCTATTCTGCCCTTAGAATTGACCGGTGTTAGGGCCAATGAGTCGGCCGGCTCAGCCAAAATCGCCAAGTGGGTATTGTGCTTAACAGTCGCATACTCTTTGTGATTGTCCCATATCATATCTTTCCGATAAGAGAGGCACCTCAATGTCGTTTCCACTAATGAATGTTTAATATGTTTTGAGGCCATGATCCAGTAGCCGATTTTGACAACCACTTATTTGATAATTGATCACTTTTGGTCAGTAAGTTGTCAAACAACTATTAACAAGGCAAATGACTCTGCATCCTACATATCATTAAAAAAGAGAATTAAAAACCATTTCCAATGGTCTATAACCTGTTCATGAATTACCCATATTCCCACTGATGATTTTTTAAATTGCGAGAGAGCCTAATATCTTGTAATCCTACATATGCACGCAATATATGCAATATTTTTATAATTAGGGAAGGAAAATGTCACAAAAAGTACCATCAGGACCACAATAACTGAGACAAACACGAATACGCGAACCGAGGATTATTTTTATGTTATCAATAAGCCAAAAGCTGCTGAGCAGGTCTAATAAGTAATGTGATTTTTGTAATAGAAATAGAAATAGTAATAGAACATAACTCAAAGTTATCCACCACCAAGATATCAGATATTATTATGTTGTTTTTTTCTAATCAGAAAGGATGCATGGACACAGTTGGCCTAAAAACGGTTCATTAGACAAAACTGATTGTCCATCCTACAAGAGAAAGTCTAACCCTTACACTGCCACAGGCCTCATATGGGGCCCTATAGTAAAATCCCATAGGAACACCATTGAAAGAGTGCAAATTATGCTTTCAGAATCTGAAAGAATTTTTCAGATATTCCAATTAGAACCAGAGATACAGGCATTTGAACAGCGGACTGTCAGGTCACCCAAAAATAATAGAATTGCGATTCGAGAAACCATAAACAATGTGTTTACATTTGAATTTGCCATGCAATTAAAAAATCATGAAAAATGGGTAAATTTATGTAAATGACTTGATTTTCAATTTGCTCTAACTTTTCTTTCGTTTATGATAATCACAAACTGTTTTTTGCACAAAAAAGATAAATTTTTCATGTTATTTTTATAAAGAAAGTGATAGTTATTTTATGAATTATTGGTTACCATGGTAACCTGCAAGTACGATAGTATGAACAATTACTCCTTGTGAGAAATTTGCCTTATTGGCACAGTGCCAACATTTGGAACGTTTTTATCAAAATTATTGAAAAAAGCTTTTCATCTGAAGAATCTAAAATAAATTTGAGTTTGAGGGAATTTATGCACTAATTTTTGTATTTTGGGCAATATTTCAGTAAATATCAGTTATAATGTGATATATCTGGCAGTGAAAGGGCTAAGGTTATTAATTTCCATGTAGAAGATTTGTCTGTGCAGGCCGGGTGTACATTTCATTGTCTTTATCATGTAAAACCACATTCCTTTGGCTACATTAATCAAATCAGATACTTAGATCACTCAATACAGCATTTACAAAAACAGAGACCACTTTGAACTTTTGACAGAGTCAGTTTTCACAAAGTGAGCTCATTATAGTCTTCATTATACTGACACATTTTCATTCCAGTTCACATAACCACATTTATTTTTGGCAAACCTTTGTGATAACTAACTATAACTATGTGGAAATAATTGTTCCCTTGGATAATAAATATCAGAAAATTTCTTCTGAATATTAGACAGAATTGAAAGGTGACTGTTTCCCATAATTATTCTGCTTCTCCAGTATCTTCTGTTAGTCTGGATGCTTATAATGGGACATAACAACATATAACCAAAATATTAACTCTCTTGGCATGATGTCATATGTTAGGATACCAGCGAATTTTAACCCTTAAAATATCATTTAGCTTTTTCTATCCATCTACATTTAAAAAGAAATTAAGTTGATTTAGGTATAACTTTACTACATATCATAACAAATCAGTATTTGCATGATTCCTCATCAATTTTCAATGTTTTCCGAGATAATATGCCAATATTAACCCACAGGTAAATGCAGAAGGGAAAACACTGAAATACACCCTGCAGAGTTACAAATATCACTCACAGAAACATGAAAAAACCTCTCCTGATTGGCAGGTGTGATACATTTATTGATATTATCATAGACCTTGCGGCATGCCGGCTGGTATGTTCCACGACCCCGGGATATGGGGACCGGTATGTTCCGTGACCCCGGGATATGGGGACGGAGGAGCTCAGGGATGTCTATGTGTTTACCGACATAACACGAGTCAGAGCAGTTACCTGGGGAAGGTCCGCTTGTCCGACACAGCTGTATCAACTTACCATTGGCTCGGTTATGTGTCTGTCATATAGATAGTTCATTTTGTGTATAACTGACAGCTTGATTTTGTTTTGGATATAGGAATGATGGTTGGTTGATTTTTGTGTCTGACCAACAGTTGGTTGATTTCTCTATCTGACTGATATTGGCTCATTTTCTTATGAGACTAACTGCTGGTTATTTGGCTCGGGTATGTGTCTGTCAAGATGATGATGATGTGTTTGAATTTAAGGTCTACTCATCAATTTTTCGGCTATATTGAGACCAACTCTGTACTGTTTGACTGTAACCAGTTCACTGATCAAATCTATGGTGGGGAAACAACGGCAGGGTAAGGTGGTCTCACAGCAAGCTCCGGGAACCAAACCTGGGCCGGCCATGTGGAATGCCAACACGCTAACCGCTAGACCCCCCCACCCCCCTGTGTCTGTTAAAAGTGTCATATAGATAGTTCATTTTGTGTACAACTGACAGCTTGAGTTTTTGTATAGGACTGACAGGTGGTTGATTTTTGTGCTTGACTAACAGTTAATTTTTGGATTTAAGTGACATTTATTGGTTAACTTATTATGTGACCAGCAGTTGGTTCGTTCTTATTATTTGACTGATAGTTAAATGGCTTTTGTGTTTTGCTGACAAGCTGATTCAATTTTGTACATGACCAAGAGTTCATTGATGTGTCTTGCTTTCAAACGTCTAAATCCTTAAATCTCTCCCTTAAACCTCTCCACCCACCATCCCCTTCCATCTTCCCTCCCTACTCTGTAATATCTAGATGTAAATTCATATTATCATATCATCAGTACACCCAGATATTCAAACACAATGTACTTTTCTCTGTATATCATACTCTATTCCTCTAAATCCTTAAATCCCTCCCCAACTGCCCTCCACCCACTGCCATCCCCAACCACCTTCTCTCCTTACCCAAGTAAGTATATGAGTTCATCTTATCATATCATTTGGTACACCCAGATATTCATAAACAAGTGCATATCTCCAAAAAATCCTACTCTATTCCTCTGAATCTCTAAGTCCCTCCCCAAACCCCCCTCCACCCACCACCAACCCCCTACACCCTCCCTACCCAAGTATGTATACGAGTTCATCTCGTCATTTGGTACACCCAGATATTCAAAAACAATGTGCATCTCTCCATATAGTCCTACTGTATTACTCTGAATCTCTAAATCACTCCCCAAGCCCCCCTCCACTCACCACCACCCTCCTTTACCCCCCCCTACTCTCGTATATATATATATATATATATATATATATATATATATATATATATACATATATATATATATATATGTCAATTCAAATTATCACATCATTGGTACACCCAAACACGATATACATTTCTCCCTATATCATACTCTATTCCTCTGAATCCTTAAATCCTTTCACAAACCCCTTCACCCATCACCACCCCCTCCACCCTCCCTCCCCACCCTGTAAACACCTAGTTAGGTGTGGTAGAGGGTATACATTATTTATCGCTCACTTCCCGGAGCGTGTTCCCGGGAGGGGGATCCCTCACGCCCCGGAAGTCATTCCGACTTTAAATGGACAGCGAATTGATCCAAAAAACATTGCCTGTTTATTGATTCTGATTGAACTCGTCCCTCTGGGTCAATAACTCTTCCTGCGGGTCGATAAATCAATCCGCGTCAAACAGGAATACTCCCGCTCTATTGTCCCACTTTCAGCTTACTGTAAAACCTCTACTGCTAGAAAACTTCCTTGTAAATCTCAGTTTTGTTTCATACTGGGCATGCAATTGACATGATTGACATTCTACTTTTGTAGAATATCCTATTCAAATATCTCAAATATGTATATATATATTCAGTTCTTAAGTATGATGTGGTTTTTAAAATGTTGAAAAGGCATTCATGTTTCCCTGCTTAATTACAATCATACAAAAAAGAAGTTTCTTATAGGTATGTCTATTGTTATGAATTCTGTTTATTCTGTTTTAAAAAAGCTTACATAGAGCAGACATCTATGGATATGGTTGTCCGTCGAACAAAGTAATGCACTCCTCCAAGACTAAAGTAGAATACTTTAAGAGGCCATACATAAATGATGTCACACACAGGGCGGGTAGGTTGAGCAAAGTGACACTGCCTTAAAAAGGGCCTTATTTTCATGTTTAAAATGGAAAATTTAGTGTGACAGGGAGGTAGTTGGGTCCCAAGAGAAACATGGAAAAGTGTGACATCATTTATGAACGGCCCCATAACAAAATAATGAAGTTTAAATGGGAGTGCAATTATAACTCGAAAAACCTTTTGATGCTTGATGCCAACCTCTGCAGGCATGTATAGCCAGCTTTTTTTCCAGTGGGGGTTTCCTTTTTTGAGTAATCAGGCTCAAATACTCTTGTGAATGTGTAGTGTTAAGACCAGAGCATTCTTTAGAGAAATATTAAGATTGCCATAAATCATTCATTTCATTTTATGGTGGGGAGGAGGGGGAGGGGTTTGGATATTTTAGAAGCGGTTTATCCAAGGTGGGGCTCCGGGTCTGCTCTGTGCAACCGACTCGTGACTAGGAAAGATATATCTGTAACAGAGAAATGCATCTATAGATTTTTAAAATAACATGGATATGGCCTCTCAAAAACAATAGCCCTCCTGATAAGTAGCAACTTTGTTAATGTATTTCATTATTGTCACTCATACCTATTACCACCATTGTGATCAGTATCATTACTACTGTATTATAATCACAGATAAGGAAAAGAAACACAGAAAAGAGAATCCAAGTACAAAAAGCTAGCAAAAGAAATGAACCATTTTTAGTGCCATTCTTGGCTGGAATTCCTACCATTTAGATAAAGACATTTTGAATCCAAACTTCGAATCGCACAAGTAGAACAGTTGCAATCTGAGTTAGAAATTTGCATCTTTTGTCATAGGAACATCCATGTACTCTCTCTATATATCTGTTTTATTCAAGTCTTTAATATTTACCAATTGATAATTCACCCTACCATAGATACCTGATGTATATAATTTTCCATGCCAGCAGGCTAATTTCTACAGATTTTGTTAACAAAGCCACTGGAAAACATATGGAAAATTTAGATTTCTATGAATCCATCTGTAATGAACATATATATTATATGTTCAAACCAACTTAGATAATATAAGATATATCGATATATACTGAAAGATATTGATTGTTGGTTATCCATCGTGCTCAATTAAAATAATACCATATTCGATGATCACCTGATAAATGAAATGGATGTATTTTATTTAAGAAAATTTGACATTTTCATATAATACAACAGATCCCATTGAGACTAGACATTCCTATGGCTTCTTGCCAAATTATAACAACATACATACATCTTGAACAAACTGGGGCATTTAATGTAGATTATTCCACTATAAAATATAACAATAGAGACACAGTAATACAACCGGCTATTTGTACAGGTGTAGGCTTCAGTTGTAATGTATGATGCATATACTTTGGGGTCAAGACTTCTACAATACTGCTATTACCTACATGACTGTTTTAAAAGCAAATCTGTACATAAAAAAAACTAGGGCGATTAATGCATCTTTATAAGTGCCCAAATATAACAATAGAAACAAAGTAATACAATCATGTCTGCACAACAAGCAAAGTAATTAGTTGTAATGGGTGTAAAGTTTGAGAAAATGATAATTGTAACATGTATACGTAGTAATACTGACACCTTAAAAAACTGAACTGTATGCTCAGTGCCTTACCAGTAACCTGGGGGGGCGGGACATTCCAACAGACTGATTACCAGCCCAGGCAAGCAGTGACGTAACTTCTGTAATCTCTGTGACCATGCTATTTTGGTCAGTCCATACCCTGCCTAATTATCATGTAACAGGAATATTACTCTAGGTTAAGTTGTGACTTACTAAAATAGAATGTTATAATAACATCATATTCTGGTGATGTTAACACTGTACCAAAACAGAATAATGTTATAATAACATCATTTTTACATGAAATAACGTAACCAGAACGTTATAATAATGTCACAATGCAACGTCACAATGAGAGGTTCTAAAGATGTTATTGGGGGCCATCAAAATAACGTAACAAGAACCAAACTAGGACCAAATAGAACATTATAATAATGTTATAATAACATCACCTTCTTGCCTGGGAGTGAACTCTTGCTGCAGGAATACCCCTCACATCCAGCCTATGTGATAGCATTGGAGGGGGCAAAACATTTCAAAAGCTTTTCATGACTGTTTCTCATAAATTCATACTGATTTTCTACTTTTTCATAGATGAAGACCACAGCTATCCAAATCTATCAGCATTTTCTCTAGGAAATATTTAAAAGAGATACAGGAAGACCAAAACCAATTCTTAATGTTTTGGACAGGAAGTATATCTTTTGGTGGGTGTCCCACACCATAGTACGACACATGACGCTGACTGGCAACCAGTCTTTATCCAAGGATGCACTCTTAGATCCTACGATATGTTGGTTCCAAGGTAGCCATCCCCGTGTTATAATAATGTAATGATGGCATAAGAGGGCCAACTGAGGAGCACAAATTAAACTAGATTTAAAAGACCTGTCATCTTAGTAAATATCTTTCTCAGCCTAGTACAAATGAAGGATGACTTTGGAATCAAAATATCTTAAATGATTTTATGATGAAGTTTAAAATATGATTGTTGTCAACAATGGAATGCTCTACAGGTGTGGGTTTTATTTTAGAAGCTAAGCTATATTGGCTGAAATAGAGGTGTTAAAACCACAAAAAACACCCCTTCAGGTGCCCTCGCACCCTTATCAAACCTACACCCACACAGGCCTATACCTGAGGTAAGGTGTTGACTAGTGATTTATCACCTGCACTGTCGACGGGAGGTACATACCACTGGCGGATCCAGAAGTTTCTGGGGAAAAAGGAGGGGTGTGTGGCCCATGCCTCCCCTCTGGATCCGCCAATGCATACAGGGGGTAGTGCATATTGACAGGTCACTCATCGTTTTCACTTTTTTCTACAACTTTTGAATGTTATTTGGGTGATAAAATATAGACGTTCCTTTGGGGTCGTCCACCGATGTCTATATAACCCATGGAGATTTAAGTATCTTGGGCTTTGCCCTCGGTACGTGATGATTCCCCCGAGTGATCCCCTTTGGGTCATACAGACAACCTTTGATGCCCCCGTGGGTCTTCTTATATTAATACCTGTGGGTTTTTATTGAACCCATCCAGCATCTATGAGTATACTGATACCCCACCAAACATAACCTTTTAAAGCACCTTACCCAATAAACAATGGCCTGAAGGATGATGCCAATGGTTATCGGTCATCAGTGTCAGCGTCAAATTATCAAACATGCTTAATATGGATCAGCGTGTCTGTCGGCGTAGTACACAATCGTGTGCTCATTGGCATACAAATTTGCACCGATAAGTACACTGATGAACATGCCAATTCTGGCAAAATTACTCAATGGGTATGGCGCCTAACAATCAGAGACATTTATTACGGATTACTTAATTTCTGCAGCAGCCTATCAGCAAACCGGTGTGCTACTGCTTCACTGGTGACATGAGTGTAGTACACACATGTAATGAACATTTTACCATTGAAGGTGGCCAAATTCAGAGTGAACAGTGGTCCTTGGAGATGCTCTGAAGAACAGCCAAACCGGGCCGTTATCTTTACATCACTATCCTCACCTCTGTTCAGGTGACTTAAATTACCAAGGTTAGTGAAGTGCATGTCATCTAATCGGTCAAGGGGGTCTGGCCGGGTCACCAAAGAGGGAACATTCTTCACAATTTCCAAAAGAGTGTTAAAGTAGTGAATAATTTTGGCCGGTACTTGCTCGGCAATCGATTTACGTAGAAAGCTGGTGACTGTGTTGGCCAGGTCCCACACATTCATACCTGGTTTGATGTAGTTCTGCATGAATACAAGGCTGTAGCAGGCCCCCACATAGTCAGCGGGTACTTCAGCCTGTATGTGGGGCCTCATGTTGACTGTTGGTCCAGCTATCAGAGTTGTCGGAGTCTTCAATGAGCCCCCCTGTTGCAGTTCAGCATAAGCTATACAGGCTGCAGCTTGGAAGAACCCATGGACAGTCACCTTATGTTCCTTGCAGGCTCTCAGAAGGAGAGTCGTTTGTTCCTCTGGTAGCTCTAGTGGTATGATACAACCCTTCTTTGGCGCATCAGGGTTTCTCTCTCTTTCTAAACCATAGTATTTAGCAAAAGCAGGTATTTCTGCATTTCTGAGGACAAGCTTTTCAAATAATTTGGGAAAGTTTGTCAGCAACAAAATGCATGTTCTTCTGATTTTCTGCCAGAGAGATAGTTCAGGAGGTGATCCAATGTAGGCTTCTATTGGAGGAAGAAGTTCAAAGGGTTCAAGGTGTGAGGGCTTATTATTCACAACGTCTCCCAATACATCAGCGAATTCTCCGAAAAGCCTCATGTAGGAGGTACCATCAATAGAAATATGGTTGAAGCCAAAGACACATGCAAACTGATGAGTGTAAACCCCTTGATATCCGTCAGGATAAGAAGTGTCAGGGAGGAAAACAACGCGCCACATCGGTCCATTTTCGACATCATGCGCTATGCGCAGCTGTTCTTCAGCTGCAGACTTCCAATCACCAGTTTCATCAACTGACAGATTCACTCTAACTTTCTCCATAGGCTTGTAGTAGTAACAGTTCTTCTTTTTATCTTCTGCAACATGCATGTGCAGCATTGGATGCCTAGCAGCTAGTCTCAGGAGTGCTTCGTGGACCATTTCTTCTGTTATTGCTTTTTTTGATCGAATGATAATGGCATTGGTTAGGTTGATGTGTGCAAACCGACCGATGTGCATCATCAGCTCTTCACTTTGACCCAGTCTCCGTGTACCGGGACCGAACTCACCCATATATGTATCTGACCACATCTCGCTATCTTTTCGAAGCACATACTTCATGGTAATGTGCACTATGTAGATCAGCAGTAGAGCTATAAGACTGCCATAGAGCATCATGTTAGCCTCTGGAGTGCCTGAAAAAAAGATGATGAATAATGTCTTAACATAAGTATGAGGCTGTCTTTAAAAAAAAAAGTTTCCAGTGGATAGCCTGGTTGAGTTTTTCAGGACATGGTGGGAAACCTTTTTTAGTATTTTTCATTTATTTTCTTTTTAACAAAAAATGAATTTAAAAATAATCATGTTAAGTCCATAAAAACCTCTTTGAAGTAAAACCAGAACACCTTTATTCACACCATACACTTAAGGATAGATAACAGTAGGCAGGGCGTCATTTGCACTATCCTCTCTTATTTCCCTTATATATCTAGCACAATATTATGTCATATATCAAATGAAAGGCCATATTTTCATGTATCTAGTGATACTATGCAAGTTATAATCAAATACATACTTTCGACTTTATTGATTAAAAACCAATTTTTGAACTTTTCATTTTTGAACATGGATATCTTCTTTCATGTTTAAGTAACAAACCTCAAACTTTTCATACCTCCTAATAAGTTTCTTTTGCAGGGAAGCGTGTCTCAGATTTCTTATTTAGGTCCTGGTTTTTATTTTATTGCAAAAAACGGGAATTTTTTTGTTATTTTTTAAAACTTAATTTTCTAGATTTCATAAAAACAAAACTAAGCCCTAAATCAAAAATCTGAGACATGCTTCCCTTCATATAATCCCTATCTATATGTACTCAAAATTTCAGGTCTTTATATAGATTATTAAGTGAGATATCCTTGTTTAAAAATTAGCAGTCAAAATTCACTTTTTTGAAATCCCTGTATCGATTCTCAGGTGTGAAACTTCAAATATTAATATGATTTACATCAATACATAGGGTTTTTAATCAACTTTTTAAAGATGTACATTGCATATATGAGAGATATGAGATAGGAGAGTAAGGAGCTAATTACTGTTACCATGCCAAAACGCCCCTTATCACCTGTTGTCTATCCTTAACTTTAAACAGAATTTCTTTTCGCAAATTCTGATGAGAATAAAGAACACATCCACTCCTTGTGATTGTGAATGACCTACCTTTTACGGAAGCAACATGATAACTTTATAATAGTGTCTGATAAAAAACAGTAGTCATATCAAGAGGTCAACAAGTACACTAGTAGGATAATCAGTGGTACTGATTATCGCATACTTATATGGCAGATAAGTAATCATTGTATATATTGAATACTATATAGGTAGAAATTGTATTGCACATTGTTCTGTTATTATATATGAGTATGAATATATTGTAAGGATTATTAAAAGACAATAAATGACAAGGTGGGTTGACATAGCATTTCATAACAAGATATTGCACTTCCTTTGCAGAATGCATCATATACTTGTGACAAGTGACCAACAGTAATAATTCTCAAAATGATTGACAGTTTGATGTTAGATTATTGCTTGTTCTTACCATTGCCATACATAGGGGATCAAGTGGGGGAGGTCCATGGGGTCAAGTCCACATCCCAATTTTGATGGAGATTTATACTTTACATAGACGGGGAAAAATGGCACGCCTGCATGGTGTCCTGGACCTCTCGGATCCCCAGCCAATCACCCCATCTAACTCAACGACGTGTTATTAAGTTAGATTAATGGAGGCCTTGATGTGTTTATTAAGACATGTCAATTTATAAGTACAGTAATGTGAACAGGTTGCCTGCTCAACAAAACAATATATAGTATTATCATATCAACTGTACTTATATTGTCGCCATGTGTATGTATTTGTATAATTGACCATTATCAAATGACTGTATACGTAATTGTCTGAATACCAGGAATACTATTTGATATGCTTATACCTTAATACAATGTTAACCTTATGCAAGTCTAACCTTAATGTGACGTTAACTTATGCAGTTCCATATCATATATAGAATGGGGGTTGGTGAACTAACATACAAATTAATCATATGTAGCATTACAATTGTCAGTTATAAGTAAATTCATTTATAACCAGTAGCTATATAATGGCATTATAGAATATAATTGCATTATGATACAAGGTGTTTCTTATTATGTATGATATATCAATGCCTAACCCCCTCAGAATACATAATGCTCTAGGGGACACTCGTCGTCCTAATTGATCATAACAATCTCGCCATGTCCTACTTTCTAAGGTGTATTCTCATATATGTATCAAAACACTATCTGATAACTCTGCACTCTGTAACTGAACACACTGCCAGTGAAATGATACAATCAAAACATAATACCATTAGATTGAAACAATCATAGAAAATATTCCTGATAACCCAGCCAAGCATGTGACGTTATTATAACATTGCAGCTGCGTTTGGTTTGGTTCTGTATTGCTTCTTGTTATGTTATTTTGATAGCTCCCAATAATTTTGCTGCAACATACTGCTGTGATTATCATAAAGTTCTGGTTATGTTCGTCAACCTAATCTGAATGTTCTTATCACATTCTCTTTTGGTTACGTCCTAACCACACCAAAAAATAATGTTATAATAACATTCTGATTAGGTGAGGTTTCAACCTCACCATCAATAATGTAATTGTTATGTGCCATCTTAGTAAGTAACACTGACTAAAAATGTATGGCTGCAGAACATTTCTGTTACGTCGCAGGTTGGCTTGGATGTAATAGATATTGTTCGCAGGTGCAGATTTAGGGGGGGGGGGCGTGCCAGGCGTGCGCCCCCCTATTTTTGACCAAATATTAAATTTTTTATGTAAAATTCCTGCCCCCGGAGAGTGCGGAGGAAAACTTTGCTATAGCACGCCCCCCCTTTTTTAAAATCCTGGATCCGCCCCTGGTTCGGGTCTTACCTAGAAGGTCCATGGTGAAACGTATGGTTCAATGGGAGAGGACCTTCGTCCTTACACAGGTCTGGTCCAACCAGTGGCCCTGCAATTGATAGTCGGACTCTGTCAGTCTGGGCTATACTAGGGTCAATGGGTCTTTATCAAAATGGGTCAATGGCAGATTTAGGTATTTATACGTGGCTCAATACACACTTACACGGTTTACCTTATATGGGCATATGACGTCATTTTTGGCGAGTAAATACGCTATCTGAGCGGCGCCCCTGACGGGCAAAGTCATTGGTGAGCTGGGTACCAGTTGTCCGCGAGTAAACTGATAATGGCGGAACCGTGTAAGTGTGTATGGGTCTTATGGGTCTGGACCACTAAATTTGACACGGCGACACAGTCGTTTCTTAAAATTGACATGTGACATGGAGCATTGACGACACAACGGACAGGGTAAAAATTAGAGCAACATGTGACATGGGACATGAACATTTTCTTAAATTTGACAAGTGACATTGGAATAAATAAGCGCCAAAGACATGGGATATTGCCATTTTAAAAATTTGACATGTGATATGGGACCCCCAATTCCAGAGCCCCGGTCTTTATCAATGCCCAGCTGTGAATATATAGGGCATGTCTGGTAGCGGTGCAGAAATGGCCTGACTGGTCCCAGCCAGGTGTATACAGGTAACATACCTTGACCAGCGGTCACTGGCACCTGTAATATGTGCAGTGAGGCATGTCACCAGTGACCACTGCTTGTACCTGTAATTATCACTGCAGGTAGTCTGGTGGCTGGCTGGACCCACTTCCATTTGCTATACACCATTACACAGTTCCGCCATTATCAGTTTACTCACGGACATTCTGGTACCAGCTGACCCATGAGTTTGGCCGTCGGGGGAGCTGCTCAGATAGTGTATTTACTCGCCGAAAATGACGTCATATGCCCATATAAGGTAAACCGTGTAAGTGTATATCAATTAGACAAGTTACAACCTATGATACATTTTCTGAATTTAATAAAACAAAAAGTAGGGTTTAAATCATACCAAAAAAAAACAACAAAAACAAAACAAAAAAATAACAAATGCTTCCCTCAGAATGGATAGCATCTACATATATGTATTTCGAATTTCAAGTCTCAACATGGAATATCCACAGAGATATCCCTCTTAAAATAAATAATGATACACAAATTTATTTCCAAATTCCGTGCACTCACACACGTGATTGGTACATATCTATATGGGTTATATCAATATACGGAGTAAGTTTTTGATAAGCTACCTAGTGGTATATGACATGATGACTGTCATGCATAGATACTATAGAAGAGAGCATATGGCTACGACCATAGCAAAATTTCCCTTACCAGGTTGTCTGTTCTTAAGTCTGTTTAGATGCAGAACCCACAAATCAGAACTGGGTTATTTCAACAGGAAATGGGTTACAAACCCTCATAAAATGGTAAAAACAGGGTCAGTTACAACCGTAACAGGTTACAATTGGTTCCTATCTGCTCCGTATGGTGGCAGCACTGCATTGCATGGATTTAGTCCTATTGAACTATTAATGGTAAGCATATGATATTATGGTCTTTTTCTCTTCTTTTTGAACTATTAATGGTTAAAATGATTATGATGTTTTTCTATTCCTATTGAACTATTAATGTTAAACCGTATATGGTGTTTTTCTATTCTAATTGAACTATTAATGTTAAAAGTATAAATATGATGTTTTTTTATTCTTATTGAGCTACGAATGTTAACAGTGTACATTTTAATGGTAAAAGTATAAATGATGTTTTGGTCGGGACTGTTCTGTTTTTTTTAGCCCTGTCCCGTTGGGTTGTGAAAATGTCCCGTTTTTTTCAAACAGGAACCAAATAGACTTGTATGGTAAAAATGCAGGAAAATGCGTCTTTTATGTCAATGTTTTCCCTAAAGTTTCTCATAATTTTGTTCCGTCATTATGAAATTTCTCATTAAAAAATTGAATCCATCAGATAAACTTCATTGGTTTTAGTGTGAATATTCACTTCCATGGTACAGTATGGTAGTTTTTGGCAGTCTTGTCCTGTAGATGTTTGGTGAAATGTTGGCAAGCCTGGGGGAGTGGCCGCCATATTGGTGATAAATTTGGAATCATTACTTTCCAAAGAAAGTATAAAAACATGTTTATACTAATTCAACTAATATGTGCATGCCTTCATAATTCTCCCTATTATATACACATATATGTGTATATATCATGGATAGCTGATTTTTAGTGTTTTAAGGACCTGCAGGCTGATTTATGCTGATTTAGTTGACAAAACCCATAGGGAAAATTTAGAAAATAAGCAAGTCATCTCTATTTCCAATCTATAATGAATGAATTTTCAAAAATCCAAACCGAGGAGAATTGAACATTGTAATCATATTGTACCCAGGAATTCTTGATTTATTTGACCCTCAAATAAATCAGGAATTCCTGGGAACAATGTTTTGCGATGAACACATGGTGATCAACAAATACTGGTCATTTGACTACGGATTATGAGCAAAGCCTAAAGATGATAATTTTGAAGTCCTAAAATTCTCAAAAATGCTACTCTGTCATGGCCAATGTCTGTTTCCAGCCAAGGATGCGACGTTATTATAACATTGCAGCAACATTCTGGTTGGTTCTGTATTTGGTTCTTGTTATGTTCTTTTGATGACTCCCAATTACATCCCTTCAACATAGTGCCATGACATTGCACTGTGGTGTTATTACAACAATCTGGTTACGTCCTTCAACCTAAACAAAATGTTCTTATAACATTTTGTTTTGGTTTCGTCCTAACCTCACCAAAAAATAATGTTAGATAACATTCTGATTTGGTGAAGTTTCAACCTCACCATCAATGATGTAATTGTTACGTGCCATCTTGGTAACAAACTGAATAAAAAAGTATGGTCACAGAATGTTTCTGTTACATCGCAAGCTGGATGGGTTATGATATATTTGAATCAAACTGGTGATCTAAGCTTATACTATCCATCCTCTTTAAAGGACACTATCCTCTATTAAAGTCCTTGATTTAAATCAGAGGCTTTACAGTACTGATTGACAGGTATTGACTGACAGACATTGATTGTCTGACACTGGTGTCAATATCGGTTTTAAGGTTTTCGCCATCGGGGTTTCGGCCGGTGAAAATCAGAAATAAGTGAGGCGAAATGATGGGCTGATTTGATTTTCCTCGGAGGATATCGGTTACTTTTTGAATGGGCGTAGCCTACTTTTTCTATATTTAACACATTTTGCACACACCAGTGGATCAGCTTACAACCTCCTGCAACATTCGGTAATCAATGGGTCAATAAGACTGGTTTTAGAACTAGGTTGGCGAACGAAAGATTTAGATCAGACTCTTAAAGTCTTTATCTCTATCTGGGATCTGGCATCAAAACAACCTGGTTGCATGGGTGGGTCCATTGGGGGAGGGGGGGTCCAGGGGGTCCTAAGGCCCCCCTTTTGGTGGACCCCTAATCTACAAAAGAGGGGAAAATGCTGTGCATGTATGTGCAATTGTACACTGTTCTAGTACTTAGCCTTCATGCTGACACTCCCCCACCTCCCCCTTTTTTTGTTGAAAATCCTGTATCCGCCACTGGATTGGCTGATGCTTATATTTGGTGCAAAGCTCAGTGTAATTTACACTGTAAAGCAACAGTCCTGCAGATGTTGGTGATTTCTGAAATGTAACCAGTTAGAAGCTTGCCGAATTGGAGACAAAGCTAATGACATTCTTGTACAATGCCCTGAGAAAAACAAAATAAGGGAGTGTGGATGGGGGGGTGTCATGTGTCACCCTGTCAATTTTAAGAAATGCCCCTGTTGCCTGCGGACCTTTAGAATAGGCTCTGTCACATGTCGATAAGCCTTAAAAAAATGCCATTTCACTTTGTTAATTTTAGTGTCTCCACCCATATTAAAGTATGACAAGCTATCAGTGTACATAGCTTGCAGAGTTTCTATTAAGTTAGACCATAAGGTATGCCATGATTAGTAAAAATTATATCTGTAAGGACGTCATTATTTGATATGTTGTAACCCCCTAACATTGCTGGATTACGTTCTAGCATCACAAAACACATCACCAGCCGCGATGTCGTTAGGCCTAGGGGTTGGGCCCCTAACGTTAGCAACACACGGATGATACACTGGCTTTAAGGATTGTGACTTGTTTACATATTTCCCAGCATGTTTCTTAATTTAGGCTAGTCTGCAGGTAGAGTGCAGAAGATAAGCTATCTGTGGTGGGGAGAATTAAAATAAATCAGCATACCTTCATGTTGGTGGAGAACACCACTACACCAGTCATTGAGGTACTCTCCCAATCAATAATACGCCTGCCCGGGGCTGTTTAATTTACTCGTCCATACATGTTCCGGGGCCTCCAGACCCCTCCCACAATGCATCACTCGGCCGTTCTATCACAACCCAATAGTAAGAGCAGGCGCATTTGACAGCCACCATATTGGTCTTCCGTGGATGTCAAATTTACCCCTGCAATGCCCTTTCTATGCCCTTTGCCCTCAAACCCTCCTGCTTTTCCCCTATTCACCCCTCCCCCCATGGGGGTACTGGGATGGGGCTTCTGCTCCTGGGAAGAATATAGGCCCCCAGTAGCCCCTGCTGATCATAAAAGGTGACGATAGTGGGGGACCCAGCACTGACCAAGTGGTTCTTTGGGTTCAATTCCCAGTTCATGTCTTGGTTCACTAAGGGATGAGGTACAGCAAAAATGATTTCCCGGTTTTTATCCCCTGCTGTTTGCCCTCCTTGTCACCTTCATCTCATAGATAAGATCACCAAAGACAGAATTCGTCCTAACCTGTTTTCGATGGAAAATGACCCTGGCTGTTGGTACAGCATAAAACATCCATCCATGACTCAATCACTCACTCACTCACTCCACCGTACTCACTCACCCCTTCCCCCTCTTAGGGCAGTGGACAGGTTTTAGCCATTTGATAGACATGTGTAGATTGATGCATCATTGTGCCTCTGGCATGCAGGGAGGCAGATTCCAAGAATCTCTGCTACATGCTGGTATCCATGGTACAGTCTTGTATGCCTAGTACAGTCTGGTATTCCTGGTACAGAGGGGAATCCCTGGTACATACATATAACCAACTGAGAAGGGAGTACGAGGGTGGTTATCACCCCGAGCCGGGACCCCGATATCAGCCCGAGGCCAGGGCCCGAAGGGCCAGCCGAGAGCTGATATCAGGGTCTCGGCGAGGGGTGATAACTGCCCAAGTACTCCCTTCGAGGTTGGTTATGGATTTATTATACCTTTTCTGTTAGATCTGAGCTCCCAAGGAAGGATGCACAGCAACCAGTGATGGTGGGACTGTGATGTTGCACATTTTTTTTGTTTTTTTCATATAACTCTTTTGATATTCATCAAATCCACAAACAGTAAGCAGTAAAATGTAGCTAGGAACGTTGTGCAGATAATACATATGTTAGATTTTTTATTTCTTAATGATTTCATTTTTTCATGAATTTTAGAAAAATAAAAAGTTTCTGTATCACACTGCAGTGTGATACAAGGCTGGTTATCACCCAGGTTTGTATCGCCCTGTGTTAAACTCTTAACTACTAAACTTGTATCACCCTAAGGTATAATAAAGTATGGTATTCCTGCTACAGACTGGTATCCCTTGTATAATCTGTTATCTCAGGTACAGTCTGGTATGCCTGGTACAGTCTGGTATCCCTGATACAGATGGGAATCCAAGGTAGAGACTGTTTACCTGGTAGAGACTGTTATGCCTGGTAGAGTTAGGCAGACCTGGTACATTATTATACCTTAGGGTAATGCACGTTTAGTAGTTAAGGGTTTAACACATGCCATATCAAACCCGGTTGATAACCAGCCTTGTATCACCCTCCAGGCTGATACAGAAACTTTTATTTTTCAATATTTCATAAAAAAAGTGAAATTATTAAGAAATATAAAAACTAGCATATACATTATCTGCATAGTGTTCCTGGCTACATTTTACCTCTTACTGTTTGTGGATTTGATGGATATCAAAAAAGTTATATGAGGAAATGGAAGACCATGTGCAGCATCACAGGCCCACCATCACTGATTGCTGTGCATCCTTCTTTGGAAGATCTAACAGAACGTTGGCTGAGTAATAAAAGGTCGTATCTGGCAAATGCTCATTTTGAGTAATTGGTAATTAAAGGTAATTGACATATTTTGAAGGACTATATAATTCTAAATTGTTAGTCAATCATCATAATATGCGATTCATAGGTATAATACTCTTTCAAAAGTCGTTTGGTCAGGATTTTGAATATATCTAAATGATTGTGATGTTACTATGGTAACAAATAAGAATATATTTCAGATACGACCTTTTATACTCAACTTTAAGGAGGAAAGTTGGAAATTATTGAGTAATAAAAGGTTGTATCTGTCATACATAAATTTTAGATAAATCCCAATTAAATCAATTTAACCAACAGAAATTTCACAAAAATAACATTTCTGATGTACTGCCAATATCCTAGGTTTGACAACATTTTATCATTATAAGATAACAAAGATTTATATAACTTTTGCACTATCACATTTAAATGAAGCCCAGATATGACCTTTTATTACTCACCATCCAGGCCACTAATTCAGTAAACAAAGGTTGTATCCAACATTTTGTAATTACATTCCTATACCTGCTTTTGATTTTATAAATTTAACCATAATATTGTAAAATAAGGTTTACAGGGCAGTTATCTGAAAAACGGAATGATAAGATATTTTTATTTTGTATGAATTACCATATTTTACTAAGAATATACCTTTGGCTTCTTTCAGATACGACCTTTTATTACTCACTAAAAAGTGGAAATGTACAGATACGACCTTTGTTTACTGGTTCATAACATGCCAAAGATTTGAAAACTTTGAAAAATTCCAAAATTTCCAGAAATGTTAGGAAAGAAGGAAACATTTTCAAAAATAAAAATAAAATCGATTTTTTTGAGATACAACCTTTTATTACTCAGCCAATGAGAAAAGGTTTAATAAATCCATAACCAACCTTGTAAGGGGACCTCGGGGAGTAAGCAACCCTTGGCTGGACCCCGATATCAGCCTGTGGGTAGCCCTGCCCTGGGGTGCTAGCCCCCCTCGTACCCCCTTCTCAGTTGGTTATATGTATGTATGGTATCTTTGGTACAGCCTAGTATGCCTGGTATGCCTGGTGCAAACAGCTTTGCTTGTTTTCTATGAATTTTCTTTAGCTTAAGACACACTGTAAAATCGATGTAAAATATTAATTAAGCAACAACTCGGTTTCTTAAAGTAAACTTGGAGTTTGACCATATATAAACCAGTTTACAACAAATACAACACTTGTTAATGTGAAAAAAAGTGTGTGCCCTATTTGGTAGTTTGGTTCTTAGATAAAGTTTCCACAAACATAGGTAAGGCAATTAAATATTTTTCAGTACCTTTGGGTGTCATTAACATGTAATTGGTAGCAGCACCAAGGTTTAATGACATAATAACAGGGAAATCACACTAGTGACCTAGATGTCAGATGTGAAAATCCGCCCTGCTGAATTAAATTGATTTCTGTAATTGTGTATGAAGGGACATTGTAGGTCTACATTCTGTTAACATTAGACCTTGTTTACAGTATTTCCAATAGCTTCTCATGTGAAAGATGGCTTAACAATGATTAAAGTGTACAAGGAATGTACTCGTTGTTGACCTACCTTTCGTTTGATGGCCTGCATGATTTTAAATTCAAAGCGTTGAAATTCAGCGGTGCATTCAAGGTGTGGAGTCCACTTCCCTTACATTTGAGTATAAAACATCAACTACATAAGGAGTGTGACAATGCTGCACATGTGCACTAAAACTTGTAAACCTTGGATACTTATCCTTGTTTCATGCATAAGAAACCATCTCCCTATTCTGTTGTCCTGAATCAGTTACTGCATATGCCTGGCATGTGACCCCCCCCCCCGACCCCCCACCCAGTAGATAATGTAAGCAGTTAGGTTCGGCGTTTCCATCGCGTTCCTCTTACACAGTTTTTAATAATGGGGACTAAACTATTCCTTGTCACTATTTTCCACAGTTTGTAATATATTATATGTATTCTTAAATTCAACATGAGGCTGTTGGACCTCACCCTTAATGGCCCCCTCCTTTGGGAGGGCCACTGCTTGAGTATCCCAAGTGTTGAATAGCCGGGGTTCAGATGCTGGGACACCGTTACTGCCTTATACCTAGGTATGATTATTTTCTCATTTTATATAACTGAAATGCTGTAATGGTCGTTCATGACCTCTAAGCACAGCCATATCCTGTTCCAATTATGGGAAATTACTCAAGTTACTTGATGTATGTAAGTTTTTAGACCGTGAAGTGTTTGGTTTCTTACTCTTTAGAGTAGAGTACTTCAATGCCTGGCTAATTAAACAAAACTAATTCGGGAATTTCATTATGTGATAAATTGTGTGAAAGCTAATATTTTTCTCTATTTAATGACAAAACTCCAGGTGACCTCAAATTTGGAGAGATGAAAATGAATAGCAAAAACAATTTTAAGGCTTTTAAATATTGGCTGACAAGTTCAACATATTGTCGGCTGATGTACCAGATTGAACATGTATCATTATGTCAGTACATATGGAGCTAACATGTTGTTTTGTCTGCTACAATTTATGTTTCCGAAGGGCTAAAACTTGTCGGCATGTGGAAAACAGCGTTTACTGTCGTATATGATATTTCCACTTTGTTTACAAATGCCATCGATTAGATTAAATTGCCCCTTAAGCCCTATACCATCTAGTTGATTTTGACCAGGTTGGCCAACTGCTTAAATTGGCCAATTCTACTTCAACAATCGGCTGATTTTAGCACTGATTGATATCAAACACACACATTTCTATTTGGTATAATGACAGGGGATCATAGAAGTCAGCTGATTTTAGCACAGAATGGTTGGCTAATTGTGCTAAAATCCCCTAGTGGGTATGCATCTTCAGTTATGTCGGCCCATTTAAATTATTGTCTGAGGTTAGGATGTTGTTGACAATTAAAGGAACCCATAACCAATAAAATTGACAATATTTTCAAAACTCGGAAGAAAAATGTGTTAGATGAGTCTAGTTAAGGTCAGTGGTACAGTATTAGCTGTGAAAAATAGCTCAAAGAGAAGTATAATTCCATGAAATATGGAAATGTTTCAATTTGTTTGTAAACAAACCCCATTTTTGAGGATCCACATTAATTGAGTTGAACAAGGAAAACATGTTTTGTTCAATGATTTTCTGACTTAGCAGCCACCGACATAACAAAGCTCCATAGCTACAGGTGTTTATGTGAGCTGATGACCTCAGGAAAATGGCAAAACAGACAACACGTTGTAATGGTTTGCACAGATGTTCATAGGGGACGCCACTATCGATGACATTCACAACGAAAAGTAATACAGTTGCTAATCTTTTCTTTGTACTACCGTTGGTTCAACTAACTAGGTGAAATATATAATCCATTCGTTAGAACTAATTATCAATGTTAATTAAACAGCAATTACCTGAAGCATATTTCTTTAGTCATTCCACCACTGGGACGCAGTATGACACAGTTTCCATGGGATATCGTTGTGTGTTTCATGCTTGACTTTCAATAGGTGTCAAAGCCTGGTATGGTCTGATTTTTATGGCAGCAAAAATCATATAAGGTATGAAATTTTCCTCACCTATTTGACATTTTCTTAGGTTTCAGTGAAAATTAAGGTCAGTTACTGTATATTGTTAACAACACTGGTATTTAAACAGTATTGCTCAACCTGACCTGATTTCGCACATCATGTATGATTATACACACATTTAACACTGTATAGATATTTAATTTTCAAATTAAGATGAATTCTTTTTGACATTAATTTAAATTCCTATTCATCAGTGTTAATGTAATATTGAATTTTGAATTTTACACTGATCAATCACAAGTGGTCGTTGTGCAATAGAATTTTGTTGTTATGATAAACTTAACAATAGCACAACAAATAGTTTACGATTTTACGAAAATAGTAAAATCTCTGGTTCTTCTGAATGGAATTAAATTCTGTAAATTGATATATGAAGGGAAAAAATTAGAGAAAAGTCAGTAAAAGTTACAGCTCTTTGAGGGCATTCTAAATATAGAAAAAAATGTGTGTAAATGATCGTTGTTACGAAAATATTAACAACGAAAAGTTTTGTTGTTTAAATTATTTTCGTTGTTACAAAAATTCATTGTGCAACGGGCCATAGGGGGCATTGTCTGCCAACTCTTACCAAATGTGGATTTTAAAATATAGAATACATTAACGTTAATATGAAGGGATGCGACTTCATGCTGCCTGGATGTGTGTATCTAAAGGTGAAGGATATTGGTCTTTTTTCAGGCTCAAGTGAGTGAAATAGGTGAGAATATTTCACTCAAAATGGGTATGAAATTTGCTACTACACTCTATATGGCTAAGACATTCTTGAGAAATTATACAAGATAGTATAGAAAACTGCTAAAACTGTACTAATGCTATGTTGAGTAGACCAAATATTTAAAAAGTGAAGACATTTCATACAAAAATATTGTATATTTGCAATGAAGGCCTTGCTATGGGTATACATTGTTTACTGTTTTTTTCTTTTTTTTTATATAGATAGTTTACTGTATCACTTCTTTATGGGTATGTTTTACAGAAATATCTTCAAACCCATGACTCACACACATCCCGGCATAGAAAATGCAAGTCACACCTTTGGGCATCAATATCATTTATCACATTTATATTTTATCCACATTACAAAATTTTTGTTTTGTCTGCTTCAAGACAGAGTATCCCAGCCAAACTGTGACGTTCTGCAACCATACTTTTTAGTCAGTCTATTACTTACTAAGATGGCACATGACAATTGCATTATTGATGGTGAGGGTCACCAAATCAGAACGTTATTACATTATTTTTTGGTGAGGTTAAGACGATACCAAATCAGAATGTTATAAGAACATCCTGTTTAGGTTGAAGAACATAACTAGAATGTTAAAATACTGTCGCAGTGCCACATCACAGCAATATGTTGCAGCAATGTTATCTAGAGCCATCAAATACCGTAACGAAAACAAGTACAGAACCAAACAGAATGTTGCTGCAACGTAACATTATAATAATGTCACCTGCTTGCCTGGGATACCATTGTCATTTGTATCCCTTACGAGCTTATAGGTCCTGCCATTTTCTGTTTAGAGCATGACATCTCAACATCTTTTCAATGAAACAAAATACTAAACATCTTTGATATAATGGATAAGCTTACAAAACATTTGATGGAATCGAATGATATTATCATGATGAAGAAATGTTCTGTTAAAAGACATTTCTATACATTTGCATCTCATATCATGATTCTTGCCTGGCAATCATTTAGTGGGTCTGGTAAGAAAAATACCAGTGCAAGATCTCGAGACACCAAGAAAAGTCTATTCATTTAGATGCAATGAATTACTTAAGCCAGAACCATGGTCATTTTCTATTTATGAGCCATATAAATATGTTTTTATTTTCATATACATATTTTTGTTTTGGTATCAGTGAAAGCGTAGATCCAAGTAAAGTAAACACATAAGAGTACAACTGCATATACAAGTTCAAAATATCCAACCTTATTTTATCCACAATGTTTCAATGCAAGAGTTAAATATTTTTTCAATGGTACTTTTGAATTAATGCTATATTTTCCCAGTTAATAAAACTTTCATTTCAAACTACTGTGTTTATTCAACATTAATAGCGGATTTAATTCAATAATGTTTTACATAACTAAATTGAATTGTTTGATATTCAGGAAATATATGAGAAAATCTGTTATTTTTAAAATTGTGTGACAGAAAATCATTTCAAACCAATAGATGGAGAAATATATATATGCCTTAACATGGTGTTCTGCATAGCAAGATAAGAGTAATAATAAAAGAAACACCAGAGTTTCCCTCCACCAAGTGCCTCTAACTGCTGCCTATCCTGATTATTCATCTTGAAGAAATTTAGTCTACCCTCCCTTCCCCTCTATATATAAATATATATATATATATATATATATATATAATCTTGTGCATTGGGATAAATAACGAGGAGGCAAGTTGTGCTTAACAACATCTATTATACCAAAACTCACCCCAATGGGTATAATTAATACAATCGTGTATCAGAGTGACAAGAATAAACAAGCTAACAATAAAGGTAGTACATTCAGATAAAAAGAAGTTGACATGATGCATGGTAGAGGAATGTCGCTGAAGTCTTGCCGACGAGTTCCAGTGACATGGGCATGACGTCACAACCTACCAGTAACCAGGATGGTTGCTACAATACTGTTGACTACTGATTATGCTGCAATAGAAGCAGTTATTTCGCATATATAATATATATATACTGGGAAATGGAGAAAAGATTCTACGATGTCTCAAGTTGAAGATGACTATTGACTAGACTTGAATTAGGGTTTATTGTCTGATAATCAGTCAGGTTAAGGGTGTGTTTCATATATCCAATGTAAGATCTAATCATGGTCCTCCCTATGAATTCTAGAAGAGAATACTACAGAGATAATTGCACATTATTTTTAGAACAAAAATTAAGCTAAATGTAGATAAATTCTCTCAGGCAATTAGGTACCCTTATGCAGAAAACAAACACATTAGCACAATATGTTAAATAAGAGATCTCCCAAATTGATAGCATCTAGATGAAGATAACTTATTGAAAATTATTGGTAATGCTTGGTAATGGTAATGGTCAATTAAATGTACAATTACATATAATCCTTAACATGTTGACATTTTCAGGGTTTCAAGCAAGGAAATGATGAAAAAAATGATGAAAATGATGAAAATGATGAAAACATATGCTGTTATACTTGCTTTTATCTCTGGTTCAACATGGATATTTATATGTGGACATTTGTTTGGGACATACATCTCCGGAACCACATTGAGAAAAGCAACACGTATTAACATTGCAAACCCAACAGAAGTTTCATATAAATTCCTTGGAGATACTGGTAAATCAGATCAACAAAAGAGGAAACAGGTTATTGTGTATACTCTTCACAGATCAGGGTCTAGTTTCATAGGAAGCTTTTTTGAGCGCCACCCAGATGTGTTTTACATGTTTGAACCCTTACAACTCTACCCTTTTGGGATGCCTGGAAAAGAACAGCGAATTAATCAACTTGGGGAGTCCCTAATCAGAGCCACTCTGCAATGTAACTTCTGCCCACTAATACAGGATGTGGCTCTGTCCAGTACTAATGGCAGCAGTCGGATAAAAAAATTTGGCCCATGGATGTTTTGCCAATTCTCAGGAAATAGGACGACTCCTATTTGGCCCAGACCGAAATGTAAGCTTCATAATATGGAAAAAATTCACCAGCAGTGTAAAGATGCAGAGGCTGTTGTTGTGAAGCTGGTGTCATTGAAGAACTTTACCAGTTTGGTGCCATTGATGAGTGAAGGGGTCAAAGTTATCCACCTTGTGCGTGACCCAAGAGGGGAGATTGCTTCCATTCAAAAAGCTTCATTGGTACGAGATTTGGATCTATACTGGAGAATGTCAGTCAAACAACTCTCACAACACATCTGCCATGTCCTCAAAGAGGGGATGAAGCTCTCCACAGAGGCTCTAGAAAAGTACCCCTTACTGCGTAATAACTACCGGATAGTTCGCTATGAAGATATTTCTGAAGATCCAGTGGTTTATGCCAAAAAGCTTTTTGCTCATGCTGAGTTGAATGAAAGTGTTGACGTTGTCAATTGGTTGCAGTCTATGACTCTGCCTGAAAATGGTCAACCAAAGAAATCCCCATACACCAGAGCTTGGCGTTGGAGACAGCACATAAGCTTCAAGGACATGTCTACGATACAGTCTGAATGCAGGGACGTGCTCATCAGTCTAGGCTATGCTCTTGTACAATCTAAATCACACCTCAGGAACCTAAACACATCTCTACATGCTATGCCTAGACTGCAATCAACATGGCTATAGGTTGCAGAACTGAAAAAGCAGGCTTAAAGGTACTCGCTACTGTTCAAGGTGCCACCTGGGAGGTGTATTAAGAACTGAAAAATATTCTGTTTTCATAACAATTTAAATGCTCTTTCTGGTATTTGGACACTCAAGGAATTAGAATGCACACCTTTTTTTTTTGAGTGCAGTAATATTACTTAAAATCTCACTATAACTAATCTCACAAACAGTAAATGTTGTTGATTTTCACGTTTGTGTAATTGTCTATGATTGTTATATACTGACTTTGGTGGGAAAAACACTGGCATATTTTAAAATTCTTTTATTTATATATAAACTCATTTTTCCCATAGAAACCATGGTAGTTTTCTTATTCAGGCTATAACGTTTTTCACAGATGGTAAAAGATAGAAATCATAGTCTCTATTTACTTATATAGATATAAGCATTGATAAAAAGAATTACCCAAGAGATTTGAGCCTGGTTTCAAGTGAACAACTTTGGATTTTCATAGTAAGAACTGCAAACAATCAGAAAACAAATAAAGTCATCCAATATTAATTTTTTACTTTCTTTTAAATGAATGACTTGATATTGCCACTAAAGGTTGGTTGGTTATTGGTGGCTTTACACCCTAATTAACTGCCAGGTTCATAACAAAGGCAGCGCCTATTTTTAGCTGTGAGACCCAATGTCCTCTTTATGGTGCTGCCTCATTGAGATATCATGTCATAGGCCCTCATAATACCCCATCCAGTTAGATAATACTGACACCAGACCAACCAGTTATTTTTCATGGTTCTTAAGCCCCAATCGCTAGTAAAGTTGCCAGGCAACTGGAATATCAATGGATCACTGGGCTGATAACTCTCTGTGGGTATGGTATGTGTTCTGGGTGACGGGCGTCGGGCAAAGGGATTGCCGGGAAAGTGACCAGGGGAGTTGCCGGGCGAATATCGAACTTGCCTGATATTTCATTTGTCCAGCGACTTTACCAGCAACTTTACAAAAGTGACAAAATTTCTGTCACTTAGCAGCATTTTTGTAGCTGAGCAGCTTGTGGTGATGCTATTCTACAAAAAGATGCTAAGAGGCAAAATTTTGTTGGATAGCATCTTTTGTAAGATAGTGCTTAATTATAACAGCTGCTATTGTACAAAAGAACACTATCCAAATCATGGGGATATCCAGCAATTCATCCTCGTAGTCGGTGGAGTCTAAAGGGTTAAAATATTAATTGAGCAACAACTTGATTAAAATGGGAGTTTGTTCTATTAAACCAGTTTACAATAAATACAACACTTGTTAATGTGAAAGAAAACATTTGCCCTATTTGATAGGTTGGTTCTTAGATAAAGTTTCCAGAAACATCAGAAAGACAATTAAATATTTTTCAGTACCTTTGGGTGTCATTAACATGTAATTGGTAGCAGCAACAAGATTTAATGACATAATGACAGGGAAACTACACTAGTAACCTAAATGTCAGATGTGACGTCTGAAATCTGTCCTACTGAATTGAATTGAATTCTGTAAAATTATATATGAAGGGACACTGTAGGTCTATATTCTGTTGACATTCTACCTCAGTTACAGCATTTTAAATAGGTTCTTTTTTATGTAAAAGATGGTCTGACAATGACCAAAGTGAACAACAAACATGTTCATTGTTGACCTACCTTTCGTTTGAGAGTTTTAAATTCAAAGCGTGGAAGTCCAGGGGTGCATTCCAGGTGTGGAGTCCACTTCCCTTACAATTTAGTATAAAACATCAACTACAAAAGGAGTATGAAAATGCTACACATGTGCACTCAAACTTGTAACATTTAGGTACTTATCCTTATATGCAAAAGAACTCATCCCCTTATTTTGTTATACTGCATTTGTTAGGGGCCTTCCATTAAGTATGTATACATCAAAGGGGGCATCTGAGATTTTTGAAAATGTGCATACATTTCAGTACAAATTCATTGCATATTTTTTCCTAGAGGGGGGAGTGGGTGCTCTGAGAATTTTGAAAATGTACTAAAAAGAAGGCCCCTTACTGCCATAGGTATAATTGGTACAGAGGGGCATACATACACCTCCAAACTTGACATAAATATTAGCGATCACCTACCTGTTTTCATTCTGAAAAAGAAGGAAAAACCTATATGTAAGTTCGAATATATAACAGCTAGATCTTTTAAACATTATACTGCCATTCTTCTTCATGATAAGCTTAGAGATGCTAACTGGTTACCTTTTTGGGATATACCGAGTTCCGATGTGAACAGACAATGGGATTATATGCTAAATATGATTCGTGCTTGTGCAGACCATATTTGCCCGAAATTAAAAATGAAGATTAGGCTAGTTACCTATCTGGTTTTCGAAAAAAATTATTGAATAAATTAAAGAGAAACATAGTCATTGGAAATTTTTTCTGAGAATTCGAGATGAAGAGTCTTGGACAAATTTTGTTGTTCAAAAGAAATTTGTTAAAGCTTTGATTAAGAATGCTAAAAATGATTTTGTAGGTAATAATATTGAACAGTACACAGGAAACCCAAAACAATTTTGGAGAGAAATTAGTAAAAGTTTTGGATTGGGTAAGGCAAAGCAATTTTTTTTTCCAGAAATATTGAGTGCTGATGGTGATTTATTAACAGGACAGGTGGCTGCTGACTACATAAATGAGTATTATTGTCATGCTGGTCCGAACTAGGAAGTGAAATAAATAAATACAAAAAAACAAAAAAAAAAAAAAAATAATCTGCCAATTTTAGCACTGATTCATATCAATCATACACATTTATATATGGTATACTGACAGGGGATCATAGGAGTCAGCCGATTTTAGTGCCAAATGGTTGGCCAAATGTGTTAAAATCACCTAGTGGGTATCGGGCTTGAGTTATGTTGGCGGCCCTTTTAAATATTTGTCTGAGGTTAGGATGTTGTTGACAATTAAATTGGACGAAAAACCAATATAATTGACAACATTTCAAAACTCGTACAAGTATAGAAATAAGTTAGACGGTTCTAGTTAAGGTCAGTGGTAAAGTATTAGCTGTGAAAACAAGTCAAAACTAAGTAGAATTCCATGAGAGATGGAAATATTTCCATTTGTTTGTAAACAAACCCCATTTTTGTGGATCCACATTAATTGAGTTGAACAAGGAAAATGTGTTTTCAATGATTTTCTACTATATTTCATAGATAAGATTTTATCAAAGGCTAGAAATAGGCTCAAGGAATGGATTTCCATGATTATTTAAGTTTGGAAAATTACATTGAATTTAGTGGTTTTGGCTTTCTTTGACCGTCAAGGACAAGAATATTCTCCTAAGTTGTATGCTGTTTAGGGCCACTGACAAGTTCCAAATGTCGGTGGCTGACTTACCAGTGGCCCATTTCATAACAAAGCTCTGTAGCTTCAAGAGTTTATGTGAGCTTATGGAAACTGTGCACGAGTTTGAAACTGTTGTATGCGGCCGTTTCATAACAAAACTTGCGTAAATCAACCAAAACTCCCATAAATTGACCCAAAACTCCTGTAATTTGACCCAAATCTCCCATAAATCAACCCAAACTAACGCAAGCAAAAACAAAACTCATGTAGCTATGGCGACCAAAAAGGTCATCATTACTTATGAAACACAAAACATACAGAGTGACTATGACAAAGTGATTCATCAAGGTGGCGGCTGATGAGCACAAACTTGACGTCATGTGAAAACCTGCCTTTACACTTTCCAACTGGGTGCAACCAAAAATATTATAGTTCCACAAAGAAATGTAATTCGGACCATTGCTTATGTATTTTTAGTGACGTTGTCGATGGTGACGCCCCCTATGATAGTCCGTGGACAGCCTTACAAGTACTTTAGCTGTCCGTCTCTTTTAATCTTTTTCAAAATGTAAACAAATGGTGATGACATCATGAAAACCGCAAAACAGACGATGTGGTGTAACGGTTTGCACAGACATTCATAGGGGATGCCACTATCAATGACGTTCACAACAAAAAGTAAAACAGTCATTAATCTTTCCTTTGTACTATCGTTGGTTCAACAAACTAGGTGAAATATATAATCCATTCGTTAGAACTAATTATCAATGTTAATTGAACAGTAATTACCTGAAGCGTATTTTTTTGTAGTCATTGCACCACTGGGACAGTAGGAGTATGACATAGTTTCTCTGGGATATCCTTGTGTGTATCATGTTTGTCGTTCTATAGCCGTCAGAGTCTGGTATGGTCTGTTCTTCATGGCAGCAAAAATCATATAAGGTATGGACTTTTCCTCACCTATTTGAAATTCTCTTAGATTTCAATGAAAACCAGTGGTCCATTGCATAACAGGTCTCACTGTAGCAAGGGTTGGCACACACAGCGAGAACCATCCTTGATGAACAGACAGTGAATCCAACTTACCAATAAAAGCGAGGGTTGGCACACCGAATTTCTAAATGTGTTGGAAGGACATTTTGGAATCATTATTTTAATATTCTGTTTTTAGCAAATGATAGCTGTGTCCTTCAGCTTATAAGATATATACCCAGTTAACAATTTTACGTTGCTACAACGTTGCTACAACGTTGCAGTTTAGTTGTAATAACGTTGCAAATTTACGTTGTGACAACTTAAATTTGTGGACTCCCAGAAAGGTTGCAGCAACGTTATTCCCAACGTTGTATTGTGACCTTTTCACAACCTTTTTACAACTTACAAACTTTTGTTATAAATAACATTCAAAATCATGAATATTATTGATTTATAATTATTTTGGGTTGACATATTATTTCTTTTGCCTAATTAAGGTATTAACTTTTTTTCATTTTAAGTTTCTCTAAGCCATTATATAAACCGATAAAAAATATGCATAAGATGAAAGTATGAAAAGTATAAGACATCTTTATTATTAATCCCATAATTTTGATTTCAGAACACATTTGTGCATCTAGAAACCAACATATAATGATCAAGTGCATTAAATTATGATCATGGCAGGATAATGACCTGTTGCATTTACAATTAATAACGGTTGTTGCTGAGAAGGCTGTATCATGTTGAAAAGCTACCAAAAAGGTGTTTAAGTTTAACTTTCATTTCAATACCCCTATAATATATCATAGTGTTATGACATTATGTATGTTAACAATTGTCCCTAATTTTGGCCACCTTATTTCAACATTTTATTCAAAAGTTGATATTAAATTCTTGTTGAAAATGGATTAAACTTAAAAACGTTTTTCAAATTGTGCACCTTTTTGATGGTGGTGCCACCTGTTTGTTGCTTTTAGGTTGTCCTACAACATTGTGACAACGTTGCACTAATGTTGTGAATGTTATGTTGTCACAATGTTGTGAAAATGACATTGTCACAACGTTATTAAAATAACATTGTCACAATGTTGTGAATATGATGTTGTCACAATGTTATTAAAATAACATTGTCACAATGTTGTGAAAATGACGTTGTCACAACGTGATTTTGCAATGTTGCAGGTATGTCTCAAGAAAACATTGTAAAATACGTTTGGGCAACGTTGCTGCCACGTTTTTCCATGAATGTTGCGAAAATGCAACATTGCACAACGTTGCCTGAACGTAGTGTGTTTGCTGGGTAGAAGGTAAATGGCGGAAATGTATTTATTAATCGATTAAATGCGTTCAAAATGTGTGCAAAACCATTGCAACAGCGAGGGTTTGCATTTTGAAAACTTTAAGGATATCGCTGTTGCGAGACCCATATCTAAACCCTCACTGTGGTCTCGCTGTTGCGAGGGTTTGGTGACTCGTACTTCAAACAGTATTGCTCAACCAATCTGATATAGTTTATTTAGATAGGGAACAGGCACTCCATTTGGTAGTGAGAAGTGTACAATGATCTTTATTTTCATTGAACATTTAACATTGTTTAGATATTTGCAGGATCCAGGGGGGGGGGGTCCTGGGGGTCCTGACCCCCCTCCCTTTTGGTTGACCCCTAAACTACAAAAAGAGGGAAAAATGCCACACATATGTGCAAATTCTCATGGTTTCAGTACTTAGCCTTTATACTGACCCCTCTCGCCGTTATACACAAAATCCAGCATCAATTTTCACCAACTTCTAATCATTTTTTCGGGCTGAAAATTTCAGGAATTTTATATTAATTGTCTATTTTTTCAGAAATGTTTACAGAACTAAAATCGGTCCAGTAGAACAGCCAAAATTCAACAGCGGGACTCATTGCAACGGCGATGTCCCTGTTGTGAGGGTTTGCATTTTTTCATTTTTTTGAACAGGGACAGGTCTTGCTGTGTGTGCCAACCATCGCAACAGTGAGACACAGTGCTCCGTCGCATAACCAAACTCTCGCAACAGCGAGAGCACAGCGAGGGTTTAGATTTAAGTCTCGGAACAGCGATATCCTTAAGGTTTGCACTGTTACAATCCTCGCAACAGCGATGGTTTTGTACACATTTTGAACACATTTAATTTATTGAAAAATGCATTTCCGCCCCTTGCCTCCTGTACATTTCATAAGACAATGGACACATCTAACATACACTGAAAGCAGAACATTTAAATTCCAACCCCAAAATGCCCCCTTGATAATTTGAAAATTCGGGTGTGCCAACCCTCGCAACAGCGATGAAAGTTGGGTTCCCTCCCTGTTCAATAAGGATGGGTCTCGCTGTTGTGGATAACCCTCGCAACAGCGAGGGGGCTTATGCGACAGACCACAGTTATGCGATGGACCACAGTGGTCCATTGCATAACCAAACCCTCGCAACAGTGAGAGCACAGCGAGGGTTTAGATTTGAGACTTGCAACAACGATGTCCTTATTTTTTTCAAATGTAAAACCTTGCTGTTGTGATGTTGTTGAAACAAAATACTAAACATCTTTGACATAATGGGTAAGCTTACATGAATTTTCATGGTATTGAATGATATCATCATGACAAAGAAATGTTCTGTCAAAAGACATTTCTATACATTTGCATTTCATATCATGATGCTCACCTGATTTAGTGGGTCTGGTAAGAAAATTACCAGTAAAAGTCCCGATCCCGTCATGACACCAAGAAAAGTCTTAGATGCAATGAATTACTTAAGCTACAAACATGGTCATTTTTTTTTCTTCATATATACATATATTTTTGTTTTGGTATCAATGAAAGCATAAATCCAAGCTAAACAAACACATAAGAGAACAACTGCATATATACTAAAAAACAATTTGTAAACTATGGTTCGCCATAGTGAAACAAAATTATTTTACATCAACTGCATATATACTAGTTCAAAGAATTCAAAATCAACCTTATTTTATTGACAATGTTTCCATGCAAGAGTTGAATATTGAATCAATTTTCAAAGGCATTTAATTTAATGCTAAATTTTCCCAGTTGAAAACCTTTCATTTCGAACTACCATAAGCTGTTTATTCAACATTAATAGCAGATTTGACTCAATATTGTTTTAACATAACTTTATTGACTTGGTTGATGTTCAAGAAATATGAGAAAAATGTGTGAAAATGTGCGAAACCTATAGATGGAGAAATATATATGCCTTAACATGATGTACTGCACGCATAAGAGTATTACGAAAAGTGGTCAGGGTGGCCAAAGTCATTGAGGCGTTGGTACCACTTGTTGGCATTGACACTGCATGGGTTCGGGTCCCATGCAGTGCAGCATGGAAAATAGGACATTTGGATGACACCACACGGAATTGTGCCCAAATGGTCAAAAAAAGAGAAAAAAAGATAAGAGATGTCAAAGTTTCCCTTCACCAAGTGCCTCTAATTGCTGTCAATCCTGATTATTCATCTTGAAGAAATTATTCAACCCTCCCTTCCTCCCTATATATAGATGTATATATATAATCTTATGCATCAGAATAGACAAGGAGGAGGCAGGTTGGGCTAAACAACATCAATTATACCAAAACATACCCCAATGGATACAATTAATACAATCTGGTATCAGTGTAACAAGAATGAACAAGATAACAATAACAGTAGTATATTCAGAAAAAAAAAGTTTGACATGCTGTGTTTGACATGATAATCAGTCAGGTAAAGGGTGTGTTTCATATATCCAATGTAAGATCCAATCATGGTCCTCCTATGAATTCTAGAAGAGAATACTACAGAGATACATGCACATTCTTTTTAGAATAAAATTTAATATTAAGCTAGATGTAAACACTCTAAGGCAATCAGATACTCTTAAGCAGAAAATGAACACATTAACACAATTTGTTAAAAATAAAGGCATCTCCCACATTCATAACATCTAGATGAAGATAATTCTTTGAGGATTTTTGGTAATGCTGTCAATCAAATGTCTCTGATTTTGCACAACTTGAATATAATCCTTAACATGTTGACATTTTCAGGGTTTCAAGCAAGGAAATACTACAAAATAATGAGAAGATATGCCCTTATACTTGCTTTTATCTCTGGTTCAACATGGATGTTTATATGTGGACATTTGTTTGATATGTACCACTCCGGACCTACATTGAGAAAAGCGACACATATTAACATTGCAAACCCAACAGAAGTTTCATGTAAATTCCATGGAAATATGAGTAAATCAAATCATCAAAAGAAGAAACAGGTAATTGTGTATGCTCTTCACAAATCAGGGTCTAGTTTCACAGGAAGTTTTTTTGAGCACCACCCAGATGTGTTTTACATGTATGAACCCTTACAGCTCTACCCTTTTGGGATGCCTGGAAAAGAACAGCGAATAAACCAACTCGGCGAGTCCCTCATAAGAGCCACTCTACTATGTAACTTCTACCCACTAATGCAGGATGTGGCTCTGTCTAATTGCAAAGGCAGCAGTCGGATAAAAGAATTTGGCTCACGGATATTTTGCCAGTTCTCAGGAAATAGGACAACTCCTTCCTTGCCCAGACCGAAATGTAAGCTTCATGATATGGAAAAAATTCGCCAGCAGTGTAAAGATGCAGAGGCTGTTGTTGTGAAGCTGGTGTCTTTGAAGAACTTCACCAGTTTGGTGCCACTGATGAATGAAGGGGTCAAAGTTATCCAGCTAGTGCGTGACCCAAGAGGGGAGATCGCTTCCATTCAAAAAGCTTCAAAAACACGAGCTTTGGATTTGTACTGGAGAATGTCAGTCAAACAACTCTCACAACACATCTGCCAAGTCCTTAAAGAGGGGATGAAGCTCTCCACAGAGGCTCTAGAAAGGTACCCCTTACTGCGTAATAACTACCGGATAGTTCGTTATGAGGATATTTCTAAAGATCCAGTGGTTTATGCCAAAATAGTTTTTGGTCATGCTGAGTTGAATGAAAGTATTGAAGTTGTCAGTTGGTTGCGGGCTATGACTCTGCCTGAAAATGGTCAACCGAAGAAATCCCCATACACCAGAGCTTGGCGTTGGAGACAGCACATAAGCTTCAGTGATTTGTCAGCGATACAGTCTGAATGCAGGAATGTGCTCATCAGTCTAGGCTATGCTCTTGTACAATCTAAATCACACCTCAGGAACCTAAACATATCTCTACATGCTATGCCTAGACTGCAATCAGCATGGCTATAGGTTGCAGAACTAAAAAAGCAGGCTTAACCCAGCCAGCTTGCGACGTAACAGAAACGTTCTGCAACCATACTTTTTTTTAGTTAGTTTGTTACTTACGAAGATGGCACAAAACTATGACGTTATTGATGGTGAGGTTGAAATCTCACCAAACTAGAATGTTATTATAACTTTATTTTTTGATGAGGTTAGGACAAAACTGAAACAGAATGTTATAAGAACATTCTGTTAAGATCAAAGAACCTAACCAGAACATTATTATAATGTTGCAGTGGAACATCACAGCAGTAGGTTGCAGAAAACAACATAACAAGAACGAAACCAGAACCAAATAGAACGTTACTGCAACGTTATTATAATGTCACACCTCCAGCTGGGAAGCTTACCCAGCCGGCAGTATGACATTATAATAACATTGCAGCAACGTTCTGGATTGGTCTTTGTTACGTTACATTATAACGTTGCAGCGACGCTCTTTTGATGACTCCCAATAACATTGCTGCAACCAACTGATGCGACGTTACATTGTGCCGTTCTAATAACGTTCTTGTAACGTTATTTATGAGGCTGAGACTTGATAAGAATGTCACAATAACGTTCTGTTTAGGTGTGGTTGAGACCTAACTAAAAGAGAATGTCACAATAACCTTATGTTTAGGTTACGTTGATACCTGACCTAATAAGATAGTCACAGTTACGTACTGTTTAGGTTAGGTTAAGACCTAACCTAATCAGAACATCACAATAACATTCTGTTTAGGTTAGGTTGGGATCTCCCCTGGTAAGGAAGTTACAATAATGTTCTTTTTAAATGAGGTCTCAACCTCACCTAATCAGGATGTCACTATAACGTTCTGTTTTGATTTAGTCTTGGTTAGGTCTCAACCTCTTAGAAAAATAACGTTATGGTTACGTATTATTTAAGTAAGTAACAGACTAACCAAAAAAGTATGGTTGCATAATGTGACCATTATGTCACACTCCAGCTGGGTGGTTCCCATCAAACAACTTTGGATTTTCATAGTAAGAACTGCAAATAATAAGTAAACAATAAAAGTAATTTTGACTTTCTTTTAAATGAATGACTTGATATTGCCACTAAAGGTTGGTAGGTTATTGATTGCTTTACGCCCTAATTAACTGCCAGGGTCATATCAAGGGTGGCGCCTGTTTGTAGCAGTGGGACCCAATGTCCTCTTTATAGTGCTGCATCATTGAGATAACATGTCATAGGCCACCATAATACCCCATCCAGTCACATTATACTGACACGAGGCCAATCAGTTATGTTATAATAACATCATTTTAACGTGAAGTAACGTAGCACAATGTTATGATAAAATTACAATGCAATGTTACAATCTTAATTTCTAAAAACATTATTGGATGCCATCAAAATAACGTGACATGAACCAATACAGAACCAAACAGAACGTTACTGCAACTTTATGATAACATCACATGCTTGGCTGGGCTATGCCCAGATTATAACATAAAATTGTTTCCGATACATAGGCAATGTCTTATTGATACTGGTATCCTGGGCTTTGGCTTTTCGTTTTTAACATAATCTCTTGTGCCAAAAAGCATAAGTTTAGTTTTTTTTTTTTAATTTATCATGAACTGATAGTACTACTGATAGTACTACTGATTTTTTGAGCACCAATTACAAAATGATTGCATATCTTGCATTAATTTTGAATGAACTTCCTCTTCATTACCATTTGTTAAATATGTAACTGTGTCATGTGCATATAATGTCTTATTACATTGTTCAATGCCTTGATGCAATTCATTTATGTACATCAAGAAATAAGGCTGAACCAAATGGACACCACATTTTATACGTAGCACATCCAATGTTGATCTTTTGCCAGGCACGTTTATCCTTATTTGTAATAAAACTATGTGACCATTTAATTAGTGTAGGATTAGAACTGAATTTGTATATTTTTTCTTATCAGAATGCTATGGGAAATAGTATCAACAGCTTTTCTGACGAAGCATGTAATTGTGAATATTTTATTGGTTAGGCCAGATAGGATGTCATCAGTAAAGTCAGCAATGGTGCCAATAGTAGATCTCTCTTGTCTGAAATAATTCTGATGTTTAGATGATGAATGATTATTTCCAAAGTATTCTGAATTTGTTGTCCAGTTTAGTCTGCGCAACATTCCTTGCTACATCTAATTCTGGGCATACAATATTCCCGAAACCGAGAAACATGAATGTATCTACATTATGGTCCTCAGTACCCCATTCAGAATTACAACAAAATGCCCCTCAGTACCACATTTTGCATGTAAAATATGCCTCTCTGGCCAAAGATTCTAATTACAATATGCCCCTGAGTACCTCATTGTGAGAGGGAAATATATCCCTTTGCATCAAGGTTTCATTGTACCATGGGCATGAACTCTCTAGATGGCGCCATGCCTACTGCTTACTAGTTAAGAATAGAAAGCATAGCGCACTATCCATTTTGGATTTAGCTGGTTCCTGTCAAAACCTATAAGCTGATGACCAGCAGATGCGTAGGATTCCCACAAGACTGCAGTGAATGACCCAGTTCTATTTGATATTAATATAAAAAAACACAACTAAACTTATTATCATTAATACAATACTGAATCATAATTATTGCTGTGCGTTTTGAATTTTTTGCAGTTAATGTTTTCCAGGAAGATATTTTTTTTTTTTTTTTTTTTTATTGATCAACACAATTCATACATTAGTTGTATGTTCTTCCACTGCATTATAGATCTTATATAGATATAGCTCTATGTATGCTTCCCCCTTCAGTGCCCCTTACTCGAACAGAATGCAACTCATTTACTGGATTGGATGGTTATTTATAGTGTTAAAAGTGTAAAAACTTCGACAGACATTCTCTGAAATCAATACAAGTAGAAAGTTAGTAGTTGTATAATCAGAGCCTTGATTAACACCCATATGTCCAAAATATATGTCTGTGCAAACCGCAAGGTACAGTTTTAGGTTCCTACCCTTACAGTATTATGCGTAACTATGAGGGAGAGATAGCCCCATCTAGAGAGTTCATGCCCGTGCTTTGTACAATACTCCACACCTCCTATCTGTGTCTGTATGCCCCTCTGTACCATTACTCCACTGATCCTATCTGTGTCTGTATGCCCCTCTGTACCAATACTCCACACCTCCTATCTGTGTCTGTATTCCCCTCTGTACCAATACTCCACACCTCCTATCTGTGTCTGTATGCCCCTCTGTACCAATACTCCACTCCTCCTATCTGTGTATGTATGCCCCTCTGTACCAATACTCCGCTCCTCCTATCTGTGTCTGTATACCCCTCTGTACCAATACTCCACACCTCCTATCTGTGTCTGTATTCCCCTCTGTACCAATACTCCACACCTCCTATCTGTGTCTGTATGCCCCTCTGTACCAATACTCCACTCCTCCTATCTGTGTATGTATGCCCCTCTGTACCAATACTCCACACCTCCTATCTGTGTCTGTATGCTCCTCTGTACCAATACTCCACTCCTCCTATCTGTGTCTGTATGCCCCTCTGCACCGATACTCCACTCCTCCTATCTGTGTATGTATGCCCCTCTGTACCAATACCCCACCGCTCCTATCTGTGTCTGTATGCTCCTCTGTACCAATACTCCAAACCTCCTATCTGTGTATGTATGCCCCTCTGTACCAATACTCCGCTCCTCCTATCTGTGTCTGTATGCCCCTCTGTACCAATACTCCGCTCCTCCTATCTGTGTATGTACGCCCCTCTGTACCAATACTCCGCTCCTCCTATCTGGGTCTGTATGCCCCTCTGTACCAATACTCCAAACCTCCTATCTGTGTATGTATGCCCCTCTGTACCAATACTCCGCTCCTCCTATCTGTGTCTGTATGCCCCTCTGTACCAATACTCCACTGCTCCTATCTGTGTCTGTATGCCCCTCTGTACCAATGCTCCATACCTCCTTTCTGTGTCTGTATGCCCCTCTGTACCAATACTCTAGTCCTCCTATCCGTCAAACCAATCCCAATCCATCACTGTCTTCTAACTTGGCCTCACTGTTTCTCGCAAGACAACTCTGTGAACACATGACCCCAAGGCGGCTCTCTGATTGGCTGCTTTACCTGCTGGCGCTGGTTCCCCAGCCTACAGAGACAGGACCAGCGAAGGTCACATGGCCCTGTCACGTGACGTGTGTGGGGGCTGTTACCATGGTGATCAATCATCACATCTGTCTATAGTGATAGATGGTAGCTGGTGGGGCAGCCAGGAGGGGTGGGGGCAGCAAAAGTAGGTGCACTGGGCCTTACTCATTGCAAGCCATATGGTTAATCCTACTGGTTTTTCCATAGCATTATCTGAGCAAGAAGAAACTCGATTTTGACTTTCTCCTTACTCTATTGCATTCATGGCAACTCACAATGATTTTCGATATAATATTCGGTATTGACTCTCCTTAGTAACACGCATTGTGTCAGACGGTCCAATCATCCCATTAGATCTTCAGTTTAATGGATTTAGAAAACGAAAGTAAAAAAATATATCATGAGTGGCTCTGTGTGTGAACTAGTATCTACCAGATCTAGTGGTGGATAGTAGTGGGTATAGTATATACATGAATCAAAGGCTAACACTTGTTGGTGGTGTAAATTGGTAATTTCGAAATGCTGCATATTTTTTTTATATTTTATTAGTCAAACAGCTTCACATCACAATATGTTCTTCCAGCCATCATGGTTGGGATTTAAAGTGATTTATAGTAAAGTTACATAGAGTGATTAATGAAGATGAACAAGGATGAACAGATGTAGATGATTCACATAATAATTTGGGTTATAGAAAATTGTTATGTACATATCTAGTATTCAGTTGGCACATCCTCACCGATACAATCCAAATTAGAGTCCAGTTAGAGTCCAATAGTCATTGATACAGCATTTAGACCTGATTTAAATTTGCATTTAGTAGTTGATCGTTGGACGTCTTTGGGAATACGGTCCCAGAGCTTTATGCCTCGCAGCAGTGGGCTCTTCAAAAATTTTGAGAGGTTCCATTTTTCATGTCAGAATTTGACTTTGTTGTGACTTCGTAAATAGATTGTCAGTCTGGACATGTCAACAAGATCACAGTTTCTTGATTGCCTATATATTAATGAGCAGTGGTGTTTATGACGTCTGGTATCCAGCGGTTCCAGCCAATATAGACGATTCAACTCACCAGCTACCGATTTTTTATGGAATTTACAATGAATAATAGCTAGAGCCTTATCATGGAGGTCATTTATTCTATTTATTCTATATACAGGTCCAATCTCAATCATAAAGTCTGCATAGTCATGGATTGGTATTATTGTTTGTTTATAAATCAGTGCAGCAGTGTTGTTATCCAGATACTTCCGCATCTAACCCAGCTCATACAGGCGTATATTCATCTTATTGTATTTTTCTTTAAGGAACTGATCAAAAATCAGGCTGTTATCTATAGTAACCCCAAGGGAGCTGTACTGTGCTACATTTTCAAGCGTTTTTGTAGCCATACATATACCAGGTTGTATCTGTGATTTTGAGTTCAAATGGAAAAACGTGCTTAGTTTTGTCAATGATATCTCATTACACATGAAACCATCCACAAACTCTGAGTAGCACACAGAAATGTCACCCATATTGTGGCCTTCTCCAGCTTAGAAATAAGTCTCAATGTAATTTTGTAAAGTTTTATCACGCGCACTGCTGATGAGTAGTGCGCACAAGGGGTGGTGTGTATTGACGGGCTGTATGTACCGCTCATTATTCTCAGTATTCTAAACATATTTGGACTATTGCTTGGATGATAGAATAAAGAAGAACCTTAGGGGGCATCCGAGGGCGGCTGTACGACCCATGGAGTGTGTACAGACCTCGAGCTTTGTCCTTTGAATGTGCCGATCCCCTAAAGCCCCACTCGCCGTGGTGAACATGGGTTTTTCGTGGAGCTCTGCAATCTGAGAATGTTGGGAACGTTGGATCATCTTAGACCTCTGCGACATAATTCCTTGCGAAATTATTCAACATGTTGAATATTTTTGTAGAGAACCTGTGCGATTCAGGGGGAGATTGCTTGCGAAAATGATCGCAAGGGACCTTCCCTCTCAGTGTGAATGCTATGCAATCAATTTCTCTAGCTTGCGATCATTTTGTCGCGCCTGATGCTGTTTGCGAATTCTTAAGATACAATTTTCGTGGATCTCTGCGACAGAAACATCGATCACGGCGAGTGGGGCTTATGGGTCATACGGCCACCCTCGGACGCACCCTGTGGTCCTTCTCATAATTAGTATCACTTGCATGGCCAGTGCCAGTGGTGCATATTGGGGGCGTATTGACAGCTGGTAACCACTGCTCCTCATTCTTACTATTTTCTCAACAATTTGAACATTTCTTGGGTGATAAAATGTAGAGGAATCTTTGGCGTCGTCCCTGGGTGGCTCTAAGGCCAATAAGGATCATAAAAACCTCAGACTTCACCCTCGGCCCGAACAAACCCCTATGGGTTGTACCACCACCCTTTTTATTTATGCCCCGTGGGGTTCTTATCCCTTTCCACATGCCACCAACATTTCATTCATGATTTAAAAGACTGCCAGTGTACTCTATTAAAAAGCCTCAAAATACGCCACCTATAGCACACATGAGCCTATCTAGGTCTTATATAAGATCCATGTGACATATAAAAACTTATTTTCAACCTTCTTATTGTTAGATATACTATATTATGGATGTTTTCAGCCTTTTGGAACAGTAACAGGGTTAAAAAGGTTAAACATTGTATCTCTCACAGAAGCAGACACAGCTGAGGTATACGTATTTATTCTAAGTACTATTGAAGTAGTGTTTCACTGGAAAGCTTCAGTGGTTCTCAGATATCAAATTAACTGAAGAAAATATATCAGACTTTGTTAAATGCAGAAGGGACGATTGGTACTCTTCGAAGATAATTGCTAACAAAATGTATCAAAAAATAACATGAAAGGGCCCTATAGGGGGGGTCCCAATGTTATGTGTCATTTTAAGAAGTATATATATTAATATTGTACTTTTTTTCACCTATCGATCCCCATGTCACATGCCAACTTTAAGAAGTTGATTCGATGTGGAACACTGGCAAATTAAAAAATTTGCCCTGTCACCTAGTATCACCACTATAAAATTCAATGTCTGCTACCAAATTTCTGAAATGGCATTGTCGCTGTCTCCGTGTTGAAGGTGATATAACACTACCTGACATGAACTGAGTGGAGCTGACATATGACATTGTCAAAGAGAAATCACACAAATTAGACACAAAGTCCATTCTTACACATGTGTAAAACACTACAAATTGTCAATTTCAAACAACTATATGACTCCTGCATATCAACTTTGTATGTTATCGTGCGACTGGTAGCACTCCGCTGGGACTGTGCAGCTGGAAAGTACATGTTTACTATGTTTATTTCAAAATGACTCTTACATTTCTTACATTTCTGGTTGTTCAAATTACCAGACATCATCGAAATGACTAGAATTTATCGAAAACACCCAGAGCTATTTTCAAATTGCGATCAGAAGTCGATCAAAAAGAGTTGATTGCTTGAAAAATATCTAACAATATTAGATATTCAATTATCATTTTGTGTTCGATAGCGATCTTTGATACAACCAGACTTTCAGTCGCATTACTCAATGGGTTCCCTGTTAAATGCACCCTCTGGCTGAACCTCTATCTCTCACACCCCATTTGTTTGTCTGGAATGGACAGTGACATTGAAGGGTCTGTGGTTACCTTGGGGAGACAGGAGGTCCTCTGGGCACAGGCCAGTAACCAATCAAGTGTAGTCACTGATACCAGTTAGAAATGACCACTTGTTAAAAGGGGAGACCCATTGAGTGATGCTATTAGAGTTCTGGTCAAAAAAGAGATTGCTAGCAAACAATAGCTAATATTATCAGATATTTTCAAAGCAATTGATCGTTTGTTACTTTTTTTTCGCATTTTCTTTTATTTGATTTTTATTGGGTACAACGGGTTCGGCGTCAGATTGAATCACTCAATGGGAATACATTTCCGGTTGTTTTTCGACCCTCCACTTATTTAAACGACGAGACTTTTAGAATCGCTCAATGGGTACTAACCTCTGAAAGCTCATCCCAATTTGTGACAAATGCATTAGGAAGAACTTTCACAGAGATTAATACTTCTTTTGTTTTTGGCCCATCTATAAAGTGCATAATGCATAAAGTTTTTCGTGTCAATTTCCCACTTTAGCATCCAACATTGTATACAGTTCATTTCATCATTCTATCTTTTAGTTTCAGAATAAAAAAAAGTATTTTGGGGTATCTCTGCTTTCTTCTGGGTGTATTCTTAAAATTTTGTGACAGATTTTGAATCTTAATCATATCCTTATTTCCTTATGTTCTTTTTTTTTTTTTTACAAGATATACAAATACCATTCGGCAGATGAGTAAAATACAGGACAACATTAAATATATAAACATAGTTTGTTTTGAATTTTAATTGGTACAACGGGTTCGGTGTCACATTGCTCTGATGTTGATATAACGAAGAAAAGAAATGATTCTGTAACTTCACAGGTCAGAAACTTGACTGGGGGAGGGGGGGGGGGGCACTAACTGTCGGAAGCAACCTATACCACCCAGCTTTTCATGACTGATCGCTGCTGAATCTTAGTTGACTGCCCCCTAAACTCCTAAATTTGGACACAGCAACAGGGCCATTTTCTAGCTTTAAGATATGTGACAGGGCTTTATAATTGACATGTTCCGTGGCCTTCAGTGACATTTGATGAGGACTATTTAAATTCAATATGGTGACAGAGCCATTTCTTGAATATGACACCCAGGAACATTGCATATTATAATAAGAAGCACTGCGGGGGCGTCTGAGGGTGGCTGTATGACCCATAGGGGATTGTCACATACTGAGGGCAAAGAGGTTCATACAATCCCTATGGGTCATACAGCCACCTGAGGATGACCCCAAAGGTGTGTCTTTATTTTGTCACCCAAACAATCCTTAAATTGTTGAGAAATTACTACGAATATGGAGCGGTGCATATGGCTTGTCAATACACCCTGCCCACAATACGCACCGCTCGCCGGCTGTGCGGCTGATAAATTGAAAGCCCCACCCCTGATTCGTTCCCCAGCCCCACCCCAGGCACAATCCAAGATGGCCGCCAAGTGACCCGGAAGTAATTGGTGTCTGCTGCCTCTGGTGACACAAGGCATGCTGGGAAGGCACTGTCTGGTCACTCTCCCAGCACCTTCTCCATGCACTGCTCTGAGGCCAGGATGCAGAACTCTGCTTGGAGAGTGAGAACTTCTTTCAGAGCACTTTTCGCTGGTTCCCCCAGGGTACAGATAGCATTTGTAAGGGTGTGGAGGCCCTGGGCAGGGAACCAGCTAACTAGGTTGGGATAATGAACTCAGGGCCTGGTCTGGGAATCAACCCGAGCAATATCGAGGCAGTGTGCAATGGGCCACCACAGAAAACAACAGGGAATGCCATGGGCAGGTAATTTTGGGGCCGTCCTTTTTTGACCCCCCTCCCCCTTGTCATGTTTCGTCATGCAGCCCTTGACCCCCCTCTAGAAATGACATCATTTTAAGTGGAACCCCCCCCAAATCACAGAAATAATATTAAAAAAATGCAATTGTTTTAGCTTAGAAACATAACTGTCCCTTAGAAAAATCTTTGATTTCAACTGAAAAATAAAAATTACAGCCTTCAATACCCGGACCTAACCTAAAATTGTCTCTGAAACTCTTGAAATTCAAATTTTCACAACATGATGTCATGCACCACGTGACCCCCCCCCCCCCACCCATTGTCAAGTTTGGTCATGGAAGCATGAACCCCCCTGCCCCCCTACTACATGACGTCATTTATGGACTGCCCCTTTGGTTCGTACTTAATACATCTTTTTCATTAAGGTGGCACCACCCTGGTGGATTAAAAATGAAACAAATTTTCGTGGTTTCCCTATAGTTAACCTATATGAAGTAAAGTGACCTAGTAACCAAAAGCCCCAAAAGGCAGACAAAGTGGTGGACTGCACAGGTTCATGGGAAGGGTGTAACCAAAAAATGTATGTCAGTACTACAGACTAATGCCTGCATGCACCTAAAGTTTTCGCACATGCAGCCCCCCCCCCCCCACCTTTTCGGAAATCTTTTATCCGGTGACAGGACAACTACCCCTGGGACAATTACCCCTGGGACAACTACACTAGGGACAACTACCCCCTAAGACAACTACCCCTGGGATAACTACCCCTTAGGGCAACTACCCCTTAGGACAATTACCCCTCTAGATAGGACAATTACCCCTGTAGGTAGGACAATTACCCCTTTAGGACAATTACCCCTATATATAGGACAACTACCCCCAATGGTAGGACAACTACCCCTATGATAGGACAACTACCCCCTTGATATGACAATAATTCCCAATGGGGTAGGAAAACTACCCCCATTGGTAGGACAACCACCCCCCTTGATAGGACAATTACCCCCCTTAGTAGGACAACTACCCCCATTGGTAGGACAACTACCCCCATTGACAACTGCCCCCAACTACACCCCATGGCCTTCCCCCTCTTTTGCCCATCCCTGGACACCCAGGGCAGGTCTTACCAATGGGGGTAGTTGTACTACCACTGGGGGTAATTGTCCTATTAAGGGGGATAGTTGTCCTATCTGTAGGGGTAATTGTCCTATCTAGCGGGGTATTTGTCCTATAGGGGTATTTGTCCTATATGGGTAGTTGTCCTACCCATAGGGGTAATTGTTCTAAGGGGTAGTTGTCCAAAGTGGTAGTTGTCCTAAGGGGTAGTTGTCCTAAGGGGTAGTTGTCCTAAGGGGTAGTTGTCCCATAGGGGTAGTTGTCCCAGGGGTGATTGTCCTATAATCTGCATTAAGAATTTGCAAACATTTTAACATAAGATTTGTATGAATCAACAAACAGGATTATCACACACATTCATACAAATCTTATGTTAAAATGTTTGCAAATTCTTAATGCGGGAGGGGGTTTCCACCTACACCCCAAGATGGCTGAGTCCTCTGGATCCTCTTCCAGTTAGCGGTGTGATGTTATAATGACATTGCAGCAACGTTCTGGATTGGTTTTTGTTACACTACAGTGTAACATTGCAGCCACGTTATTTTGATGACTCCCAAAAAGGTTGTTGCAACAGTTGCTGCAACGTTGTATTGTTACATTCTGCTAATGTTCTTGCCATGTCATTATGAGGCTGTTATTGCAACCTCACACAAAAAGAACATCACAATAATGTTCTGTTTAGGTGTGGCTGACACCTGACTAAAAACAATGTCACAATAACATTCTGTTTAGGTTACGTTGACACCTGACCTAATAAGATAGTCACAGGTACGTTCTATTTAGGTCAGGTTAAGACGTGACCTAATCAGAACATCACAATAACATTCTATTTAGGTTAGATTGAGACCTCCCCTGGTGAGGAAGTTACAATAATGTTTTTTCTAGGTGAGGTCTCGACTTCACCTAATCAGAACATCAATATAATGTTCTGTTAGGACTTGGTCTTGACATTACTTTATTAGAATGTTATGATAACATTATTTTTTGGTTAGGTCTCAAACTCTCAGAAAAATAACATAATGATTATATGCTTTTTCAGTAAGAAACAGACTAATCTAAAAAGTATGGACATCATCCTCCCCAACACCCTGTCCTAGCCTCAGTACGCCCCTAGGGGCCTCCCTACAAACTACTACACCCCATCAATGGCTGACAAATCCCAGCATTCCCCGCGACATAAGCCCCCACCCCCTTCCAGTCCGTTCCCGCTACATACACCCAGCCAATTATCATAAAGTGCACCTATTGACCCTGGAATCAAGTGACTTGGGGGGGGGGGGGGGGGGGGGAGAAAGATGGGATAATTTCCTCATACTTTGACATTTTCACTTTTCTTTTAAATATTCTTACAATGCTCAAGTAAAGTTGAATACACAAAAATTAGCAACTGATGACATGACAAGAAAGGAACCCTTTTTTAGCCCCACTTACACAAGGCGAACAGTTTTGTTGTAATCTGAGGGACCAAGCAGACTACGAAATATATAACAAATTCCATATATTTTTGTCTCCTTTGCTTTAATACATTATTGTAAAAAAATCTAGAATATTGAAAGAAAATATTGAAAATTTCCACTTGCAGATTCTTGCCAACCCCCCAACTCCCACCAGCAGACACTGTGGACGGGTATGGCACTGAAAATGTGGCTATTTGCAGGGGATAACATTGTTTCAGATCCTCGGAGGTTTAGATTGGATGTGAGGACCTGCCTTAACTCTGGTCATATACTGACCAATGGACTATTCACTGTCCGGTATTATCGCTCAGTGTCTCATAGATTATTCCCCCCCACTGTGCCGTGTCTCATCATTTGTTCTCCCTCCCCTTTATCTACTACTCTCTTCCTATTCCCCTCAGCCTCCACCCGACCTTACAGTCGCCAAGTCCAGACATATTCACATGAATGATAAATGTGATAGTCAATCTGAAATACAAACTAGATTCTGAGAACGTCCTGGAGGGATCTGCGAAAGACGATTTGCGGGCTGTTGGGAAATTATTCGTGTAACATGGCTGACGTATTAGTTGTAGATTGGCTCGGTCCGCAGGCGGGTCCCATCTCGGTTTGTATTGAGTCGGCCTGGACTCGCTTTGAACCCAATATCAATGTAGCCCCAGGGTTATGGGTCCTGACCACTAAAATTGACAGTGCGACATGGCCGTTTCTTAAATTTGACTGGTGACATGGAGCCATAGCAACATGAGAGACAGCTTTAAAACCTTAGTAACATATGACAGGGACATTTCTTGAATGTGACATGCGACATTGAGAAAAATAAGTGACAGAGACATACGACAGTGTTATTTTTTAAATTCAACATGCGACATCCGAAGACCCCCCCGCCCCTATCCAGAGCCCCATGGTTCAGGTTGGTTTGGGTGGAGGGTCCCTCAGGCCCTGGAGGGACAGACCCACAGGACCCCTTTAATCCGATCGATAAGATTAACCACTGACCTCTGAGATTAGCCCGCAATGACCTCTGGATGACCTCTTTGTGACCCCTAACAGACCTGTAACCTAATAATGACCTTTAGATGACCTTTGTGTGTGATCTCTCAATGACCTTCACATTGACCACTATGAGACTCTGAATGACTTCCTGGTGACCTTATTTGACCTTCAGACTATTCCAGGGTCATCAGTATAAGATATGGACATTTTTGGACATTTTAGTACGGATTATTTCAAGAAGGCCCAGTTAATCCAATGTGCATGACGGCCTGCAGTGGTCCATTGCATAATGGTAACAGCGAGGGTTTGCTGAAGAAAAAGTCTCCCTGTTGTGCCAAAACCCAGCATCAATTTTCACCCACTAAGAAAAATTGGGCTGAGAATCTCATAATTTTTAGATCTAAATATTTCGTTTTTTTCAGAACCGTTTAAAGAATTCAAATCAGCCTAGTAGAACAGACACAATTAAACAGCAGGATCCATCTCAAAAGCAACATCCCTGTGAAAGGACATCCTTGTTGTGAGGGTTTGATTATGAGATAGAGCACAGCATTGATAAGGAAGCAGGGAGTGATGGGATTTTATACACACACAGAAAACAGAAACAAACACAGTAAAACACACCTACTAACCTTTTAAATGTTAGCCCCCTCCCCCCCTGCACCTCCCCCTTAGATCTAAATACATGAAGGAACATACGTATGCCTTTCTGAACATCCAATACTTACCTCTAAAAGTGGTTTCATTGGAAATAACGTCGCCATTTGCTATAGTGTAACCACGCAGACCTCCCGCTCGCCCTAGTGGATGCAGACGGTCGGTACTGCACCTTTAATGGCTACATACATGATATAAGAGTCCAGAGTGTATAACGATGGGTCAGTCTTATTCAGGCTCTGTTAATCTAACCTGTCTGTCTAATGTACTTTATTGACCGACTTCCAATAAGTCTGTTACAATGTGATTGGTACCGGTAGTCCATTAAGTTTCTAATTAAAATTTCTTGAATGAATCCACATGACATATGACTTTGAGTACGTACATACTGGAACAATCTGGTGATATATAAACAATGTTGGAATGAAATTGGGTCAGTATAAAGGTCTGTGCGCATGTGCTGTAAGGTCGCATTTCAATCTGATTTATTCAAATCGAGGATAAGATGTAAATTTTGATAGCCAATCTATTTACATGCAATCACTCGGTACCACGTATGCTATGTATTGAGCAGTTGCTCAGTTAAAACCTGATAACATACACTAGCATCAACCTTATGAAACACAATTTCTATTTAATTTACTATAATAGAATAATTCCTATTTCATATATAACACAGTTGTTCTAATTACCATAAGTATCAATTTGCATTTAATATCGAGGCACTGAGCGTGGAAATAAAATGTGACATACTGCTTTGAAGAAACGGTAAACGCATTAATGTGTTGTATTAATTTCATTACCGCCTCTTCTCATCATAAATGTCAACCCCATACTGAGCACATATTACCAGTATGTGCCACACTAAAACGACGAAAAGAATAATGCAATAGAAAAATTAAACCAAGCTAAAAACACCACAGCACAAGAAAAAAACCAGAAAAAAGACTGCCAATCGCATTACCAGCGTGATCCGTATTTTACAACAACAGGATGCAGTGAGGTGAAAACATGAATTATGAGGGAGCGCAGACGGAACGACGGCCAGCCTGCCCAACCAATCAGAACGGCGGAGACGGGCGACCAATCAAAACACCGGAGACACTATTCTCCGAGCCAATTAATGCCCTGCCCCCACAGTAAAGTAGAGGCACGATGGATTTTATTTTCTTTAATCTAATTTAATGCTAATATTGGGAAGGGGGGTGGGGGTGATAAACCAGACCTAGGTTGACGGTAAAATGACGGCAAGAGTTTATGGATGTCCTGCAGTATTAGCTGAATAAACCATAGACATGATATTGTAAAACCATAGAGATACATGAAATATATATGTCTATGGTAAAACAAAGAATCGTCAATGAAGGATAGACGTAAGTGGTCAACGGCCAATTCACCCTACTACGGATAACTGATTTACAGTTTTTTAAGGACCTTTAGGTTAATCTTTACTGATTCTGTCGACAAAATCCCTGGAATAACTATAGAAAATAAACAAATAATTGATATATAACCATCTACAATGAATGAATATTCAAATAACTCAGAAATATTAATTGTATAATTATGGTTATTAATTTAAGAAATAATATCAATCTACAAATAATGATACAATTCATGAAATTTTATATGGTAAAGCCTTGATTTTTGTCGACAAAATACCCAGGATGCATCCTTTTTTATGCTAACCTGCAGGCAAAACTCAAGAAACTGGCTATCCATGGTTGGGAGAATTTATGGATGTCCTCCAGTGTTAGTGAAATAAACCATAGACATAATATTGTAAAACCATAGAGATACATAAAACATAATATGTCTATGGTAAAACGAAGAATCGTCGATGAAGGATAGACACCAGTGGTCAGCGGCCAATGCGTTAAATTCTCCCTATCACAGATAGCCATTTTCGTGAGTTTTACCTGCAGATTAACCTAAAACAGGGTGCATGCTGGGTAATATGTCGACAAACCAATGCTTTAGTATAGAAATTTTCACAAATATTATCATTATTTGTAGATTAACATTGTTAAAAACAAACCATCATTATTTTCAAAATAAGCATCCATATACATTAATATTTCCTGAGGCAAATGGAAATTCATTCATTGTAGGTGGATTTACAACAATTATTTGCTAATTTTAGGTTTTCCAGGGATTTTGCCGACAAAATCACTGCAAATTAGCCTGCAGGTACTTAAAATGCTAGAAATCATCTATCCGTGGTAGGGAGAATTGCCCATGGATAATGTATTTTCGCTCTGATCTGATACTATGTATCACTTAAAAGCTCATATTCTTCCTTATCTTTTGACACAAATAACATCTTAAAGGAATTCAAAACCGAAATTGTATGACTTTTAAACTGAACAATTAAGATTTCACACACACCTTCATAACATGCATTTGCATGGAAGCATGTCACAGATTTTTTCTATCTAGGTCCGAGATTATATCTTATGGTCAAAAAATGGCAATACACTATTTTTTATATAGATTTTTAGGAATATTCAATGTCTACACCACATAAAAAAAACTCAATTAGGACCTATAACTTTGAGACACGCCTCCCTCCATATATAGTCAAAGAAGAAGTACCAGAAACGCTAAGTTAAATATTTTGTGAGATATCGATGTTCACAAAATATATCTGAATATTGAGAATTTTAGGTCCAGACTTAAACTACCAAGCGACCAATTCTGCACATACATGTATTTATTGCCCTGGCCCACTATTGAATGGTTTAAGTGTCAATTGATTAGTTTTTTGACTACTATATAGATATAGATGTTGGACACAAGAAAACACTCAAAAACGTGAGAAGGACAGAACATTTCCTGTCACCAATTGACAGTTTGCCCTTTCCTTTTTCCTTTTTAGTTCCACAAACTGCAATCTTGATGCGACGTGCACAGTGTACTGACATCTATTTTGTACAACACTTCATGTTAAATGGAATATATTGTATTTCTCAGTCCCCTCTGCCATAAGACAGCACCGTACCGCCCCCTAGTGCCATCAAGCCACACCAATATGTAGGATAGTAGCGCTGCCACCTAGGGATAGAGCCAGCAACTCACACCTATAGGTCTCAGGGAACTAAATGTTTTCCTGTATAGTTTAATGTAACGCGGCATCCAATAAAAAATATTCAGAAAGAGTGTTGCCCAAAAATTCAATTCTAAGCCTCTAGACAGACCTTTCATACACAACATATCAAAATTTCAGCATAGGTTAACCCTGAAAATCTTGAATAAGGGCCCAAAATGTGTACCTACCCTCATTTTGACATGTCCGCACTGCCAAAATGCACCTAGAATACACCCTGTCCTAAAGGCATTCTCAAAAATTCTAACAGTCAGATACCAGACTGTATGATATATAAATCACTTCAGGAATAGTTGGGGAGCATCCTGAATTTTTCATTTGTTTTTCGCTAGATTTTTCATTCTAATATGGACCAACCAGAGCCCAGCAAAGTATTCACTGCAGTCCAGAAAGGTATATGACACTACAGATGGCGCCACATTTAGTTCTCTGAGACCTCAACATTGAGAGACGCTCTGCTTCCAAGTGGCCTCTAGATCTAGATCTGTACTTGGTTCTGAAGGACTTAGGATTCCTAATGTAGGGTTTTTGAGTGAAAAACGAAGGGTCCTCTCTCCTTGGACGGCAACTGTGTAGTGGGGAGCACCCCACTGTTCAACACTGCACTCTGCCTAGCGGCGCACCTGATTGGTCGGTGGTGGTCATGTGTCATGAATATTCATATCTGTTCCTGCCACTTGTGGGGTTGGTAAGGGGCGTTTGGATATGTGGGGGTGGGGTTTGAGCGGGGGAATGTAGGTGGCAGGGGCCACACTGGACATTCCACAACGGTGGTAGCAGCGGCAAGGGCCACTCTGCTACTCAGCTCTCTTAATGTGGGAACTTAGATTAGTCCCAAGAAGATATCCCAGCGCGGTTTTGTAGGGTTTTCGTTTCCAAGAGTGCTATGGTTTAGTTGGCTTATGTGAGACTTATGTTTTGTTGTGTGATTTAAATGAAGAGAAGACTTGAAGGCAGGAGTTGTTGATGATGTTGACTATATTTTTCAACAGTCTCAGGAGTGTAGACCAAAAGGCCTGTTACTGCTTAGTGGTTACACATTGTCTGTTCTGCTGCTGGACCCAGAGTGTCCCCACAGCAAGGGTGCTCTTCCCCTCCTCACCTTTGGCCTCTGACCCAATTACATGAATTAGGCCAGTTGACTGATATATTTAGGAGGGGGGCGGGGTGCTAACAAAGGTTCTACATGTTTAATTATCATAAAGTCTATAATGTAGCATGTACATATTTGACATATATTTTGATAATTAATAGGAAATTATGGTAATAATAAAATTCATATGATAGATTAGGTAAATACTTGTAATTATAAGGGGGAGCTCGGATATGCCATGCCTAAACTTAGGTATAACACTTACTCACCTCTTCCCATTAGATTTGATCATGAAAAAGTGATTTACAAAGGGAAAATGTTATTAGCATGCATCTGAAATACAAACAATCCTTGTTGAAGTGCATCTGGGTGGTTTGGTTTGTTCAGATATTCTAAGACAGTAAAGTATATAATGCAAAATCACATATCACGTTCTAAGATGCTGTTTCACTCCAACTTAAATGGATTACTGACTGCTTGCTAAAAATCAAAATTGTGAAATTAGGAAATTTGTTGATCTGAATCAGAATTTCTTCAAATCTCGTAAATGCTTAGTGGGAAGGGATTTTTCTTTTATCATATCTGGATTTTAATTAGAAATCATCTCTTTACCCATACTTGATGAGAAACTTTTAGATTTTGAGGTTTAGCATTTTTACTCACCAGGTGACACTAGTGTAACCAGTTAGTAATCCCTTTAATAGGTTTTGTACTTTGTTTTTGCAGCATTGGTCGAGGTTAAAAATATTAAATTCCAACAACCCTGAAAAACAGCTGACATATAACAAAAAACACAGCAGTAACAATAATCTATAGAGAGAGAAGACTTGTTGGACCACTGTACTAGCTGCAGGCTACCAATGTGCCATGCTGGGAAACAATAGCAGAGACAGTTCTCCTCAACATTATAGATCAGGCATCAAAAAATAGTTGTGTTCAGGTAACATAGGTCAAAAAGTTGAATAGGTAGGTTGAATTTTTGTTGATTTTACTCATTTTTTTACTTACCAAACAGACCCAGGCAGAGTTGGAAATACAAAAAAAACCTCTAAATCCTCTAAAACAATTTTTAGCATTTAAAATACATGCTGTGCGCATCTGTATATATTGTTCCATGTTTTTAGTCAAATCTTTTGGGTTTTGAAAAATAAATGGGAAAAAATCCTAAAAAAAGAGTTAGGGTAGGGCCGAAAATTTCAGGCCTCATAATGAAATGGATAACAAAGTGTATTTTCCAATCTCTGTAATTCATAAACCAATGATAATTCTCACACTCACCGACTTCACAGAGGTAGTTGTAATTAGTCTCACACCCATTATCTCCGATACGAGTTACTGGTATTGGAATAATAAAACAGGACACATTCACCCCACAGCAGCCGTCTGGCTCGGGTCCGAGTTCTCCGACATTCATTGGTGGGATATAGTCGACCGGGTATCCTCCCGACCCCACCCAGCCATCGCTGGACCCGCTTTGCTTGTAAAGACCAATCCACAACCAATTCTGGTAGCTGGGTTTAAAATAAATAAATACAATATAGAATATTACTCAACTGTCAAGAACATGAATGTATTTATTTGGACAGAGAGAGACTATGTGGTATTCCCTGGAATTAATCCATAACGTTAAGACCCAGTGAAACTGCACAAAGGTAGAGATTAAATCAGGTACTTTGTGCATGATCATTGAATTAGTGTAAAGGTCACCAGTTGAATACAAAATAATAAGAATCTCTCTAAATTACTTAGTTTATGAAAATATCTAGTGGCAGGTGCCGCTGGTAGGTGTAAATATACCTGACGCCAATGCTCACTGGGACACACCTCCCCGCAAAGCACCGACGCCTGGGGTAAAATCAATATCAGACTGCTTTATAAGCAAGAGCGCAGTGTAAGAGAGGAAGAGAGACCATTAGCGTTTGGATCATACGGATCGGGAGATTCAAAGGGGTTTTAGATAGCTATACAATCACAGGGACATCTGGTGACTTACACGGTACTACCGCACGTCGGCTTGAGGTGAGACTAGGCGGACTCTAAGGAGGAAGCTTACTCTACCCTAAACTGGAACTGTTATACCTTGGAACTTATTACCATCATGAGCAACTGTACGCATCACCATATCCATCAATAAACTTACCGTACTGCCAAGCGTTGTTCATGTTATGGATTGAGCGCCCATCTCGTGGACTTACTCACCACTCGACTAGCACCCATCAAAGACAATATTAACAACAGTAATTATCTCGGACAATGCACCATAATTATAGTTAACTCTAAACAACACAATAGCGTTCTAAACAATGGATTATAATCTTTGCATCCATTGCCTTTCTTCTCTGTCCTCCCCTATTTGTGATTTTGTAGAATCAGGGGGCCTGTGATAAAAGCAAGAACTAAGATACTGAAGCCATTAGTTAAAGATAGTTTGTTCGCTGGGCATCTGTTAAAGTGCCAAGCTACCTTTGTGTCATTATTATGGTTCATAGCATGAAAGTAGCCCTAAAATTGAGTTAAGAGTCAACTTTTAGATTGGCTGGTATAATGTATGCTGCAGTACATCAAGAATGCAGTTTATTGAAGGAATGTTTGCATATATAAACAATTCTCACTGCTTGTTAGAGCCTAACAAAGATATTGGTCTTGACAATTGGTTTCAATGGGAAATAAAATTATTGATTTACTTTCTCATAAATAACTACCATTGGAATTCTCATGTAACTTCTTGAATATGTAGTATTTATTTGAGAGGAAATATTTAAACCAAACAATTCAATATTCACCATTTGTAAGGAAATCTATAATGAAAAATATTGAAAAATTTATGTATTGGAATTGCATGCCCCAGGTTTGGGTGCAGGCAGGGTCAATCCTGCCACCTGGTGGAAACTTTACACAATATTATTTCCTCCCCATTTCTAAATACACTACCCATACCATTCCATATTCACCCTCCCCTATTTCCTCCTTCTTCTCAAACCCCTCAACATATCAACAACTACCACAACTCCTTTCCTCAAACCCATGTGATGATGCCAAAAAAATAAATAATAAATAATAATAATAATAAAATTACCACCCACCCACCCCACATTCATTAAATTTTCATATCTCTTATATAATTCTCATTTACTATTACCCATTTTTATTATTATTTTATTCAACTCATTAAATCTTAAATTTTATAAGATAAAATTTAAATTTATCCCAACTGTTGCGTCTGGTTTTCCTTCCGCCGGTTTGCAGTAATGTTGATTATTCATACTATGGTAATTCGATACACTATTAATCTAATTAACCATAAATACTTTAATTATACTTCTCCTTATCATTTGATCTCTAAGTAGTTTAGAATAGCTTTCAAAAGAAAATTGTGTTGTAGGTCTTAATCACCCTGAACAGCCTTGAGTAACTTTAAGGATGAACTGTAATAGATCATAGTAAGTTTAAGGTAAACTGCAACATATCAGTGTATGCATCATAAATGTTAATGATTCTTTTAAGATATTCTCACCTTGAGATGCCTGATATAACCGAATCATACTGAGTCTGAGAGTCAAAGTGGGCAAGGTCACCTTTGTAGAGTATCTCACATTGGTGTTGAGCATCAGGCCAGTTACGTTGATCATTAGAGATGATGTAACATCTGCCCTCAGCATCAATGGAACCCGCAGGGCAAGGTGCTGCAACAAAGATAACAGAGTTTGTGATTTCCATGTTCTTTACTCCTATCATTAACAAAAATGTGTTTGATTTTAAAGAGTTTCTTCTATGAAGACAAACAATTCATTCATAGAAGGAAAACAATTCATACAACCATATGGTCAGGTCCCCCTAAACCAAGAGAAACAAGTTTGACCAATTTGCATCAATCTAAACATAGTTTGTTTTACTATAGACAAGAAAAATATATTAATAAAAAGTTAAAGGTACTTGGGCGTGTTCAGTCTGATTTTTACTGACAAGTTATAGCTCTTGATAGCAAGTAATTTTCTTTTGGATCAAAGCTTACATCTAAAGAAGTAAATCTCCATTAATTACCAGTTGAAAAAAAAAGTAAAAGCCTGAAGGCAAAAATCCTTTATCTTTTGTTTCTATAGGAAAAATGAGTTTATGTAAAATTTAAAGATAAAAAATAGCCATGAGTATAAGTAGTAGATAGCCCTGACCTAACGATGAGTATTGAGCTACAAACACCCCAGATCCCAGTACCCACTATCCATCCTTCTTAAGTACATGATCGACACACCACACGCCTTCCTTTTCTTCATTCTGAGATGACCCGAGCCACTTGGGCTCATCCTCCTGGCATCACAAACAATTCCCCCTCAGACACGAGGCATGACTTCAAGCAGCACCCCCATCTAGTTGTGTTTCCATCCCCGGGACACCGCCAGGCAATTACACAGGAACGAATCCCAAAAGTCAAGAGCATGACGATCGATCCCCACATCCCTTGTTGTACTTTAGCCAAATCAAAAAGGTTAAAACTTACTGCTGATGACCAAGCCATGAAGACAGATCCCCGCAACACACAAGGCTGATACGAGTTGTACGAGCGAGTCCATCCCTCTGACTGAGTGACCATCCGCATGTCTCAACGTATACGCCTCAGTATCAACAAAAGAAGATGTATCAAACGCGGTCAGTGAACCTGAACCAGTATTTTGTCCACCTTTGTCCACCCCCTGGACATACATAATGTGTTATGGGTTTATTGACTGTATGAATGTGGACCCAAAGAGGTGGGCCCTTGGCTCTCTGACATTATTTATAGTCTGATAAATGGAAGAAGGGTTCACAAAGTGTTTCTTCATTACACATTCATAAATCTAAAGGCCTAGAAGTTGCCCAAAGCCTGTGGAACAAGTTTGGCTGCCTTAGATTCTCTATGCTCTATGATCTGTATAGACAAATTGGATATTCTTCAGAAAGATATGAAAGTCTGTATCAGAAAGCCCTATATCACAATTATGGCATTGATATATGATCGGTTGAGGGTAATTCATTTAACATCTCTGACTGTGACATAGAAATATTGTTACAAAGCTTAAACAGCCACCTACCAAACCAACATTTATTATTATTGTTTTTAATTTGTCTATTTCTTTTATATTCTTTTAATATTTTTTTTTTATTCAAGAACGAGGCTTCAGCAATGTCATAGTATGCTGATATCCTAGCTTCTTGCTGTCCACATAGGCAAAGCAGTAAGACTACATTTTCATATATATGTACAGTTCTATACCATCTTCTTATTTTTATTTTTTTTTTATTTTTTATTTAAACATCTCTCCATATTACATAGAGTTCTTTCGATGTAGTGACAAACATAATAACATAATGAACAATGATGATAATATAATGTGATATATCTAGATGACATAGTAACCGTACAAGCAATATCAACATAATATTTACATAGTCCAGCATTTACAACTCTCGTTATTTGATACTATTTTTAAATACATTAATATTTTTTGATTTTTGTACAATTTCTGGTAATTCATTCCAATCCTTTACCCCCCTATAATAAGGACTCCTGAGAACCCGCTCTTTGGCTGAAAAATCTAGCTTAAATTTCACTTTGCCACTGTTTCTCAAGTTTCTGCCCTCAATTCTCTCCTCAACATTCACTAAATTTAGAGACAGTTTATACATCATTTTAAGTAAAATAATGTCCCTTCTATGATCTAGCTTGTCAAGATTTAATTCCTCGTGAAGTAAATCCATTTCATCGCTAGGGATATATCTGTTCTTTAATACAATAGTCTTAATAGCTCTATTTTGTAGCGGTTGGACACGTAACAATTTTTTCTGAGTACTGCTACCAAATATAAACGCAGCATAGTCTAACAATGGTAAAATCATCTGCTTATACAGTAACAACGCCGTTGATTTATCAATATACATGCGCACCTTTGCCAATGTAACAAGCCTATTATTCACTCTTGAAATTACTCCTGAGAGCAACTTCTCATATACCAGAAATTTATCAATTACCATTCCCAAATAATTGTAATGATCCACGTTACTCACTATACAATTGTCCATCGCAATACAGCAGTTATGTTCCCTTATGATATTTCGTGATCCAGACAACATATGCTTGGTTTTAGACTTATTTAGGACGATTCTGTTCCTATTACACCAGCCCCATACCTGTTTCAACTGTATAGCACTAGATCTTACTGCATTTTTCTGTGTTGTTTCACTGCAGACCACTACTATATCGTCAGCATACATATTACAATAACAGTTTTTATTTATACAATACAATCTAATTTTAAGGTACTAAATTCTCACTTCAAACACATAAATTAATAAGTGAAAAGTTTTCCTCCATCTTTTGATATCTACATGTAATTCAGCCTATTATCAACATATCACTCTTACACAAAGCAATGTTGTCCAGCATAAGAAAAGATACCTGGTCATTGAATATCGGTGGTTTGAACAGACCAGCAGCAATATCCAGTTTTGTTTAATTTTTGAATATCAACAGTGTTTCAGAGTTTTGAGTTTCTTTTGTTAGCTTGGCCCATAAGTCCCACCAAAATAATAAGGAGATTTGAATGTTTGAGACAACCTGGGTTTTGGCATGAATTTTTTTTAGCTTTTCTGATGCTCTCATATTAACCTTAGATTTTTCCATAACTGTTTGCTCCTTTGACCTCTTATACATCAAACATAGCAAATACATAATTCTTCTATCTTCCAGTTTCATGACCTTAGCACGATCTTTTACCTCATCCTTAGATAAAGTATGATCAAGAAATACTTTTCTTAGTGCAAAACCCTGTTGTCCCTGCAGCTTTTTCAGCTTTTCCCCTGTCCAAAGATTTTGGAAAATGTCATTGTAATCTATGATGGGGAGAATTATAGCTTTATATATCAAGAGTGCTGTACTCTCTGTTATATATACTTCCTTAATTTGCCTAAGGACCTTATTTCAGTTGCTAAGGTGGACATGAGTTTATTATATTGAGCAGTTCCTAATAGGTTCTTGTCAAGGGTTGTTCCTAGGTATGAATATTTATTACCCGCAAGACCGAGGAGCGGTACATATAAAGATTTGACGTACATAGAGCCTGTACATACCGCTCCTCATTTCGAAAAAAAACAGTCCCGGCGCTCCCCATATACCAAACTCGGCCCGGAGAGTGGAACGCGATGGAGCGTGGACCTAAAGCCCCACTCGCCGTGGTCGATGTTTCTGTCGCAGAGAGCCACGAAAATTTTATCTTAAGAATTCGCAAACAATGTCAGGCACGACAAAATGATCGCAATCTAGAGAAATTGATTGCATAGCATTCACACTGAGGAGGATGGTCCCTTGCGATCATTTTCGCAAGCAATTTCGTCATGAATCGCACATGATCTCTACGAAAATATTCAACATGTTGAATAATTTCCCAAGGGATCAGGTCGTAGAGACCTACAATAATGCAACGTTTCCAACGTTCACAGATCGCAGAGCTCTACGAAAACCCACGTTCACCACGGCGAGTGGGGCTTCAGAGAAAGCACTTGCGGTACACGTGTACTTAGTGTCACTCTCCGAACGGAGCCACACGGGCTGAGAACCCTGAGGTCAAGACTTTTTTGCTTGTTTGATATTTTTTTATAATGTCTTAAGCATACTCTGTATGGATTTCAGAATTTTTGAAGCAGTATTAAAGATTTGCCATCGAATTGAACTTTTTTTTTTCAAAACTGAATTATTTTTCTGCCACCGCGTAGTAATACAAGTTACTACTCTGCGAAGCTTGGCACATCACGCGCAACATACACGCTTACACATGCCAAAAGAGTCCATTGTTTTTTTTCATGATTATAATAATAGTTGTGTTTTGCTCGGGTAATAAAATATAGAAGACCCTTAGGGGCCGTCCTCGGGTCTCATTACGGCCCTCCGACGGCTGGGACGGCCCACGGGCTTCGCCCGTAAGGAGACCCTCAGACGGCCCCCGCGGGTCTTCTTATATTAGTATCCACTTCTGTGATGACATTTCATTTCATAGCCACATGGTCATGATCACCATGTGTTGATCACGTGACTACGTACCACGTAGACCTATATCCCTGCTGCCTCTACCTGGAAAATTGATCGGGAAAATTTCACGTAACTGTAAAGACTTATGTATAGAGAGAAATGACTTACCTGATCCTAACCGATTTGCAAGGTGGATTTCAGAAAAAATAACTCTACTCTCCATTCTTTTGTAGAATTAACAAACGAAATACATGTAGGCGTAAACGATTAAGAAACCATTATGGGCAAAAAGAACACTGATCAAAGAACCTTATGCTAAAGTGGATTGAAATACTACTGATTTGATTGAATCATATATAAATTATTGTTCATCTCATCAACTCATTTCATTTCATTTTTAATTGGGTATCATAATGTAACAAATGAATTGTATTATTGTACAGTCCCACTTGTCTATTGTAAATACTATAGGAAAACATACAGAGGTTGACAGTACAATCCTGAATACGATGAACACATGTTGTTTCTATATGGTTGATTAGTAATTGGGGAACTGTTCTTACGATGTTCAATGATATTGCCTTTAACACGTCTTCTTTTAAATGCTAGTCAAGTGTCAGGTAAGTTCATGAAATGGGCGTTCAGTTCCACAACGCGAACAACGTTTGGCTGTAAGTCAGGTTTATTGGTGGATCACGTTGATGCGTACATTTGCCGGTGAGATGATGTTAAGTTTCCTAAGTTTCACAATTCCAATCTGATAGAGAGTAAGCTTTCTCCTGAAAGTCCGCCCAGTCTCATATCCAACAAGCAACACAGTGGTTCTTCTAGTAGTCACCAGATATCCCTTTTCATGTAAAGCTATCCAAACCCCTCGAATCTCTCGATCCATATTGTCCAAACGATAATAGTGTTCTCTCCCCTACCATAGGCTCTTACTCAATAATTGATTTTACAACATACAATAAACTGAACACAACAAGAGGGTGGGCTTGAGCCAGCGGTGAATGATACCGCCCTTAAAGATTTTTTATTGTATGTAAATAATCAAATAATTGAGAAATATCTTCTGGAGACTTGAGACACAGGTGTGGTGCACTGTGTGGGATAGGGGTTGTGTGTGTGTGGTGAGTAACCAAGCAACCAGGCACACAGAAACCTGAGTGTAGTACTAAAGTGTGTACACAAGAAACACAGTGTCTCCACCTGGTGGTATATGAAGTCTCCAAAACATTATATGAAATATTAACCTTACATGTAAATATTGACACATAATTGATTTTACAACATACGATAAACTGAAAACAACAAGAGGGTGGGCTTGAGCCAGTGGCGAATGATACCGCCAAACTCCAAACTAAATCATAGATAAAGCCCTAGAAACAACTCTTTGAATTGTCATTTTCCGATCTGGGGGAGTGGCTAAATAAGCCAGAACAGACAAGGATTTCCAATCCCCGATAGTCATAATGTCTTCCAAAGGTACTCCCATGCTGTGTAAAAAGACAGCACCAGAACGTCGGAGAGAGTGGCAGCCTACAGTACTGGGATCCACACCAATAAATGCTGAAAGTTTCTTGATAAAGGCAAGCAAATCTGAATATATAACTGGCACCAATTTGCCAGACCTCTCCTTAAGGAAAATAGGTCCTTCCAACTCACCCAGATATACACATAAGTGATACTTGAGTGCCGATACTACACAAAAAGCGGGTTGAGATACGTATTCCACTGGTAACTCTAACACATACTGTTCATACTGGAGTGTCTTTGTCGAGCGCACTTTCACCATCATACCCCAGTCATGAAACTCTATGTCTTTGCGACGCAAGAAATGATCTCCTTTCCCTGCCAAGGTATCCGGGAGGATGTTAGATTTCCTCAACAATGTCCTGAATGATAATAACATAGCAGACCATAAGGTTAATTGTAGAGGAGAGGAAAAGTTCAGGGTCTTGAACATAAGTAGTAGCTGCTCCGGAGTCAATGGCACTTTCTGGATCACATTATCTCCTAGCTGGTGTTTAATGCCTATGAGGACCAGTTTTAAACCTTTCAAGACTCAAAAAAATTGTCATGTTGTGTCAAAAGGACACCAATTTTCTCAATGAATGTCCCCAAAAGACGCCACTGATAGCACAAAGTTTTAGATTAGACCAGTAACAAGCTAAAACATGAATAGAAATCATTATTTCCCAAATGACCATAGTTAGATGGAGCATAAAATGGACAATTTCAGTGTTTTGAAACAGAAAGAAATGTGTTTGATGTATATTGAGCATCAAATTTACAATTCTGACATATATGCCATGTATCCCTGAGGCATCTGGCGTCTAGGCCTGGTGATGCCTAAGAGATACAGGTGTCAATAGATGGTGATGCCTGAGAGGTACTGGCGTCCTAAAAGGGTTAACTATCACGAAAATCCACAGTATGTCCATAGAATTTGTGTAAGGCTATAATAGCAGACAAATAGTTGTTGACAGTGGAATATTTAGAAGTTTTCAACTGCCAAACCAAAAATCTGGCCACAGTATGATGAGATGCAGGTAGCGCCAACAAATTAGCTTGCTGACAAAACCTCAGATAATGCGACCACTGGGAATTCCTTGTTGTCAAGGTATTGGCCGACCAAGCGGAGGCCACTGCCATCGACACGTCCTTGTCCACTTGAGCCAAGTCCACCACAAGCTCCTTTGCTACAACATAAACATAAATTGGACAAATTAAAGTCCGGGTTATAACCCATACGTGAAAGCACATCTGGATAAACATTATCCACACCAGGAATATGGACAGCTGATATATAGAAATTTTCCTTTGCACAGATCCAGAATATGTCACGCATAATGTTCATGCAATGTTCATTTTCACTAAAACCCTTATTAATTGTAGCCATAACTTGGGTATTGTCAGTTTGTAAGAGCACATGCTGATCATGCCATAAATGGGAAAACCTATACACAACCATAGCAACTGGTACAAGTTCCAAAAAGTTAATGTTGGTCCCATCCTGGACTGAAACGTTACACCAGTGATTGTGAGAACTATCAGTATAGGACACAGCAGTTGGAACATCATGGGTGTTGAAAAAAACCCGCACACCAGTCACTATTATGAACAATACCATATCCCTTAAGACTTGCATCAGTCGAAAAAATGGGACCTTGCCCGAATCTGGGCTGAATGAATTTTTCATGACCATTGAATTCAGCGGCAAAACACGTCCCCAAGAAATATCTTGGTGAAAAGTGTCAGTGAGTCTGATGCGTGGGTTACCATCCTTTAACCCACGCAACAACTCAATCAACCTCCTAGAAAAAGTGCGTCCACCCCTCACAACCTTGGAACAGTGTGCAATTATGCCACATAACCTCTGGATCTGACGTTTTGTGGCCCTGGTTCTATCTGCAAAGAACCTGAGCTCATTGTGAAGACGATCTAGTTTATCTTCAGGTAAAGAAATAGTCATATCCAAAGAGTTAAAAATTATGCCAAGGTAACGAGTCGTGGTAGAGGGAGAACTACACTTTTTCCAGGAAACATGAAATCCCAGATCACCCAAAACTCGGATCAGGGCGTTCTGGGCTAACTGACACTCCTCATATGTAGAACCATAGACTAGGAAATCATCAATGTAATTTTCTACATGATTAAAGCCTAACCGTGACATAGTTCTTACTACAAAATCCCCAATACTGGTGAAAATATTTGGGACAGCGCAGACCAAAACACAGCCTCGTGTCCAATAACACTGTGTCCTTGCCATCCAAAGGCCAAGTAACCCCTTGACACTGCCATTGGTCAGGTCTGACAGTGACGGACCTATAAGCAGCTGAAATGTCTATGGTTGCCATAAAACAACCTTGAACCATATTATCAGTCACTTGGTCTACAGTAGTGTAAGTAAACGGTTCAAACGTAGTACCCATATAATTGTTAATAGATAAACCTAAAGGCCTTTTACAATCAGTTATGGGGCGAAAAGTATTGTCGTGTTTGGGGACAGCCCCCAAAGAGTGAATACAATGTACGGATTCCTGACAAACAATGTATTTGTCCTGGACTACCTCCTGCTTAATTAAATCATCAATATAAGCAAAGGCATCGTCCTTGTAGACAGAGGAATAATTATCACAATGATATACGGGGTTATTACAATCATCATCCACTATGGGGAAACCCAAATGAATTCCAGAATGTAAAAAATCACGGGCCACAATATCATCTTCATACTGCAGATAATGATCCCAAGCTGCAGTGTTCATTTGCTGGTCAAAACCCCCTAACTTGCTCCTTTGCTGCAGTTGAACTGTCAAAGGACACAAATCGGCCACACTTTTACCAACATATTTTGACGCCATAACATTACTACAACCATCATCAACTCCAGTGGCTGAAATTCGGCAATCAGTGGGGAAGACGTCAGAATCATCTAAATGAGAGTTAATGATGTTGGTAACACTAGAACAACCAGAATTATTCAACGTACACTGCTGGCGACAATCAGTGGATACCTCATTACATTCCTCACAAAGCCACTGGCTAGTAACATCAATATGATCGCTGACCAAATCAATTGTGTGAGAAACAATACATTCTGCATCATCATTAAAGATCTCATTACATCGTTCACAAAGCCGCTGGCTAATATTATGAACATGATCACTGACCAAATCAATTGCACGAGAATCAATACACTCTTCATCACACTGAACATGAACCGAATGGTTATTATTTGCAGACAGTCAAGACTTCTTGTCAGGGCAACTAGCAGCCTTGTGATCTCCCTTACATATTCTGCAAACATGAGACTTGGAACATTTGCCAGAACATGAACGGTAGTTGTAGTTATAGCAAATCGTATCTGGAAAACCTTCCGGAGCCTTGTCATCTTGTGCCTGAGAACCAAATTGGTTCATCTTGCCCTTGAACTGAAACCTGCCCTTAGCATTCTGGGATGGCCGACGAGATGACAAGAGATTTCCCACATGAAAAAACATGGCCATACCCAACGTATCACCTGGGATGATTGGACTTTCACCCCTGACAAATTTATCTATAACATATCTGTCATACCCAACATAGGCAGCATCGACAAAACAGTTCTGTTGGCCCTGTCTGGCAACAAATGTTAAATGTGACAAATAATCAGTTGCATCCAAGCCAGATCGTATGAAGTGAGCCAAAACCCGACACATCCCACTAATCAAATCACGATACAACATCTTAGAGTGATCTAACTGCTTGAGCGTAGTACCATTGTCTAAGTGCTGTACATAATATTCAGGTCTAAACTGTAAACCTTTGTGAGTAGTCGAAGGAACGGGATTGATGGCTAAGGATAACTGTTGCAAAGCCGACGTAAGGGAACCCGGAATCATGTCGGCCGCTGATGGACTTGCAACTGGAAATCCCATCTGATGTGTTGGCGGTGTTGACTGCACACCCGGCCGCAGAGTAGGATTGGGCCGAAGCGGTTGTGACAGCCCCGATGAAGCGGCCGCAGACTGGGCCGTAGGAACTGACAGCCCCGCCGAAGCAGATGACAGCCCCGGTGTCACCGATGACAGCCCCAGTGTCACCGATGAAGCGAACGGCTGCGCCATGCCCACAGTAGTATGGGCAGTGTAGACCGGTAACTGGGGCGCAGCTTGTTGTTGAAAACCCAACTGGAAAGCCCAATTCAGCGGCGGTGCAGCAGGACGATAAATCGGTGCCTCGGTGAAAGGTCCTCCCCGTCCAGCACTGGCCATCGAACCCGGTATCCAAGGGTTAGAAGGCGGGGTAACAGTGCTCGTAACCTCCAACTTTTCCAGCCGTAATAAAATGTCCTGCAACATACCCCTATCTTGATGTGAATCATTGGGATCCATCTGCTGTGCCACACGGCCGGATTGCAGCTGGAAAACCAAGCCTTCCAACCGACGGACATATTCCGGGTCGTCACGGTTGGCGGGGTTTGGTAAACCCGCATCCTCTAGAAGAAAATCCGTGCTCATTTCAGCAAAAGTACTGATCCAACACACTAGTGCTAACAACACAAAACGTAGACTCAATTCCTGAAAGGCAGATACCATTCCTGATATTGAATAATCAAATAATTGAGAAATATCTTCTGGAGACTTGAGACACAGGTGTGGTGCACTGTGTGGGATAGGGGTTGTGTGTGTGTGGTGAGTAACCAAGCAACCAGGCACACAGAAACCTGAGTGTAGTACTAAAGTGTGTACACAAGAAACACAGTGTCTCCACCTGGTGGTATATGAAGTCTCCAAAACATTATATGAAATATTAACCTTACATGTGAATATTGACACATATATAGCAGTCTGGTATTGATTTTTCCGGAGCATTGATGCTTGCTGGGAGGTGCGTCCTGTTTGCTATTGCCCGACAGGTATATTTACACCTACCAGTAGCTCATGCTATATTTATGCTATGTGATATGGTAATTTATATAATTTGGAATACTTCTTGTTATTCCCTTATGTACAACTGGTGACATTCTCTTCATCCCATCTTTATACAATTGGTTATATGCGCAAAGTGAATGAATTACTTTCTACCTTTGTGCAACGAGGTGGGTATCGAAAGTTGAGGGCTGTAATTTTTCTGACATCCCACCGAGTATACAGGGTTGTACTGTCAACCGAGGTAAGTTTTCCTTATATCATATACCACATTTTATGTGTTATACAGAAAATAAAAAGGAAATTACCAGTGGCGCAAAGTGGGCAGTATACCAATGTATTGATTATGCACACACTTTGACTGGTGTCAAACAGTTTTCCCTTATATTCATTATTTTCTCTTAAATTAGGACTCTATCACTATCTCCATTTAATCAGACTGCATTATTTTACCTGCCATTAAAAAAATAATCATGCAAATCCATTGAGAATTCACAAAATAAGAAGAAAAACATTTTACACAGTAAAGCAAGGTGGGCAGTATACATGAATACTGCCCACTGTGCCAATACACCAAAAATACTGACTGGCAGTGTCCAGTTAGTATTCATAATGTATTTTGGTTTTGGTATATGTGACCCGTTTTGGCGAATTGAGTCGGATGTCACACCCGGTCGAATTTTAGAGACCTATCCCATCAGAAAATTCAGATTCTTAGGTTTAAAACGAGGTGCAGCATGCGACATCCGACTCGTTGCGACATCCGACTCGATTCGCCAAAACGGGTCACATATAATATTGTCATGAAGTGGGACTGGGTGGAAGATCGGCAATGCCGAGCCTATTTGACCCAAATAAAAACAATTAAAAAAAATTTTTTTTAAAATGCTGAAAAACACCCAAAACAACACCAAAATGATATTTCTATAAATCTGCATGCCCACAATTCCAAATGTATATTCCACGATATCACGATCTGACCCATTTGTAACAAGATGGTGTGTTCTCTTCAATATTACTTTATCATTCTTAAACCATTTTAAAATATTTGTAATAACTGGGGGTCTTGTGGGGGGGGGGGGGGTCCCAGTGTCGCATGTTGAACTTAAAAAAACGTCAATGTTGCATGTCTTTGTCGCTAATTTATCCAAATGTCACGTCTCAAATTTAAGAAATACTTATGTCGCGTGTCATTATGTTTTTTACCCTTCCTGTCATGTCCTTAAGCCCCCATGTCGCATGTCAAATTTAAGAAATGCTCTGTCGCCGTGTCAATTTTAGTGGTCCACCCCTATGTAACTGCTTCAAACTGTATTTTGCTGTACTGCTAAAGGGGGTATTACACTACACGACATGAGCTGCGATATGAAAATTCTTTATTAGACATAATGCAAAATACTCCAAATTGCAATTTCTTAACAATTATATCACTCCTGTATGCAAATGTGCCCGTAATATCATCATTTTGTACCCCATATCGCAGCACAAGTCGTGTAGTGTAGTACTGCCTTTTGGGATATATAGTCAGTCACTTCTCGACCTTGAACTATCGACCTTGAACAAACGACTTTGAATTGCTGACCCTGAACTGATGCTAATCAGACCCGAATAACATTAAATTAACACCTTGGTCCTGAATTAATGAAGGTAATGATAGCTGTGGTCAGAAGTGATGATGATTGACATGCGCAGTGAATACTTCACTGTCTGAGCAAAGTTATCAGCCATTAAGGTTAGAGAAAGGTCCTTAATGATAGAGAAAGGTCATTTAGGATAGAGAAAGGTCCTTAATGATAGAGAAAGGTCATTAAGGATAGAGAAAGGTCATTAAGGATAGAGAAAGGTCATTAAGAGTAGAGAAAGGTCATTCAGGATCTTTTTAATTGCTTACAAATTATGATTTCTAAATTTATTTGATAGCCACGTAGTAATGATCAACACACTGTGATCACCAAAACGTTGTCACATCACCAATCTGAGAAAGATCTATAGCCTTATAACCCAGGCATATTAGGATTGTATTGTTAAACAAGTAATCATGTAACACAGGACACCCAAAGGGAGAGTTCAGAAACCACCAAAAGTCTGAAATGTAATTGAAATGAATTTGCTTCAGCTTGTGAGGGATGAGAAATGATTAAATGTAAATGCAGTCACATCAACAGCTAATCAGATTCCGTCTTCCATATTATTGTTGGTGGGTGGCTTGGCCACAGGGACTTAACTGTCATTAAATGGTGGATGCATGGTTCATCCATATGTAGACTCACACCTTGTGAACTGCACCTCGTCAAGGCCACCTTTAGACTACCTCAGGCCATATAAACACAGACACACGTAGGCACTGAAACACAGACATACCTAACTTTGCAGCAGCGTTCTGGTTTGGTTCTTCTTACATTCTTTTGATAGCACTGAAAAACGTCTTTAGAACGTAACATTGCAAAGTTGCACTGTGACGTTATTGTGACATTCTTGCTACGTTATTTCCTGCAAAAATAACATTCTTATAACTTTCTGTATAAGTAAGGTCTCAACAATGGAACATGGTTATAACATTTTATTTTATTGACCCCCCAACCTTACCTAAAATAACGTAATTGTTATGTGACAATATAACAAGTAACAGACTAACCAAAAGAGTATGGGACACATGCAGATAAACAGACATAGACATGTCTTGTGGAGATCCGCCTTTCAGCCCAGCTTACACATGAGGGGTTTTATGGTACTTACCATGTACATTACAATTAATATCCTGTCTCACAGATCTAGGACTATCAGTCCTTTTAGGCTGGTTAACATCCAGCATGGAGGCAGAAGTCACTTCCATTTGATGACCGAACCCCACAGGCCAAAGCTAGCCCAGCCAAGGATGTGACTTTATTATAACGTTGCAGCAACGTTCTGGTTGGTTCTGTATTGGTTCTTGTTACATTCTTTTGATGACTCCCAATTATGTCGCTGCAACCTATTACTGTGACATTGCACTGTAACATTATTACAACATTCTGGTTTCCTTCTTCAACCCAAACAGAATGTTCTTATAACGTTCTGTTATGGTTTGGTCTTAACCTCACCAAAAATATCATTATAATAACGTTCTGATTTGGTGAGGTGTCAGCCTAACCATCAATAATATAACTGTTATGTGCCATCTTATCAAGTAACAGACTGACCCAAAAAGTGTGGTTGCAGAACAGTTCTGTTACATTGCAACTTGGCTGGGAGGAAAACCTATAGCCACCATCTGACAACCACATGGAAGCTTTATTCTGAGACATAAAGATGTGTAGATACATATCATAATTTAATGGCATTACTGTTGATGGACTATGATGCTGATTAATTCAGTGGACCATGGTGTTAATTTATTCAGTGGTCAGTCTTAAAATCTCTGTGTCGTAAACATGTGTTGACGTCTTCACTGCTTCATTGGAATCTGACATGCACACACAGACTGGTTGGTTGGTTATTGGTTGCTTTACGCCCTAATTAACTGCCATGGTCATATCAAGGGCAGTGATGTTGATCAAATCTATTAGAAGGTAGAGACCATACCCCTACACATTTACCGAAGTAGGTGTTCTTTTATGTGCCTGGTCCTATAGACAGGGCCAAACACACAACAGATGGGGACACAAATTGTCCAGGAATCAATATGTCAAACACTATACAAAGTAAAGTTACAATGTTGGAGAACCGTGTTTGTAACTGCTTCCTATATATAGGAAACACATTCTGCATGGATACAGAGGCAGGACTGAAGACACATACAAGTACACTGGTAAGGCAGAATAAATGTACAGCTTCTAAACGTACATCGGTACACTAATGTGCTCTTACGACAATTCTTACGATAACCTTGGGATAGTGAACAAAAAATGTCTGCATTGTGTCAAGAAAAATGCAATGTCATGAGGAAATTTCAAAGGACTTTCAAATGTGTCACACTGTCAGGATTCTTCACTATTGAAACTTATAATTCTGACAATCATACAGCAGGCTTAGAACAACCTTAAACACCATAGGACAGCCCTAGGATAGCCGTTCCCTAATGAAAAATCAGATTGCATAGGAAATTTACATTGGAATTGTCAAAAGGCTTGCCAATCAAGAAATCATGGCTCGGCGTACATGGAACGCGAGACATGTTGTCACTTTTTATGTCTGTCTCCTCATACTATTGGGAATGTATGAGGTCTTACACAGCCAGTTATTCACAGTAAGTCGAACATATTCCTATAAAATACTGGAAGTGTATAAAACATTTAAGACCAAGAGCAGTGATACTCATTATCACAAGCAAGAATATGACATAACTGTAATGTTATTAACATGTTCTGTTTAGTTCTGTTTTGGTTCTTGTAACATTATTTTGATGGCACCCAAAACATCTTTGGAACCTAACATTGCTACGTCACACTGTTAGATTATGGTGACATTCTTGTAACATTCTGTCAAGTAATTATAACATTCTTGATTAGTAAGGTCTCAACATCACTGAGATATAATATTATCCCAACATTCTTTTTTTAAAGTAAGTCTCAACTTTCCCTAAAATAACATAACTGTTATGTGAAAATTGGGCAGGCTACAGACTAACATAAAGCATTTGAGACACACAGCAGTGATACTCATTACTTACCAGCAGTCTGAATATTGGACTCCATATTGGAGGGTACCACACATAGGCCTATTTTGGGTGTACTTCACATAACGTTTTCCTAAAATGGTCCAAAAGGAAAAATGGGAAAATAACAAGATACAATGAATTGCTTAGGATAGCAAATTAAATTTGGGAAAAACGTGAGGCGTTTCACTTGGCAGCCAGATTTCTATATTTAAAACATCTAAATTTGGCCAAATTAGAAGGTGAGGGACGGGCATCTCAGGCGGCCCACTTTAATTCCGCTCCTGGACTACCTAGCTCAAAACAGTACATCTTTCATTTCCAGAACAGCTTTGTAAATACAAACCAGCAGGTAGAGCCCACCCCCCAGTACCCAGGGGTGTGGCTGGTCATCAGTGGAGACGACATCACACCCCATACTATGTGTCAACACGGTGGTCATCTGTTCGGTCACATCCTGGTTCACGACAACTCCTCCGTCTACGCGCTGAGGTAAAGGTGGTTGACTGGTGTCTAGATTTTTGGTATAGACGTTTTGCAGACAGGGCCTGTCTGTGCCTCCATGTAAATTTAAAAAAAAACAAAAAAAAAAACACTTGCCTCGGTAAATGTATAAGGGTGTGGTCTCTCTCTTCTCATATATTTGATCATCACAGACAGAACTGTCAAACATTGCTCTCGTGTGATATGACCTAGTTACTATTAAAGGTCACGTGGTTGATTGAACACTAATGTGACTTCTGTCACTTCTGTGACTTTCTGGCTATTATGACTTATGGCATTCACAGAATGTCAAGTCATAGAATGACAAGATTCAGATGGAAATACCCGATGTATATGTCAGGAACGTGAATAGCCAAGATGGGTTGTTACATAATTTAAGTTCCCAATTCCTGCTTACATAAAAGATACAGCAGTCCTCAAACTCAAGTTTTCAGGCATATTCAAGTCGAGCGCTGAAGTTCACTCTGATATTGGCATGTTTGTAATGTTCACCTATCACAGCCCTTGCCTCATGGATGAAACAAAACAATATCCAACAAGTTGATCTTTTTTTTTTTTTTTTTTTTTTTTTTTTTATTTCAAGATTTTTTTACCCTGGGTTTGCTTCGGTCTAGTATAATAAGACCGGTTTTCAAGATTGACCCAGCATACAATTTAAGTCGTAATATATTACCAATTTCTGAAAAAGTGATGATTAGTAAATGAGTCTATATTTGTTATGGTATGAATTACAAGACTATGATATTGTAATGATGATGAATGGTGTGCAGTATACATATAGCACATTTATCAACTTCCAGCAAGGTATGCACATAACCTGTACATGTATTTAAATTCATACTGATAATTCCGTCCATATAACTAAGTATAATCAGTTAAAGGAGTTTAATAAGTGACCAGTTTAGCTATGGCTTTTTTCTTCTGTATGTTTGCAAACTTCTCACAACCTAACACATTTCTTTCCGAGACAGGCAAGTTATTCCATAGCACTGATCCAGAGTAAGTGACACTGTTTTGGTAACTGGAGTTCACTGGTTGTTGAACCTTGAATTTAAGAGCATCATATGCTCTGGTACCAATATTTTTCTTGTCAATAAGTTCAGTGAGGCACGTTCTTTTATACATTATGTTAAGAAGATGACAGTCTTTCCTATCTTGCAAAAGTGCCAAGTTTGCATCTTTATGTACAACATGTTCATCTTTAATCTTATAGTTATTTGAGCAAAGACGTAAAAATTTGGTTTGTTTATCTTGGAGCATTTGAATTTTGTTTTTATTACCAGCATGGTAAATTATATCTCCACAATCTATATAAGGCAGTATATGTGCTTTATAGAATAAGTATCTTGCTTTGGAAGTTAGGTATGGACGTATTTTATAAAAGGTCATCATTTTATAATTTAAGGTTTTAAGTAATTGATCAATATGTGATTGAAATGTTAGAGATGAGTCAAGAGTAACTCCAAGATAGCGATAGCTATATGCATTTTGTAGTGCCTCACCGTTAATACTGACAATAGGAGTCATGTCACTCAACTGTCTAATTTTTGGTTTACTAGCAAAGAACATATTTTTAGTTTTTTTGATATTTATAGATATTTGATTCAATAAACACCATGAGGAAAGGGAATCAAGATCTTCTTGCATTGCTTTCGAACAATTAGAAGCTCTTTCAGCTTTAGAACAGAGTACAGTATCGTCAGCAAAAAGATACATTTCAGACTTGGTTATATATGTATGAATATCATTAATATACAAAAGAAACAACAATGGGCCTAGGACAGAGCCCTGGGGGACACCAAAGGGAATATCATGCTTATCTGACACTAAATCATTGACTAAAGTTTTCTGTGTTCTATTTGTTAAATAATTAGTAATCATTAATACAGATGATTTTGCTAAACCAAAGTTGTTCAATTTATCAATTAATATTTTGTGATTAATTGTGTCAAATGCTTTCCTGAAGTCTATAAATACACATTGGGCATAATATCTATTATTCATAGCTTCATAAATACTGTCAGTTAATTTAGCAACTGTCTCTATTGTCGAATGGTTTTTTCTAAATCCACCTTGGCCCTTGAAGAGCATATTGTTGTTCTCAATATGGGAAACTAATTGCTTATGCAATATTTTCTCTAATATTTTCCCTGGAAGTGGCAAAAGTGATATAGGTCGTAAATTATTAACATCATTCTTATCTCCATCTTTTCGTAGTGGTGTTACTATTGCAGATTTCCAATCTTCAGGAAAAATGGAGGTAATAATACATGTATTATACAGATAGGTCATTTGCTTACTTAAAATAATAAAGCTATCTTTCAAAATCATTGATGGAATCATTGGAATAGCAGAAGATTTACCAATGTTTATCCTTTGAAGTTCTTTTAATAATTCGCATTCAGTAACATCTTGAAAAGTAAAGGTAGGTTCAATGAAAGGCCCAAGTGGTTTATTAGTTTCAGGAAATTGACTTGCTAATTTTTCTCCAATTGTTGAAAAATATGTATTTATAAAATTTGGCAAATCCTTTTCATTGACTATTCTATTGTAGTCTTTGTCTATAAGCATGATCCTCTCTTTGTTTTTATTGTCAAAGGAAAACAAGTTATTTATGATTCTCCAAAATTTCTTGCTATCCATATAAGTGTTATCTAATTGTGATTTAATATAATGTGCTTTGGCTTGTTTAATCAAATTATTCGCTTTATTTTTATAGATTCTAGCTTGTTCCCATAGGTTTTCATCCTTTGAGTTTTTGGCTTGCTTAAGTAATTGGTCTTTTTGTATTAAAATTTGCATCAAATCATTGTTGACCCAAGGCTCCTTTTGTTGTTTCAAATTGTATGTTTTGATTGGGCATAGTTGGTTAGTTATGATTAATATCTGATCATAAATAATATTCCAAAGTATATTGACATCCGAAATTGTATAGTAGGTGGTCCAATCATAATTGAGCAAATATTCTTCCAATTTTGTTTGGTCATAATTGTGATATGACCTTCCTTCAAACGAGACTGGCTGTTTTAATTTTTTTATAATGTGATTTTGTAATATAGATCAGTGAATGATCACTAATATTGATATCAATTGTATCAGAATAAGTTTTATTGATGCAATTTGTAAATATTTGATCTATAGTACTCGAACTTTTTAAAGTGACACGTGTTGGTTTATGTATAAAAGGCTTCATTCCAAAATCAGCATATGTATTAAGTATTTCCTTAGTGTCTAAGTTTTTTATTTTGAAATTATTATTAAAATCACCCAATTGATAGATTTCCGCTGATGGATAATGATCTTGAATATAAGTAAGTTTTTCTTTAATAAGGGTGATTGCTGACCTTAGATTTCCGGAGGGTGGTCTATAGGTATTGCATATAATCATTTTCTTCATGTTAGTAGGTAAAATAGTTATAAATTGCAATTCTATATCAGGGTTGGAAGTGTTAAGATGTTTAAGTTCAAAGTCATTATATGATAAATCAGGGATATTATTTCGTATATAAAATGCTAGGCCACCTCCTCTTTTTTTAATATCAAAATTCCTATCTGCCCGTATAATTGTATAGTTATTGATATTCAGGATCATATTAGATAATCCTTCATGTAACCAAGTCTCTGATAGGGTAAGACAGTGTAAAGGATTTGAGTATAAGAAGTTTTTCATCAATTCAATGTTAGTGCTCAAGCTCCTAATATTCAGATGAGCTATATGTATACCTTTAACTGAGTTAAAAATACTTTTAATAGTCATGGTTGGATTTGGGTAGTAATAACATTGATATGTTTAGACTAATTGTAACTCGATTTGCTGGTAAGTGACATATAAATAGGTCAATGCATCTAGCTTTATGCAGTTTAATGCTCGCCAGATATATTGGCCTATTAATCACAGGTCTTGGTCTGGTCTCCTAATAAAAAATAATTGTACTGGATTTGAATTTAATAAGTGATATGTATTACAGAAGGAGCAGGGATCCAAGCCATTCCACCCAAGTAGGTAGCGAATGGGTCAGGTCCCTGTTCCATCTATAGATAAATCCAATCAAATTCAAAATAGCATATAGCTGGAAAAGTGTATTAGATAAAGCTAATAAGATCACATAATGAGCCACAATAAAGAAGTACTAGATAAATCAGAGGAATCGCCCAAGTAGGCATATTGGAGTTTGTTTAAATTCAAAAAGATCGCCCAAGTAGGCATATTAAGGTGACAATAAGTAAGTCAAAATTTAATATCAAATACTGCCAAGAGGATCGCCCAAGTAGGCATATTAAGATGACAATAATCAAATTCAAGTGTCGCCCAATTAGGCATATTTATATTCAGTTAAATTCAAAAAGATCGCCCAAGTAGGCATATTAAGGTGACAATAAGTAAGTCAAATATCAAATATTGCCAAGAGGATCGCCCAAGTAGGCATATTAAGATGACAATAATCAAGTTCAAATGTCGCCCAATTAGGCATATTTATATTCAATTTGATTAAAAAAGATTACCATATTAGGCATGGTCTCATTGGATTGAATATCATAATTATTGTGTATAATTATGAGTACAAAAGTATAGTGTCGCCCAATTAGGCATATGATACACTGTATTCCAAATACTCACTTTGAGGATGAATTAATAATGAATGTCAAGGTTGGTGTAAATTGATCGAACCATTGCCTCAGCCCAGCTCATTTTTAAGAAATCCGACAGGTGCAAACCGTCACTGAGTTTTTCGTATTTGTTCAGTTGTATCTGGGACCGTTTGTCGAAGACATGAATGGTTTTTGCCCACCATGGGGGGACTACTCGTAGTTCACAATTAAATGACGAAACCACCCGGTTCAAATGGGTTATTCCTTCATCAATGATATACTGCAAGGTCTCATGTTCCGTCAGGTGTTTGTTATACCTATTGACGTCAACTCCAATGAGTTGGCAAAATATTAAACCTTTGGTATGGGGGGCTAACAACGTTTTAGCAAGTTGATATTTGTCACATATAGAGTTCACAAGATGCCCCAAGTCATCATAAATGGGAGAGGCTATATGGGCCGAGCGGTTCAGATGGGTTAGGTCGTTTACACCTGCACTAAAGTACACAAAATGATACCTATCTTCTTGTAGTTGTTCGATTGTTGTAGATATCAGATCAATCACACCTGCACCCGGCTTGGCCACAACTTTAAAGTACAAGGGAATAGGATATTTAGCTGCTTCAAATTCAAGGTAGTCCTGGGAATCCGCCAATCTTGAGTCTGCCATGACTAGTATTTTATAGTAGTTCATTTCTTCGGGTAGTTATCAGGAGTAGTTTCAGTATTTTCCAGTGTTAGCCGTTCACGAGCTCTCATTACAAAGCGCCCTGTTTTGTTTTCACCGGGATTCCCTGCACGTTTGATCTTATGCTTTTCGGCGAGCGTATAGCCCACTCCATACTCGCGGTTAGCGGTGCATTCGTAAAGCCTATGGCTTCCTGTTGACAGTAGGATCTGTTTGAGTTTCTCATTTCCCTCGTATTTCTTATAAATTATTTCTTCCAATACTTGATCTTTCATGGATTTCCACAACTCTGTTTCCGGATATTTTTTGGCAGTGGCCATAACTTCGTATGGATCTTCAGAGAGGATTGCCACAGCCAATATTTGCTGGTTTTCCTCTACTTTGGCTCTCGTAGCCTGGAATGCATGCTCCACTGACTTGAAATCATACTCATCGTAGGTGACTTTCACCTTCTTCAAGTTAGAAAAAGGACTGTGGTGTCCCTGGAAACCAATTCCTACATCAGGAATGACTGGCGTTTTGATAGTTTCAATTGATATGTCATCAGGGAGGGCACTCAATGTGTCGTCAGTGTAGACTGAACCATTGATGATGAGCTTATCCCCTTTTACTTTTGCAGTGTAGCCTTTTTTACGGGCCACAGCAGCCGCAACGCGTAGGTCTCTTATTTTCCTTTGTTCCTTGACGGTTCCATCATTTGAGATTTCAACTTTTTTGTAATCTGTAGAGGGAAGCTTATTTATGTACTTATAAAGCTCTGCTTTGTCTGAGGCTTTTTTCAGTTGGACCAATATTGGACGTGCATATCTTGTATCTTTGTTGGGAGGTTTACCTATTCTTTGGACTCTGTCACAATGGTTGGTTGTTGTTAGAGGACTCCCTATGGCTTTGAAAAGGTCGTCAATTTCATTCTGTGGGGTTTTGTCTGTTTCTGGCACATTACGAAATATCAAACCCTTTTCCCTGGATTTCGCATCAACTGTTTCAATATCGGATTTTAGTGAGTCAATCATAATGGATTGGAGATCAATGATCGTGCTTAGTGAGTCAGTTGTTTTTTCTTGAGCTATCATGCGTGTTTCCAGGTCGTCAAGTCTCTCCTCTAGCCTTTTTATCTCTGTATCTTTCTTTGTAAGCTCATCAGTGAGATCTTGTTTCGATACTGCGTCAATTGGAGGTATTGAGAGGTTTTCAATCTTTTGGTTAAGAGTTGTCAGTGATTCAGAGATTTCGAGAAATTTGGAATCAAGACTTTCGAATTTTGTGTTAATACTGTCATATCTTTCTTTGGATTTTTTGAGTTCTTCATCAAACCGTTGGGTCAATTCCCTTTTTTTGAGTCTTTCCGAACGCTCCTTGTCCTCGGGAGAGCTAGGGGGCTCAGTGCCAGTCGGGTATGGGGGTTTGCTATTTTTAGACATCGCTGGACTTTGTTTACTCCAAGCACGGGCAACACTATATAGATATACGTAATAAAGGATGAAATAGATCCTATTAAAATAGCAAATATACAGCCTACCAGACGTTGTGAATCAGCTCTGTACAGTCACGGGTGTTTCCCATAATAGATCCACAAGTTTGTAAGTGTCCAGTATTCGTCAGTAGTACGTATACACAAATCCCATTGAGACCCGATCTGACCACGACCTGCTAGTGCTGTGCCATCTTTCTTTTTATCTCTATCTCATCCATAAGATTTTTGGGAGGGATCCATTGTGGAATAATTGTTTCTAATCATAGGGGACCTTGTCTCCTAGCGTTATTGCTATTTATTTGTATCTCAGCCGTGCAACAGAAATCAGACTGGTGCAAAAACTGTTATGCAGCTATATAGTGTTTGTTGCATCCATAAGGCAGAACTGTTAGGACGCTATCCTACAAACAGATGCTATCCAACAAATGTTTGTGGTTTAGTGACTTTTTGCAGGATAGCATCCCCTCAGGATGCTAAGCAACAAACAGATGCTAAACCAAAAATATTTTAAGGATAGCATCTTTCCAAAAATAGACACTAAGTCATAAATATTTGTAGCTTAGCATGCTTTTGTAACTTAGCATCACCACAAGATGCTAAGCTACAAACGGATCTGCTAAGTCACAAATATTTGTGGGATAGCATCGCTACACATAGCTATATAAAACTATCATACAGCAAAGTTACCTTTTCTGTAGGACCGAAAGGGGACGTCAGGTCTTTTATGTATTATGCCCCAAAACGTTAAGTTCCTTATCTTTATTTTGATAAAATGTCCTATAAAATAGACAGTATATTTTTGTCTAAATGATTTAAGCTTTCTATTCATCAAAATGTGAGATAAGAAATCATGGAAAATATGCATTTTTCAGTGGCCATGGGCAGGATGATTCAGGGGACAATCTCTAGTAATCACTATGTTAGAGGTGATAGATATTAACTTTCTCTGAAACTTTGGTCTTTTTAGTACGATCTTCAAAGAGTATTGATAGAATTTGTAAAAAAATATGATTGTGTGCAACAACTAACAACTAAGTCACTGTTATGAATTTACAAGGGGCTGAACAACTGAAGTTTTATTTTTGCTTCTTGAATTGATTTTGTTAATTATTTTTCAATATTCAAATTTCTCTTGATATGGAATAGAAATTGCAAAATGAAAGTGTGATTAAATTTTCCTAAATAAATGATATATTTGGAAATTTGAACAGCTTAGTCATATGTCCTCTAGGAGTTTGCAGTACACCTCTCTTCCAAACCCCAACGAAATAACCTTCAAAATTGGTTTGCTATTTATCAGCATAAATCTGTAGGATAGCATCCATTGTTGGATAGCATTTGATTGTAGCTTAGCAGCTTATGGGTGCTGCTAACTGACAAGTGCTTTGTGGTTTAGTGAATGTTTGCATGATAGCGTCCTGACATGGATGTTAAGTGACAATTAGCTTGCCTTTGTGGGATAGTGCCCATTTGTGGTTTAGCGTCCTAACAAGAACACTCACAACAAACTTGCTTTACTCCTCATTTGATTAGGGATCGACTGCCGTTTACTGTAAGAACTAACTTCTGTTAATTTAGAGTAAAGGTTGCCGGCAGTAAAGGTTCCAGCAATTCTTTGCTGTAAATTTGCAAAACTCTATGTACTTTAATTTGCAGTATAACATACTGTTGTTTTCCTACAACAAAATATGCTGTAAATTTAAAGCAGACAAAGTGCTATAAATTTACAGCAAAAGTTGCTGGCAGCAAAGGTTCCAGTATTTTTTGCTGTTTAACAGTACTTGCTGTATTTTAACAGTATGCTAAATCAAACATGTTACCATTTTATTTACAACTAAATGTACGAGAAAGGTTTAATTCCAACATGAAACCAATGTGTATTGGATGAGGGATGTATTTATGGTAAGTGTATTAGCAAAAAGATGCATGGAATGATGGTATGATGAGGCACTGCCAATCCAACACAGACCTATGAAGGCAATTTGCTACCAAAAAGGTATCTCAATTAGACAATTATCTCTGTATCTTGAAATGATTAAGACAGAGTAAGGATATCTATTATGTGATATACTAGATTTCCTAATTAAGAAATTCTGATATGACATCAATACCACAACTGAATAATCTCATTCGGTTTTACAAGTTGCAGTACCACTAACTGAAATTAATTAATTGAAAGTCTAAATACACGCATATATATTACATTGAAATAATTACCTCAGCCAAATCAAGGGGACGTGATAGTGAGAATGTGAAGAGGAGGGGAGGGAGGAAGGCCACAATTTTTATGACCCCTCTCCTGAATCTCCATAATTGTAAACCTTGACCTACTCACTTGTGGCAAGGTGTGAAAGTAATTATAATCTATAGTTAACAGGCATATTGAGACAAGGACCCAAATGATCACTTTCGACAAAATTTAGGCCTAAAGAATTTAATTGAAAACAAATGTAAAAATTGTGTTGCGTGTTATGCAACAGAAAAATGCCTGGTGTAGATTTGGGTTATCATTTCACCTTTGCTTGGGTTAATGTTAGGGTCCATTGGGTTCTTTACTGACAGAGAGGTCTAACACCTAATATATCTCCATTCTATGTTCCAGGTGTAAGGAAGGGACTGGTGTGAAAAAACTACATTGGACATCGCCCCTTTGTCAGAGCTCAACCCCTGACTGCAACCGCTTCAATGCCTACCTTCACGCAATCAAGGTAATTTAGTACTGAGTGTAGTCAGGTCTGACTTTATGTGACCATGATTAAATGCCAATTACAGTTTCATTAAAATAAAATTATTTTAATGATCTATATTTTGCTCAAAAGTAGCACACCGCGTACAACAGTAGATTTTGACTGTGACTAACTCAAGCAGTATATATATATATAATAATTATGGCTTAAATGACTTGATTGTGTTTACTTGTGCATTGAAAGTTAAACCAGGAGCCAGATAAGTATGTGATCAGTCATCTTCCAAGTGCCCCTGATTATTTTCATCTGTAGAGTGGTTCACCTTTGGTTTCATGTGTGAAGTTAATATAATATGGCCCATATACCAGAGTGTGGGAACAACTCCGTTTCAAGGTCAACACAAGGTTTAAATGTACATTGAAATACTGTCTTAAGGTTGTACTGAATCTTGCACTGCCTTGTCACTTCAATCAGTTCATGTTCATCTATATACATCATGCATATCTATGTGAACAAAATGATATAGTAGAACCCTTACTTGATATCCTTTTCATTGCAGGAAGGAGCTGAGTTCATCTATACAGCAGATTCCCTTCGCAGCCTTTCCATCGTAAAACAGTTGAATTTCCCAGATGCCAATATCAAACATGGGTTGTTCTACAACGGTGAAGCTCTATCTCCTTATTGGCATTTTGGTTGTGAAGGTTTGTCTAATAAGAACAGCACTGAACAAATCAGTAAAAGTGAAGAGAGGAAACTAGCTGAAAAGTACCAGTTGTGTAATATGACCTATCCTTCACTGCAGGTCCAGGCCTTGTATTCCCAGACAAAACAGACGATAACTCCTCAACAAGTAACATGTAATCCACAAGTTCCTCCTGTATCTTTACACAAACCAGATCCAGATTTATTGTTTGATACAAATAATGCACTGTTTCATAAAAATGCATTCTGGGCCCTACCAATCAGTCAATTCACGGAATCTCGTGAGGAACGCATGGCTTGGAATTACTGCATCCAACTGTTACTGAAAGTTTTTGGTGATTCCATCCAAATATATGCAGCAAGAGCAACTAACAGATTTACAAGGACAACAATGATGAATACCACCAAAGCAAATATTGAAAAAGTTGTAGCTATCACCTTCAAAGGATTTGCAGAATTAACTACAAAATCAGTAGAAAAAGTCTTGCTAAGACTGAAAGATAGGTATATAGTAACACATATATTTGCCAGAAATGTCATAAATTGGTTGAAAGCAATAGAGGAACTTTGGATACCTCCGAATAGGTATTCCTCTCTAGATTGCCCACATAAAGTAGCGTATTATCCTTGGAAATATCACAAAAGGCTCTCAAATTCAAGCATGGCTGATTTGTATAGAGATAACAGATATTCCATCCTGAAGACTATACAGAACGCATGTTCATCAAGAGCTGTTCATAACATTTTCACCAATCTGAGCATTTCTAAGATACACATGGACAACATTGCATTAGTGTTAATTTTTATTCACCCGCACTACTCAGTAATACCATATCTAGAGAGCCTTTATCGACCTTTCTTTTCTGTCATAGTATACTGCATACCAACCTTCTATAAAGATAGTCTCGCCTATAAGAAGGTGTTAAAATCTGGCTGGAGATTGACAGTTGTTGAGTATAGTGCTACTCCCCTCAGCAGTTATCAATGTGTGGAGCTTGTTGTTGGGCTACACTTAGACGTAGACGGTTACGTTTTCCTTCACGACGATGTTCTACTTGCATTACCAAACACAGTGAAGAAACCATTGTCAAAACCATGGCTAGCAAATGAAGTTAAAACATGTGACTTAAAAGAATTGAAATCCTGCGCTGGTCATACAATATTCTACCATTTGCCCATACGTGAAAGCATCATAAAGACGTACCATGATTTACTATCATTTCACGAGGGGAGCATTCAGCAACAATGCGTCACGCATATTTACAATTCCTCAGAAAAAGGTCAACCTTTCTACATGGGAAACTCAGACATGTACTACCTCCCGAAACAAATGGCTATAAATGTAGCTCAATTAATCCCCATATTCCTTAGAAATGGTGTTTTTCATGAGATTGCAGTCCCAACAATGATAAAATGCATCACATTCCCAGAGGAACCAAGTCCAATTATGCATAACCTATATTGGGATGGACAGTTTAGAAACAGTTATGATCAGACTATTATCCGTGTGCTGAGAGGAGGAGTTGATATGTTACATCCTGTAAAACTGAGCTATGTAGCCCGAAAAAAAGGCAATCTTATCAATGCATACTGCAACAAAATCATCCCATTCTTTTATAAGCATCAGAGGACTAGAAAAAGACCACCTACAAAACCCACAAAGTTTTCAATGTTTGCCTTGACGCGAAATAGATGGACGATAATAGGGAAGTATTTCCTATACCTGTACATGACTGACACCTTAGGAAATAATAGAACACTCATGAACTATTACCTTGGCAACGACTATAAGTCCAATCCTGTGCTGAAGGATATTCCTTCGAAATTTCGTAACACCTCAGCTGCTATGTCTTAGGATTGTTTGGAAAATCAGTTAAGACAAAGTTTGAACTGATTTGTGCTTTAGATCTGGGAAACAAGAAAAGGTTCAAAAGCCTAAACATTTTCTGTCCCCACCTGTTTAGTTGTATTTTCCTATAATTATTCTCATAAATTCATCAAAATGCAACTCTAATGGCACATTCAAAGTGTAATGACAATTTGTGTCCTGATAATGTACAACACTTCATGTAAAATAACATTTATGATATTTAGCCGGAACTCTTAATTATCACAATAAAAGTATCAAAACTGATCTGTTTCTTGCTGACCAGATCTATAGATTTATATTTTAAAGGAATTAAACACTGGAAAAAAAAAACTAAAATGTTGTCCAGCTATAAACAACATGATTAAGGATTGACACCGGTGGTTTGGGCGTAATTCACGTTTTGGCCCATAATTATCTCTGTGCCCATGTTAGCCATGATTATGGAATAAACACCATTTAAAAGGTCTAATTTTTCTCTATTCTGTAATATAAGTAATTAGAAAATTTGATATAAATTTAAATGGATATGAATTGATAACCTATTTTTCAACTTTTATTTTTTCAACAAGAAATACCCAGAAGAGCTATGTGGCTCTTTGTTTTCATACATGTTATTGACCTCTAGATGCAGAGAAGGGTGTCTCAGATTTTTGATTTAGTCTTTAGTTTTTATTTTATGTCAAAAAGCGGGAAGCTTAAAGACAGTTTTTTTCTAATTTTTACATTATATTTTTTTTAGAAATGATTGAAGACATATATCACAATTTTGAGATACTTTTCTCTCCATTAGAATGTTTAGAAAAAGCATACAAAATTTCAAAGTCCTATGCCAAATAGTGACTGAGAAATCATTGTTCAAAAAATAAAAGTGAAAATATTAACTTTTGTCTTTACAGGTGCATTACTTAAAAACCCTTTTACATATATTCTATATCATTAGATAGAATATAAACTAAGCATTTGAACTAAACATATCACACCAATATGTATGTAGAGATACTTTATGAAAAAGGCAACAGTCCTGAGTACCAGGAATCATGGCCCAACCACAGGTGTCAATCCTTAAAGGTTGACGTAGAATTGCTAAATAACAAAATTACTGTTCCTTTGAATGAATTAACATTGAATTCTTGAAATATCTTATAATTAACCATTCATAGGTCATAAGCTGGTCTCATAGATAAGATCACTAAGTGGAAGAGGGGCATCGCCTTCTCCAGGGTTCATTTAAAGCAAGACTGATGTAAAGAAAAGAATGGTTACAAGTTCTTGAAACCAGAAAGTTGGTTATAGCTATTATTACATTTCATATATTGTAAGAAGAATCATTCCAAATTTAAAAAAAAAAGGAACTCCAAGTTAAATGGAATAGAAGAAAATGTTGATAGTGCTGTTATGACTGAGAGAAGAAAGAAAATAAAGTGATCATACATATATCTGTGAACCTCTCCACGTTATATGCCTTCCCACTACCCTGGGTGGCAGTCACCCCACACCCCTTATCTCCCACATAAAGCCTCCCGTTGACACACTAACAACAGAGGAGCAGGGGCCAGAATGGTTCTAACACAACTCTGCCACATGAGAAAGTGTCACCTGATAAAGTCAACAGCGGCGAGGGAGATTCGAGATGATAGGAGAGCAACGGACAATCTAAAGTGGTACTTTAGTTAAATCATGATTAATTTGGTGTGGTCCCTTTGGTTTGGGTAACAGAAGTAAGTGTCTGGGTGATTGGTTGAACGAGTGTGACTCTATTCTGCCACATTAAAGGGGAAACAACGCAACATTGCATGAAGAAGCCTTATAAGAATAATTTTTATTAGAGATAATATGTAAACAAAGTGGATTTATTAGTGGATCCGTTTCAACTGCATTTATAGAGAATGAAAATGTATTCTAAAGAAGTTCATGTTAACTTATGTTGCTCCTTTTCACTATTTTGTTATAGTAGAATGGATTAGCCTGATAAAGCATGATTGCTATAGCGTCTTGTGCTCATAACCTAACCCTTGATAATTTTGTGTGTTTTATTACTTCCTGATGAGACGAAGAGAACAGCTTGCATTATTGTATAATAACACAGGGTTGGATCCAGGTGGAGGGGGTGCTGGGGGTCTTGACCCCCCCCCCCCTTTTTTCCCCTTTTTTTTTAATGGGGACATAAACTAACTTGCCAAAGAGGAAATAACGTCACGCGCGTGAATGCATGCCATTTTAGAACTTAACCTATATGCAGACCCCCTTTCCGAAATCCTGTATCCACCCCTGTAAAATATAGGGAAACAATCCAATGCCTCGCAATAGCAACGTCGCTTGTTGCGGATATTAGGGAATATTAAAATAATGATCCCAAAATTTAGATTCAGATCTAATATTCCCAAAAATTTCAACTCTGGGAAATCATTATAAATGGGTGGTAATTGCTGTTAAAGTTTTGAAACAGCGAGGGTTTTGTCACCACAACAGCGAGACCCATTTCTAAACTGTTGCTTTTGCGAGAGTTTGGTTCTGTGATGGAGTACTGTGAATATTGTTAATTTGATAGATAGAGTTGTCATAGTAAGAACTTGCCCCCCCCCCCCCCCGCACAAAATAGCCCATCTGCCTAGACAATGGGCCCTACTAAAAATCAACCAAAAGATGGTAGTCATAATTGTCCTTGTAAAGAAACCACCAATCAGTGCTTTGATTTGAAAGGACGAAACGCCTGTGGCGCGTCGCATAACAGAAATAAGGAACAATTTTTGGCACATGGTCAAACTCTCCCTGTTGTGCCAAAATTCAGCATCAATTTTCACCCATTTCTAATCATTTTTCTGGGATGAAAATTTCAGGGATTTAAGATCTAAATGTCTAGTTTCCAGAACTTTTTACAGAATTAAAATCGGTTGAGCAGAACAGCCGCAAATAGGGGGCACCATCGCAACAGGGAGAACCCTCCTAACAGGGAGAGGGTGCAAACCACCGCTGTTGCCAAACTTGTTATGCGACAGGGCACTGAGGTCCCTCAATAAATTGCACATTTTTGCAGTAAAAACGTGATTCGCGTCTAGTTCATGTTCATGTACCTAAGAAGTGTTGACACATTATGATTTTGTTCAATATAGTAAGAAAAAGGGTTTGCAGAATATTAATAATGTGCATAAAAGCCATATCGAAATCAATTTCTGCTTATCTTCACTGAACTCTATAAATCCAAAAGTTTTTGGAAAATGTTGACACATAACTTTCAAAATAATAATAAAGAAAAGTACTTCTGTTTTTGATTACTCAAAAATGTCTTAAAAAACACATAGATCTTTTTTATGGCCAAGAATTTTTAGCTGGTGGTAGGGAGGACATTTTTTTATTTATCTATCTGTCAGGATTGTTTGTGTAAAATGATCCGGCCAACACAATGAAATCCAACCTCTCCGTAAACAGTCATCTCTCTAAATAACCAATAAATCAGAAAAACAAACCCTACAAAGGGTTGCTCCTCACCTTTCAGATTGTCATTGTTTTCGACCGAGTGGTGGCACTGTGCAGACAGAGCATGTGCTATGGAGGAGCCAGGGTGAATCCAGAGTTTTTATTTTATTATTTAAAGAAAAAGTGCGCTCTTTATTGTAAAATTTTCCACCGGACCCAGGTCCGGGAATGTTACATTAAAAAAATTAATAATTGTATAAAAATCAACAATAAAAAAAAGACAAGTGTGTGTCTTGGGGGAGGGCTCCCCTCTTCTAAATCTGCCAGGGGCCTTCCATTAAGTATGTATGCATCAAGGGGGTGGGGGGGGGGGGAGCAGGGGGGGTCTGAGACATTTGAAAATGTCCTTACTTTATAGTGCAAATCTGTTGCATAATTTTGCCTAAGGGGGAAGGGGGGATCTGAGATTTTCTGAAAAGTGCGTACATACTAATGGAAGGGCCCCCACTGGGAGCCGTTCCCAGTGAGAGGGTACTAAGTGTTTTAGATCTGTCACCAGTACTACAGCAAGGGACACAGGGCATCTGTCACCAGAACTACGGCCAGGGACACATGGAGATGGCATTAGATTCACGGGAATCTTTGAGGAGGGGGAGGGTGCGGGAAAAGGTTAAATTGACACGAGAGAAAAGTGAAGCGGAATTGAGGATAAAAAGAAATAAAAGACAACGAAAAAAGTAAAACACAGAAATGAACCCTTTTGTCTAGACCTATTTCTAAAATAATATTGTCTTGAGCCCAATATTATTGAGCCTTTGCAGTTGTTTTGTTAAAGGACGCGTCTAGATAAAGGCCTGAAAAAAGGTGTTGGTAATTGAGGGAACAGACATATTTATAATTAGCTAGGGGTGGTTCCTTACCAAATTGTTAAGCTCGAATTGATGCTTGTGTCGTTGTGTGTTCAGGTTCAGGTTCAGGTCCGTACTCCTTTGCACATACGTATAATTATTTCGATGTGTGTTTATGTATGTATTAGTTTTTGTTAATTCTTGTCTTTCATGCCGGTTTCTTCAACAATATGATGCTTACTTTTCAATAAGGGTGAGGCGAACCATATTACATAACCAGCAAGGAGACAGAAAGCATCAAAAACACTGACCTAGTTAACAACTTAAATAATGCATTTAATGAGTTGCTTAAAATGGTGTCCCATAGGAGTGTTCCAAATATAATTTCAATCATAAACATACAGTGTCCAGTATCACTCCTTGGGTCGTTACGGCCCTGGACGTGGTTATAATTTCAGGGATATACCCCGTGCTCTATGACCATCATAAGAACTCCCTTGCATGCCCAACTTACAGGCTTCTCAAATTTGTGCCTACAATCACGGAGTGGTCTACAATTCATCACACAACATAATTATGTTGAAAGAAATTTGAACTATTCTAATTAATTCAATAATTGGGTTCTTGGGTGTGACTGGAGTTCTGGTCTCTACACCAACACTTTCAAACTTTGAAACTGTGTCACCAGGTTGTTTCCTATCTGGGGAATACCCAGGGTCAACATGGGAATCCCCCAGCCAGTTTCACAACTACTTCTAGTGTTGACAACTGTCAAAATCATTTCAATGTATTCAACTTTAGATTAGCACTCATTATTTTCTTACTGTATAGACTATCTCAGTTGGAATGAAGGTTAAATTAATTTACAGTTCAAAAACTTTGTCAGGACCAAATGATTCATTTGTTTATATAGCCTGGGGGAAGACTCTATGTACACGAGGATTTTCACGAAACACGAGGATAGAGAAGGACCTCGTGCATATAAAGGTCCCTTATAGGCACGAGGTTGTTATTTTAGGCAACTGCACACACGAGGTTAGAGATTGACCTCGTGTAATATCAAAAAACCTAAGTCAGTATGCACGAGGCACTGCGGACCAAAACGCAGTGGTAAACCAGTGAATACTGGGTAGATTAGAGGAGCCAGTTTTCGCGCACTAAGGGCAGAATTTTAAATTATAACTCTTCTATAATGAAAAAAATAATCAGATTGACCTTTTTCATCTTATCATAGTGGGAGAACGTTTATAAACATAATCATTTTAAGAAATATTAAAATTTGATAATATTTCAAAAAAATCTTGATATATTACTTTCAAGTGTACATTCTTCAATTTCCGTGCACCTGGTGCCTATTTTCGCGCATTTTGGTGTCAGTTTTCACGCATTTTATCATATTTAAGGTGAAAAATGAGTAACATGTGTAATAAAGAGGAAATTTCATCTCTGTAGCATCAGAAAATGATTATCTATTGATATCGTTTATGTAGAATAGTTGTTGAATTGTCCATAATTCACAAAATGTGTATTAGTAATGCTATGTTGTCTGGCAAAATGTAAACAAGAAATTCATGATAAGATCTATTTGTGCATTTTCATTAAATGACAAAAGCATTAATTCGTCTAGGTAAAATGTCAAAAATAGATAAGCATTGACTTTTTGGTTGATATAATTTTAGGGACAGGTCTTAAAAATATAAGGAAGCTTGCTTTTCTAAACATCATTAAAAATGTCAAATTAATTACATAACATCATTATTTCGAGTCTGGCATCTAAAAAAAATAGCATATCTGATACCTAGAGAAAAAATGCGTCCATAAAATGCGTAAAATGCGCAAAAACTAGAGATGCACGAAAACTGGCTCCTCTACTCTATAGAATCAGTGTGTGCTTGCAGTATCATTTCAGTGCCACTGTGGGAAATCACTGACAATACATAAAGGCCCGTACGCGGGATGTGCCATTTGTTAGGCTTCCTCATACCACCTCCCCCTGTCTCATACCGTCTCCCCCTACCTCATACCACCTCCCCCTGCCTCATACTGTCTCCCCCTGTCTCATACCGCCTCCCCCTGTCTCATACTGTCTCCCCCTGTCTCATACCGCCTCCCCCTGTCTCATCCCACATCCCCCTGCCTCATACTACCCTCCCGCTGCCTCATCCCACATCCCCCTGCCTCATACCGCCTCCCCCTGCCTCATACCACCTCCACCTACCTCATCCCACATCCCCCTGTCTCATCCCACCTCCCCCTGTCTCATACCACCTCCCCCTGTCTCATCCCACCTCCCCCTGTCTCATACCGCCTCCCCTTGCCTCTAACCACCTCCACCTACCTCATCCCACACCCCCCTGTCTCATACCGCCTCCCCCTGTCTCATACCGTCTTACCCTATCTCATACCGCCTCCCCCTGTCTCATACCACCTCCCCCTGTCTCATACCACTTCCTCTTATCACATACCATCTCCCCTATTTCATACCACCTCCTCCTATCTCATACCGCCTCTCCTATCTCATACAGCCTCCCCCTTTCTTATACTTCCCTGTCTTGTCTAGCCTTTCCCTGTCCCAAACCGCCTGTCCCCTGCCACCTCCTCCTGTCCCCTGCTCCCCTCCCCCTGTCCTCAATTCATGGTCAGGGGCTGGGACGGTGACAGAGGTACATGGTTGGTCACAGGGTGGAATAAGTAAGGAGGTACATTGTTGGTCACAAGATGGGACAGTAAAGGAGGTACATGGTTGGTCACAGGGTGAGAGAAGTAAGAAGGTACATGGTTAGTCACAGGTTGGGATAGGTAGGGAGGTAAACGGTTGGTCACAGGGCGAGACAGTGAGGGAGGTACATAGATGCTAAAAGGGTGGGACAGTGAGAGAGGTATACATGGTTGGTGACAGAGTGGATTCTGTCAGAGTGGGACCAATCATGTACCTCCTTACTTCTCCCATCCCATGACCAACTGTGTACCTCCCTCATTGTCCCACTGTGTGACCAACCATACACTTCTCTCACTGTCCCACCCTGTCACCGTCTATGTACCTCCATCACTGTTTCATCCTGTGATCTACCATTTACCTCCTTACTTCTCCTATCCCGTGACCAACCATGTATCTACCTTCTTGTCCAACCCTGTGACCAACAATCTACCTCTCTCATTGTCCCAGTCTATGAGCAACCATCTACCTCCTTACCTGTTCCACCCTGTCACCAACCATGTACCTCTTTACTTCTTCCACACTGTGACAAACCATATACCTTTTTACTTCTCCCATCATGTGACCAACCATGTACCGCCCTACTTCTCCCACAATGTGACAAACCATGTACCTCCCTACTTGTCCCAGCCTGTGACCAACCATGTACCTCCCTTCTTCTCCCACACTGTGACCAATGACGTACCACCTTAATTCTCCCACCCTCTGACCAACCATGTATCTCCCTACTTCTCCCACAATGTGACCAACCATGTACCTCCCTACTTCTCCCACAATGTGACCAACCATGTACTTCTCTACTTCTCCCACCCTGTGACCAGCCATGTACCTCTTTACTTTTTGAGGTGACAGGGGACAGGAGGGTGTGACAATGGACAGGAGGAGGCAGCAGGGGATAGGAGGAGGTGGCAGGGGACAGGAGGAGGCAGCAGGGGACAGGAGGAGGCAGCAGGGGACAGGAGGAAGCGGCAGGGGACAGGAGGATGCAGCAGGGGACAGCAGGAGGCAGCAGGGGACAGGAGGAGGTGGCAGGGGACAGGAGGAGGCAGCAGGGGACAGGAGGAGGGAGCAGGGGACAGAAGGAAGCGGCAGGGGACAGGAGGATGCAGCAGGGGACAGCAGGAGGGAGCAGGGGACAGGAGGAGGCGGCAGGGGACAGGAGGAGGGTGCAGGGGACAGGAGGAGGCGGCAGGGAACAGGAGGAAGAGGCAGCAGGGGATAGGAGGAGGCAGCAGGGGACAGGAGGAAGCGGCAGGGGACAGGAGGATGCAGCAGAGAACAGGAGCAGGCAGCAGGGAACAGGAGGAGGCGGCAGGGGACAGGAGGAGGGTGCAGGGGACAGGAGGAGGGTGTAGGGGACAGGGGGAGGCAGCAGGTGACAAGAGGAGGCGACAAAGGACAGGAGGAGACCTACATGCACGTAGGTGATAGTGATAGGGGGAGGGTGCTGAGGACAGGGGGAGAATGCAAGTATGTGTATACTTTTCTCAATATTTCCTTAACTACATAACTAAATACAGTTAGATAACTCTCGCCATGTGATTTGACGGTGTGCAGTCACTTAGGCCCCCGCCATTTAGGCCCCGTCACTTAGGCCCCCGACGGGAGTCGCACCAGGGCAGGCCGTTTCCTGCTACAGGGTTACTAGTACCGGGTATTAGTAAAAACCTGGTAGCTGCAGCTAGCTCGGTGGGCTAGTGGAAAACATAATGTCCTAAACAATAAAGTTATGAAAATTGTTTTCAGGAAATACGGATTTACTTCCTTCCCAAAATCAAAATATTTGAAAATCATTGTCATTGCTTCCCCAGACCATGGACATTTCCTCTTTGAGTAGACTGAAATCACGGTGGTTTCCGTGTTAAATCAGGGGATGCGAGCACTAATGACTAGTGACGGCCTGTGTCGGAGCACAGACCGGTAAACCTGTCGGCCTAAGCGACGGGGCCTAAGTGACAAGGAGCCTAAGTGACTGTCAATCGATTTGACCATGTCAGATTTTATATATGCACTAGCCCAGTGGGATAGTTGTCCAGAAAATGCACAAGTCCGATAGGATTTGCACTAGTGATTTCACTAGTGGACTAGTGCTAAGATCAACCCCTGCTGTAGAAAATGACCTCGTGCATATAATACCCTGTTAGATCTACATGCACGAGGTCCTTCTCAACCCCATCTCTCAAAAGTCTATGCACGAGGGCTGGGAAGGACCTCGTGCATATAATAGGGTGTTATATGCACGAGGTCGTTTTCTACCTCGTGTGTATAGACGGTAGCTAGCCGGAAGGAGGAAAACTGGGGAACCCGCTTTGTCTGAAAACCTTTTAATTGACCAATAAAAGCCATGGACTGTTGTGGGTGTACGGACCTATTATGTAAGAGCTAAGTAGGTCAGGGACGGACTAGATCAAAAAAGGCCAACCCACTGACTCATAAAACCAAATAATTATTTGTTTCCCAAGATCAACTGATGAGCCCTAATACGCCGAAACCACAAATGAGTAAAATCTGCCCAAATTTTGCCCAAATGTATGGACATCATATTATTGTATAAATTAAATTTAACCTCTCCATAAATTTCTAAAACTTAAAGGAAAGCTTGCACATAATTAAAGGATAGATATTTTTCAATGAATTAAAGTCAGCATCTTATTCACAACTTGCCCTTTCAATATGAGCAAAATCGCAGGAAGATTCCTAGTTTACACACAATTGCAGAACATTGAAAAACTTGTATTTTACCCAATTTTTAAGGGAATTTCCCATAGTTTATGACGTAGCAAGGGGAGTAATTGGGGAATCCCATCTTCCCTTAGAAGGGAATCCCCGTCCCTGTAGAATTTGAAACAAGGTTTATGCTCTCTAACCCAATTTTTTTATATGTGGCCCACTGCAACCCATGATAAATTAAAATATATATCCTTCCACGATTATTCATTAATCAGGGAATCCCGAAGGAATTCTAGGAGGAATTCCCATAGCTGTGACATAGCAAGGGGAGTACTGAGCAGCCCAACAGTCAGGGAATTCCCCAAATTAAATTCCTTTCCTGGATAATTCCCTAGGACCTCAACATTTTCATGGTTTTATTTTTGAAAATTTTTTAGAATACTTAAGTCAAGTTGATTACACAAGAAATAGCACATTGTAAATTTATGTGCAAGTTTTCCTTTAATTCAATAAACCTGTCCAAGAAACAAAAAAGGACCAGACAGGTGGCCTAACATTTGGTACTAATGATCCTGACCTTGGTTATACAACCAAGGGACAGCCAATCAAATACAAGGTGCCAATAGGCCAAAGGTCAATAGACAAAACTGACCAATGAGAGCAGAGTAGCCTATACAATCCTCACACTGAGGATCATGGGTAATTCCCCCCAAAGAGGGGGAAATTTGAGATAGCTCTATTCATTTGTGGTCGTGACACGGGATACAAGCCTCGTCACCCATACCTTACTAAACAATAGATAAAAACATATATTGTTAAAAAATATTGCCAGGGCTGTCAGGAGCCTAAGGACGACTGCCGAGACGGTCATAAACATTAAGATAGCCGTCATACCCATTTGGACGGCCTGTGACGGCCTGTGGAAACCATCATGGCTCGGTGCACGTGGATCACGAGACAAGTTGTCACATTTTACGTCTTCCTCGCCATACTCTTGGGAACGTATGAGTTCCTACACAGCCAGGTATTCAAAGTAAGTCTAACCTAGTCCTATAAGTGTATCAGACATTTGAGACCGAGAGCAGTGATAGTAATTACCACTCAGCAGTCTGAATATGGGACTCCACATTGAACGGGTCGCTACACATAAAGCTGTAATTACACTATGCGTCGGGTCGAGGGTCACGTTTGGTGCAATTGCCCAACGTGAACAATACGCCCAGTCGCGGATTTAGGGGGGGGGGGGGGGGGGCGTGGGGGGCACACGCCCCCCCTTTTTTGGCCAAAATTTAGATTTTTTTTATATAAAATAATCCTGCAAGAAATTTTCGAAATAGCACACCCCCCTTTTGAAAATTCCTGGATCCGCCCCTGACGCCTTCAGGCTATATTAAACTATGCGTTTTACCCAACGCGTATTATATTACACTACGCGTTTTGGGGTATTTTACTATATTACACTTTGCGTTTGGTATTCTAATTCGCGTTTGTAATTCGCATCGGCAAAAACGCGTTTGAAACAGCCAAAACGCTTTCAAAACGCAAAGTATAATACGGCCTTTAGACTATCTTGGGTGTTTGTCATTCTTCACGATAACCAGTCACTTAGGCTGCCCGCCAGTTAGGCCCCGGGCTGCGATATGACAATGTCGCAAGGAAACTGGAAATGATACAGATCAAACACTATCTTATAGATATGAGACATGCTCCAAATTGTCATTTATTAACCATAATATCACTCATAAATTCAAATTTGTCCATAATGCAGTTATTTCGCGCTGATATGGCAGCCCAAGTCGTGTAGCGTAATACCTCTTTTAGGCCCCTAGGGCTAGGCTATGGGCAGACACTTGGGTTGGCGCCGTGACTTTTGACGCAATTTCACTTGCCTCTAGGACTAGGGGATACAGCCTTTGAATTAATCTTCTTCAATTTTAGTTTATTTGGATAATTCTAAATGAATGTTAAATATAAAGGCCCAAACTTTGCCCGCACTTTGCAGATTCAATTCTTATTCAATGTCTATGGTTATAATTATTATATTGATATGCATTTTAGAAAATGATAATTTTATCCTTAGAACATTTTATGTTTGCCGGGAGACTTTCAGAATAGCGCCCCCCCCCCCCCCCCCATATGAACGGCACAATGTTTGCCATTATTAATGTAATTTAAATAAACCAAGGAGAAACTGAAGGGAAAAGACTAGAAATTCAGGCCCGTAACCAGGGGGTAGGTGGGGGTGGGGGTGGCACCAAAAGTTTTCCAAAAGTTTCGCCTATCCTCCCAAAATTTAAGGAAAAATTCCCTAAAATCAGTAGGAAAATATTGAAAAGTTCCACTTCTATAACCTCACCACCCACTTTCCACCACTCCCCCCCCCCCGGGCAGAAGCTGGGGACGGGCGTGGTCAGTAACCAATTCAAATACAGGAGATTGATCCGTGAAAATGTATGGGTAAGAGCCATGAAGGGTGACGGGAGGAGTTGAAGGACGTACAGGCCGTGAAAGCATGAGGCCTCAAGCCTGTATTACACTACACGACATGGGTTCTACGACATGGCTACGACATGGCTTACGACATGACATGATATCGTAGGACTTTATGAGTTCAAGTTGTTGTCATGTCGTGGTCATGTCGTGGCCATGTCGTAGCTGAGACTCATTTCAAGGGTATTACACTACTACGATGTTTTCAGGCTTAAGTTTATGAGCAGACTTATGTCCTCTACGACATGAGACCTACGACATGGACTTAAATTCAAGACATTTCTATTTTACCACTACGACATTATTTAACATGTTGAATCCATGTCGTGGACTAAGATATAGCATACGTCTTTGACTCCCACCACTTTTATTGCCATAAATGTCGTGTAGTGCGACTTTAAAGTCGTAGCTGTTACGACTTTTACTATTACACTATGGCGATGAGACTCATGTCGTAGCAACCTATGACTTGCCCACGATGTGCTCATAGTGTGGTCATGTCGTGGTCATGTCGTAGCTCATGTCGTGTAGTGTAATAGGGCCTTAAGGGGCAGGGGGCCTAAGCGACTGGCAATCTATTCTACTTCACTTATGTTTTCTTAAAATGGTCGAAAGAAAAAAGGGAAATTAAGCAAGATGTAATGAATTGTGTGTGGTGGACGTGGCTTGTGGAAAAAAATTGAACAAAATAATCAACTATGGTTTGATTTGAGTGAGAATTTAATTTTTGCAAAGATGTAATGAATTGTTTAGAATAGCAAATACAATTTGGGACAAACTTGAGGTGTTTCGCTCGGCAGCCAGAGTTTTACATTAAAACATCTAAATTTGGCCACAATGGTGGGGGGCGGACTCCTCAGACGGCCCTTTCTAAGTCCCCTCTTGGATGGCTGGAATTATACACGCGGGCATAGCATCAGAAGGCCGCGCACACAGAATTACTTGTATACGCGGGGGTCAGGTCCGTACACACTGGAAGGCTTGTACTGGTGGGACTTTAATGTGGGGCTGTGTCCGCGTATACAGACAAGGTAATACACACGGACGTACCTTTCTTTTACAGCATTATATTATTTGTTTATCGGGCGCTAAGCCCCCGAACCCCCCTTTTCTTTTTTTCATATTTATATTTATTTCTATATTTGATCTGATATCTGCACATTTGCAGTCTTAAATATCCGCGTGTATTAGAAATTATATACACGCGACAGCCGCGTACGCGATAGTCGTGTGTATAACCACGCCCCTCTTGGCTCACCCAGCTCATAACAGCACGGGGGTGGACGGATAATGCTACTTTGGGAGCGGATTTCTGGAAAGTGCATGCCTCGGCCCGGATAATGCTAACCTCAGAGCCGATTTCCGAAAAGCCGGGTACATAAATTCATTACTATTTCACATAATAATAGATATTTATGAAATGCAACTTGCTCACGGAATATTTCATAGTTTAGGTCTTACAACGTCGCCATTTTATTTGGGAAATAGCATGTACTTTTATTGTAAAAGTGTGGGGCAAAATAGTTGGATGGGGAAAATGTTGGATCCGAAAAAATGCTCTGAAAACCCATACTTTCTTTATGAAAGGGGGATAATGAAATGAATCGAATGTTTTAATTTGTTGTTATAACTTATAATATATTCCGTGGTTAGGTTAATATCTAATAACATTTTATTTGGTGGGCAACATTGAGTTTTTTTTATGTCGTGAAATTGCGGGAGGCTCCGAGGTATGCCTTATCCGGGCCGAGGTTAGCATTTCCGTAAGTAGGCTCCGGAAAACGCATTATCCGTCCACCAGCGTGAAGAGTACATCTTTCTTTTTCAGACCAGGGCTGCATTCCCAACTCAGACTTGTGGACTCACAAGTATTCCATAAGTGGTTTTGTGGGAAATTTATCATGAAGATGTGGGTAAACTGTGGGTTTGTAAGGTTACCTTTTCTAACCTGTGGTCTAAGGTACAATTGTGGGACAAATGTGGGACAAATGTGGTATTCTAGGTAGTCACATGATATTTGTGTGTTAAATGTGGAATTTTCCAGTTTATCAGCCACTTGTGGAACAAATGTGGGGCATTTATGGAAATGCCTTTCCCAACCTATGGAAAAGAGGATTTGTGGGCCCATAAATACACAATTTTTGTGGAAAAGTTATAAGTGCTCAGAGCACCTACAAGTATTCCACAATTCAATAAAATTCAACAAAAAATGGTCTTTACATGGAAGTGCCAACATGATTATAAAAAATCTCAACAATATAGGGCATGTGACACAACCTTTTCTTAATGACAACAAGCTATATGGGGACTACCCCACCCCTGTCTGCACACTTACATGTGGCCCACAAGTATTCCATATGGACACCACAAAAAGCCTGCATCATTCTGGCAAAACTAAAATTCGCTTATCTCACTACTTTAGAAGGATTCTCCATCATAACTAATTCAACTTACGACAATATAGGATATACATCCTATTTTCCATGTGATATACTTATAAGTACAAACCCATGACCCATGGATTCCACATGTACCATGTGGGAGAATTACAGATTTTTCCAGTAGCTCCCACAAGCAAGGGAGGCAAGTTAGAAATAGGTTTAAATGTGGAGGCTGGAAGGACTGAGAGTGCCGTAGGAGATACGGAAATCCCATCCACAAAGTTGGAAACGCAGCCCAGGTTTGTAAATACAAACCAGCAGGTAGAGCTCACCCCCAGTACCCAGGGCTGGTTAGTCGTGGAGATTACATTACACACCGTACTATCAGTCAACTTGACATTAAATTCTCCTTACCACTGATAGCTGATGTACAGTACTTTAAGGACCTGCAGGCTAATTTTAACTGATTTTGTTGACAAAATCCATGGAAAAACTACAGAAAATAAACAAATAATTCCTATAAATCCATCTACAATGAATGAATTTGCAAACAACTGAGAAAATATTAATATACATAGATACTAATCTAAAAAACAATGATGACTAGTTTTTTACAATGTTAATTTACAGATAATGAAACAATTCATGGAAATTTCTATATTAAAACCTTGAGTTTTGTCGACATATTACCCATCATGCATCCTGTTCTAGGCTACTCTGCAGGTACAACTCATAAAATTGGCTATCTGTGGTAGGGAGAATTCCTAACAGTGCATCATTTTGCTCTTTTTCAGACCAGGTTTGTAAATACAAACCAGCAGGTAGAGCCCCGGTACCCAGGAGTGTGGCTGGTCCTCCGTGGAGACGATAGCGCACCGCATACTATCTGTCACCATGGTGGTCATCTGTTCGGGAACGTCCTGGTTCACTACAAGGCTTCAGTCTACGCTCTCAGGTAAAGGTGTCTGGGTTTTGGATTCACTATTGAAAATTTTATCTTATATATTTCTACGACTTTTCAATTTTGAAGAATAATGGTTCACAAGCTTTGTCATAGAATGACAAGATTCAAATTGAAATACCTGATGCACATGTCAGGAACGTGAGGAGGGAAGATGGGTTGTTACATAGTTTAAGTTTCCTGCTTACATAAAAGATAAAACACTCAAGCGTTCAGCTGTAATCTGAATCATCAGATTTTGAGAACTAAAAAAAATCGAGTTTAGCACTGAAGTTCACTGTGATCTTAGAATGTTGTGAATGTTTCCTCATCTCATGGATACAACAAAACAATATCCAACATGTTGAATCTTTTAACAATATCCAATATGTTGAATCTTTTTTTATCTCATCTATAGAAGTTTTGGGAGTGATGTATTGAGCTGAGTGGTTATATTTTTGATGTTAGTCTATTTACTGGGGAGTATCCCTTTTAAAGTTCGTACTTGTTCATATCCTGTACTGATACGTTTATTCATTACTCGACTGCGTGATATTACATCGCTTATCGTGGATACTTCGCTTACTTGAAGATGTTAATAAAGGTGTTATACTAAGATAATGGGGAGTTCTTAGTGATTATTCGTTGAAGTAGCTAGCTCTCTCCAGATTGATGTTATCCTGGATCATGATTCAGTTCTTAGTGGTAGAGATTCTAAGTAAAGGGGCTCAATCCTATACAAAGAACACGCACTTGGCAAGAGGTCAGTTTATTACATTCACGATGATATTCCGAAGGTACAGGTATACAACTCTCCATCCATACAGTTCTTTCCCTTTCATTTCACAATTCAAACACATCAGTTACAATCCAACCAGGTATAGCTTTCGTCCAGCTTCCCCTTTCGCAAGGTATATACGCTCTTACACTGTTGAGAGAGTCACCTCTCGTCTACCGGTAACGAAGACCATTGGTAGGATCTCCGTCACTTCCAGCACGCAGCCCGTAAGGCTAAGCCTAAGCTGTCCCAATCCTTACTATCACCTGTTCTTTGTGGTTACTACCATCTTAACACTACCCGTGTGATCCGTATGTAAGACTATTGCTCCATGTGTTCTGTTCGAACTCTATCTTGGTCTGCTCGTCTATCTCAAGTCTCATACCGCTTATATAGCGACAGCCAAAAGGCTTGTCGCTATACTCATTTACACTATTACCCAACGAAGTCTTACTTATCTCTCATACTGCCCATTCTTACTCACATAAACTAATTCTATTTCTAGCTATCATATAAACTAATGTTGACGGCGAGGCCTGCTGTCCTTAATATCTTTTAGCTAGATGTTTCGATCCATAACGTACCCTTACAGGTCTCCAGCGTCATTTGTCACACCTGTGCGTACCTGCAGGACGTGCCTCAGCCCGGCTGCAGTCCTTACGCCTGGGGACTTTGCCACTCTCCATATACTCTAACTATGCCACTCAACGATGCCGCCGCCTGGCGTTTAGCACACGAATCAGCGTTACAAGTTCCACTATAATATTCTTGCCAATACAAACGAGTTTACAATATTCTATTATATATTTATTCTAGTTTTTCTTGCACTGTACCTCAGTGCAGTATTGTGAAATTGCAAGGTACATTGCCTCCTAGCGTTAATAATATCTATTTATATCTCAACTGTGCAACAAAAATCGGGCTTGTGCAATAATTGCATTGCAGCTAGGAGCTGTTTGATGCAACCTTGGGGCAGAAAACTCACAACAAAGTAATATAAGAATGTCTACAAAAATGACTTATAAATTCCTCCTTTAAGAAAATCTTAGGTGACATAAATACCACACACTGAATACTCTCATCTGGTTTTACCAGTTGCAGTACAACTAACTGCAATTTCTGCATCTTCTATTAATATTGAAGATCTAAATACGCGCATATATTACATTGAAATAATTACCTCCGCCCAGTTCTGGGACGTGATGGTGACAGTGTGAAGAGGAGGGGAAAGAAGAAGGCCTCAGTTTTTATGACCCACTCTTCTGAATCTCCATAATTGTAAACCTTGACCTATTCACCTGTAGCAAACTGAGAAAGTAGTCATAACATGGAAATATCCGCAGCGGAAAGATTACTGGCATTTTATTTCCATGTGATATATGCCCTCAGCTTCAACGCTGTTAATTGCAATTAAGCTGTTCAGTATTTAGAATTCTATAATATCTCTTTGTAAGATATTTGATAAGATCCCCTTCTTCCTGTTTTTATTAATTTTCGTTCATGTTATCTCGCCAGAGGTTTAACAGAAGCAACAGTATTTTCTTTTCTTTTCGGGTCCGTCTTGCTTGGATGTGTATTGGATAAAGATATCAATTTTTAGTTTTTATTTCTTGATTATTGACATATTCATATATATCATTAAGCATTTGGATAATACTAAAGAATTGCTTACTTAAACATTTATGAGAATGTTGTGTTTGCAAGGCTAAAAAATCTTATCCTATAGTAAATATTATGCAAATGATATGGGATAACGTTCACATACCTGTACAAATACGTTTTAGATTATTCATAACACCTAATATATATCTCCATTCTATGTTCCAGGTGTACAGTAGAGACTGGTGTGAAAAGACTACTGTGGAGATCATCGCCCTTCTGCCAGGGTTCAGCCTCTTACTGCCATCGCTTCAATGCCTACCTTCATGCAATCAAGGTAATCTAGAACTCCATTTAATAAGGTTTGATTTTATATGACCAATTATTAAAATTATACCAATCGCATTTTCAATAAAATATAATCAAAGTTAATGGCATATATTTTTGCTAAAATGTAGCACACCATGCTTACATCAGTAGATTTGGATTTTAAGTAGCTGAAATTAGATATGTATAGTAATTATTCTGGGCCCAGAGTGGCCATGATGATTAATTTTGTAAATGTTATGAATAGGACCAGATAGGAACTTGGTTTGGATTTGCTGGTGACAGCATGTTTTGGCCCCAGGGCAATGCAGTAGTGCATATGCCGGATACAAGATTTAGGAACATTTCTACTTCCGCTTCCTGTTCCTGTCAAAAAAACAAAAGAAAATTGCAGTATTGTAGTCCTGGTGTAGTCTGGGATATGGTGAAGACTGCAGCCATGTTGGATTTTACTGAATCAAGGAAGTTTTGTCGGTTAATATAAGGAATGGAGAAGAAATATATAAAATGTGGATAGTGGTTTATGAAAGAAATGTCCATATACACATTATAGTACAGGTTATTATTCTTTTAAAGATTATGAATGCCCCAATGCATGCTGGGTATTCAGGTCTAATTAACATAATGAATATATCAATGCCTCAATGCCTGCTAGGTGTTCGAGTCTCACTCAACCATTTTATTTTCATATGGGCACAAAAGGGGTGAAGGGAGTGAAGGGCTAAAGAGGTAAAGGGCTAGAGGGGTAATGGGACAAAGGGCCAAGGGGACAAAAGTTTAAAGGGCTCAATGGGGTAAAGGGCTAAAAGGATTAGACTAAAGGGGCAAAAGACTAAAGGGGCAAAGGGCTAAAGGGGCAAAGGGCTAAAGAGGTAAAGGGCCGAAAGGGCAAAGGGCTACAGGGGTAAAGCTCTAAAGGGGTAAAGGTTGACCATGGTAACCACCATGGTTACCACTATAGTAACCACTATGGCTACCACAATAGATACCACCATGGTGGTTACCACCATGGCTCCCACCATTGCTCCCACCATGGTAGTTACCATCATCTTAACCACCATGGTTACCACCATAGTAACCAGTGTGGTTATCATCATGGTAACCATATTGTAATACATCGGAAGACCAGATATTATGCCTCTGAGTATGTGTATGAAATAAACATTTAAAAAAATGAAAAAAAACACCATTACCACCATGGTAACCACCATGGTTACCATCATGGTAACTACCATGTTTGGCTACATTGTAAACACCATAGTAATAACCTTAGTTACTACCATGGTAACCACCATTGTAACAACCATGGTAACCACCATGGTAACTACCGTGCTAACCACCATGGTAACCACCATTGTAACCATCATGTTGACCACCATGGTAACCACCATGATAACCACCACAGTGACCACCATGGTAACCACCATGGTAACCTCCATGGTTACCATCATAGTTACCACTATGGTAATCACTATGGTAACCACTGTAGTAACCACTATGGTTACACCATGGTTTCCACCATGGTTACCACCATACTTACCACTGTGGTTGGATACTACCATGGTTCCCACCATGGTTCCCACCATGGTTTTCATTATGGTTCCCATCATGGTTACCTCCATGGAAAACCACCATGATTACCACCATGGTTACACAGGGACTAGGTCACAAAACGTCACTGAATCAGAAAAGGTAATGAATTAATAATTGAAAGAACACTGACATAGTTGAAAAGTAATGAATAGAAATAATTAACAATTTCAGTAATAAATAAATAATCAATTGAAAACAAATAACTGAAACTTAAAAGTTAATGAATCAATGAAAAATAATTTATAGAAATAAATGACATATAAATAATAAAACAAAATGTGGTTACATAGACTTTGTTAGACACCTTGTGCATCTAGCATGGTTCAGTGGAGGTAGAACAGACAAATCAACAGGGATGTTGAAGCACAATGTCAGTGCATTGTCATGGCAACATTCAGGGCAATGTAACTTCATATTGTCATTCATAATTGTGACCCCACACCACTAAATGAGGCATAAGTCGCTGTGTTAAGTCCTGAGATAATTGCATAATAAGAGAAAAGAGTCAAAAAGTCAAAAAATGAGTTTTCTCCAAAAATCATAAGGTCAACACCTTAGCTATATAGTTTTCTAAGAAATTTATAGAAATAATTGATTTTACAGGCATATTACACAGGTTTTCTGTATTGTCCTAAATTTGGTCTATGGCAATTTGCATTGTCATACAGATAAGTCTTATCTTTAATGCAATTTTTCTCTAGTTACCGCTTTATGATCCTTGATACTTCAAACAAGCATAACTCAAGTTCTATAAATGATAGAAACATAATTCTTTCAGCATTGTAAAGATTGTGTCACCAACTCCAAGGATTTACCAACATGTCAAAATCTTGTATCCGCGACTTATGCCTCACTATGTGGTGGGGGGTCACAATTAGCAAGACATACAGATATGTGTTCAACATCTTAAAATTCAGATTTTCCTAAAGCTTTAATTTACTCTCAAACTTGTTCTCATTTGTGATTAGGTAGGTGTCCAGAAATTAGACCAGAATTTCAAATTTTTAAACTTTGCAGAAATTTGTACTCATTCTAGTCAGTCAACTGAAAAACGAAATTTCTTTGAAAATTTCTATACTTCATCAGGGCCCTGGCTTTAATTATGAAAATAATTGACCTATTTACTAGGTTTGTATTTATAGCCTTTTGTACTTGTAGATAATATGGCTCAATTATATTCATTTGTGTATTGATAAGTTTTATTAGAAGTTAGTTAAGTATGTGACCAGTGATGTCCCTAGTGCCCCTGATTATTCACATCTGTAGGTCATAGAATGGTTAAGCTTTTTTTTGTGAAGTTGATACAATAAGGCAAATATATCAGGGTGTGGGAACAACTCCATGTCAAGGTCAACATAGCTGTGTAAGCCTCAGTTTTAAGAACTGGGCTATGAGATGCTCTATAGCAAAAATTACCAAATGCCACTTCTGGCCACTTTGAGTGTCTAGAACTCACAAATGGAAATAAGCCAGGGTCAATGCTCATAATTAACTAAACCTCATGTTTGCAAGTGTCCTACCTACTTCTTAAAACTCCCAAAGTGTCATAAATATCCAATGTGGGTGGGTAAAGTCCAGTGTATCCACAAATTTGACTTAACCTCCATTTTGTTTTTGGCTATTGATTCACTGAGCATGCCCAAGACCCAGGTCATGTGATTAAAGCCCTGTAGCTGGTTCTTGGCTGGACACTGCATGGTCCACTGAATTGTCCAGTGACCTATGACACCGGTGACCAGCTAAAAACCAAACATGGCTGCACATAGCTGGGAATGAAAATTTTGCAATCTAATTTTGCCCTACAACTCATTTATGGAGCATTACTACATGCAATGGATAAACTACTACACATTTAGGGATATGTAAGTACATGTATACAGTCATAAAGTATGGCCAGACCCCCTCTATTTTGTGTATGCAATGATTTGAAACTTTTATGGTAGGAGTGATTTAGAACTCTATACACAGCCTGTTAAGCTGTGCTAGAGTTCTAGAGCTAAGGTTAACAGTGTTGAAGTAAACATGGAAATGCTGTCTTAAGGTTGAGTCTGAATCTTGTCATTAAAATGCATGACATCTATTTACCTATTTTATACCTATAAGTAAAAGAAATATAGCAGAACCTTTATGATAAAAAGATAATTCATTCTTAGTTTTTTTCTAGTTCAAATATTTTCTCACATTGGTTAAAAATGGAAACACCATGTATTATGGCTCTATTTTTCATTGCAGGAAGGAGCTGAGTTCATCTACACAGCAGATTCCTATCACAGCCTTTCCATCGTAAAACAGCTAAATTACCCAGATGCCAATATCAAACATGGTTTGTTCTTCAATGGTGAAGCTCTTTCTCCTTATTGGCATTTTGGCTGTGAAGGTTTGCCTAAGGTCTACAGGGCTGTATACATCAGTAGAATTGAAGAATGTAAACTAACTGAAAAGTACCAGTTGTGTAATATGACCTATCCTTCACTGCAGGTCCAGGCCTTGTATTCCCAGACAAAACAGACGATAACTCCTAAACAAGTAACATGTAATGCACAAGCTCCTCCTGTATCTTTAGGCAAGCCAGATCCGGATTTATTCTTTGACATGAACAATGCACTGTTTCATAAACATGCATTCTGGGCCCTACCAATCAGTCAATTGACAGAATCTCCTGAGGAACGCCTGGCTTGGAATTACTGCATCCAACTGTTACTGAAAGTTTTTGGTGATTCTATCAGATTATATACAGCAAGAGCAACCACCAGTTTTACAAGGACAACAGTGATGAATACAAGCAAAGCAGAAATTGAAAAAGCTGTAGCAATCACCTTCAAAGGATTTACAGAATTAACTACCAAATCAATAGAAAATGTCTTGTTAAGACTGAAAGATAGGAATATTGTACCATACTTATTTGCCAGAAATGTTATTAACTGGTTAAAAGCAATAGAGGAACTTTGGATACCACCCTATAGGCATTCTTCTATAGATTGCCCACATAAAGTTGCCTATTATCCTTGGAAATATCATAAAAGGCATTTACATTCAGACAACCCTTATTTGTATAGAGATAACAGATATTCGATTCTGAAGACTATACAGAAAACATGTTCACCAAGAGCTGTTCGTAACATCTTTACCAATCTGAGCATTTCTAAGATACACATGGACAACATTGCATTAGTGTTAATTTTCATTCATCCACACTACTCACCGATTCCATATCTAGAGAGCCTGTATCGACCTTTCTTTTCTGTCATAGTATACTGCATACCGACCTTCTACAAAGATAGTCTCGCCTATAAGATGCTTTTAAAATCTGGCTGGAGATTGACAGTCGTTGAGTATAATGCTACTCCCCTCAACAGTTATCAATGTGTGGAGCTTATCGTTGGGCTACACTTAGATGTAGATGGTTACGTTTTCCTTCATGATGATGTCCTACTTGCATTACCAAACACGGTGGAGAAACCATTGTCAAGATCCTGGCTAGCAGAGGAAGTTAAAACATGTGACTTAAAAGAATTGAAATCCTGTGCTGGTCATACAATATTCTACAATTTACCCATACGCGAAAGCATCGTAAAGACATATCATGATTTGCTATCATTTCGCGAGGGGAGCGTTCATCAACAATGTGTCACACATATTTACAATTCCTCAGAAAAAGGTCAGCCTTTCTACATGGGAAACTCTGACATGTACTACCTCCCGAAAAAAATTGCTATAAATGTAGCCCAATTAATCCCCATATTCCTTAGAAATGGTGTTTTTCATGAGATTGCAGTCCCAACAATGATAAAATGTATCACCTTCCCAGAGGAACCAAGTCCAATTATGCATAACCTATATTGGGACGGACAGATTAGGAATCGTTATGATCAGACTATTATCCGTGTGCTTAGAGGAGGAGTTGATATGTTACATCCTGTGAAACTGAGCTACTTAGCCCAAAGAAAAGGCAATCTTATCAATGCATACTGCAACAAAATCATCCCATTCTTTTATAAGCACCAGAGGACTACACAAAGACCACCAACAAAACCCAAAAAGTTTGCAATGTTTGCCTTTGCACAAAATAGATGGACGATAATAGGGAAGTATTTCACATACTTGTACATGCATGACACCTTAGGAAATAATAGAACAATCATGAACTATTACCTTGGTAATGACTACAAGTCCAATCCTGTGCTCAAGGACATTCCTTCTAAATTTCTCAAAGCCTGAGCTGCTATATTATAAGATTGTTTGGAAAATCAGTTAAGACAAAGTTTGAACTGATTTGTGCTAGATTTGTACTCTAAAGGAATTAATCACTGTAGAGTGCGTTGTGTTATTTTAAAGTAAATGTTTAACAAAGAAAGAAAACTGAAATGCTGTCCAACTGTAAACAAAATGATTAAAGGTTGACGCAGTATCGCTAAATAACAAACTAACAGACCCTTTGTATTAACATAAATATTTTACTATAAACCATTGATAAGTCATAAGCTGGTCTCATAATAAAGATAGATAAGTGGAAGAGGGGCATCGCCTTCTCTAGAGTATATTTAAAGTGAGTCTGATGTGAAGACAAAGGAGGGTTACAGGTTCTCGAAAACAGAATGATGGTTATATTTTCTATCTGCGTTTGTCATGAAAATAGAAATGTTAATGTAAAGGCACTTTCACACAGTAATCAAGTCTGCTAGTGTTAGTGGTCAATTGTTACACAAGCAATCTAACATGTGTTAATCAAATAATGATGTAAATTTTTTATTCAATTCACGCGGCTGCGATTGACTCATTCACTGGATTTCTGTCATTGGAACTGGTATCTAGCAATTTTTGTTGCATTGGTACATATAAGTATTGATCATATAGGTGTTAAGTTACCAATGCAACTAAGGTATAGGTCCGTTTTTGAAGTGGGTCTATTGTTGTGGACCAGTGGACCGTGTAATTGTTTAATTGGTGTGCCCTCTCTGACCCCCAGTGGTGGTCAGACTGTGGGGCCTCCACTCAGTGTCTTCTCATTGGTCACTGGTGGTAGAGGTAGGAAGGACAAGTATCAGTGATTGACATCCAGTGTCCGTGGGTCCTATATATAGAGGTATGTCATCCACACCCCACACCACTGAGTGGTCAGGCTGGTCACACTCTCCCACCAGGTGAGAGGTTACTGAGTAAAGTAATTCAATGGTGCAGTGATCTGCTTGGAGAGTGGGGGGAAGTGGTGATGGGGGGCTGGCAGAGGAATTTGGAAACACAGTTTTGGCTAGAATGAGGGGGGAGGGGGGAGGAGGGGGGATGTCCTAGGGCTAAAGGGGTGTAGGGCTTTTGTATGTGGGTATGGGGGTGTAGGGCTTTTGTACGTTGGTAAGGGGGTGAAAGGGGCGGTTACGGGGCGGTTACGGGGCGGTTACGGGGCGGTTACGGGGCGGTTACGGGGGCGGTTACGGGGGCGGTTACGGGGGCGGTTACGGGGGCGGTTACGGGGGCGGTTACGGGGGCGGTTACGGGGGCGGTTACGGGGGCGGTTACGGGGGCGGTTACGGGGGCGGTTACGGGGGCGGTTACGGGGGCGGTTACGGGGGCGGTTACGGGGGCGGTTACGGGGGCGGTTACGGGGGCGGTTACGGGGGCGGTTACGGGGGCGGTTACGGGGGCGGTTACGGGGGCGGTTACGGGGGCGGTTACGGGGGCGGTTACGGGGGCGGTTACGGGGGCGGTTACGGGGGCGGTTACGGGGGCGGTTACGGGGGCGGTTACGGGGGCGGTTACGGGGGCGGTTACGGGGGCGGTTACGGGGGCGGTTACGGGGGCGGTTACGGGGGCGGTTACGGGGGCGGTTACGGGGGCGGTTACGGGGGCGGTTACGGGGGCGGTTACGGGGGCGGTTACGGGGGCGGTTACGGGGGCGGTTACGGGGGCGGTTACGGGGGCGGTTACGGGGGCGGTTACGGGGGCGGTTACGGGGGCGGTTACGGGGGCGGTTACGGGGGCGGTTACGGGGGCGGTTACGGGGGCGGTTACGGAGGCGGTTACGGAGGCGGTTACGGGGGCGGTTACGGGGGCGGTTACGGGGGCGGTTACGGGGGCGGTTACGGGGGCGGTTACGGGGGCGGTTACGGGGGCGGTCACGGGGGCGGTCACGGGGGCGGTCACGGGGGCGGTCACGGGGGCGGTCACGGGGGCGGTCACGGGGGCGGTCACGGGGGCGGTCACGGGGGCGGTCACGGGGGCGGTCACGGGGGCGGTTACGGGGGCGGTTACGGGGGCGGTTACGGGGGCGGTTACGGGGGCGGTTACGGGGCGGTTACGGGGCGGTTACGGGGGCGGTTACGGGGGCGGTTACGGGGGCGGTTACGGGGGCGGTTACGGGGGCGGTTACGGGGCGGTTACGGGTTTTTAACTCGATAGTTTACGTCTCCTATCTTATCGGTTATCCGGTAGTATGGTCTCCACCTGAGGTCAAGTTTACCAGTCCGGTGCAGGTTGTACAGATAAACAGCGTCCCCTATCTTGAATTCCGACCTTTTTACACCGTGGTCATGATATTGCCTCTGTCTGTCCCGTGCCCTTTTTCTATTGCGTAGTACCTCGATGAAACTGCGATGTTGCCTCTCTAGGGCCAACTTGTGGTATTCCTCCCCTAGATATTTCCTTCTGGGTTTCAAAATCGTATCTAAGGGGAGTACAGGATCGCGGTTGTAAACCAAATAGAAGGGAGAAAAGCCAGTGCTCTCGTTCTTACTGACTCTCAGTGCTAGAAGCACTGAGGGTACCATTATATCCCAGTTCTTTACATCTCCCACAACCATTTTAGACACTGTGTCATTCCAGACCCTGTGTATCCTTTCTACCTGTCCGTTGCTCGCCGGATGATATCTACTAGTAGTTACCCTATAGATCTTCAACTCACTAGTGAATTGGCGGATTATTTCGTTAACGAACTCTGTCCCGTTATCGGATAACAGAGCCAACGGACAGGAATGTTTAGGAATGAAGTCATCGATCAAGGCTTGAGCAATGGTGACCGCACGCTTGTCGGCAATGGCATAAAACTCTGGCCATCCCGAATAGATATCTATAGCAGTCAAAAGATACTTGTAACCAGCATGACTTTCTTGATACGGACCGGCAATATCAATAGCCACCTTTTTGAATGGAAAACTGGTCGGTTCCATTTCCCCTAGTTCCCTTGGTTCTTTCACTAGGTTTCGGGTGCGGCACTGAACACACTGTGCCACATAGTCTACCACTGACCTGTAAATTCCGGTCCAGTGATACCTAGACCTGATTAGGTCATAAGTTCTATCCGCCCCTGGATGGCAGATATCATGGGTTTGAGACAGCACAAAATTTTGAAGATGTTTTGGTATCATTAATTTCAACTCACCGTCTCGCTCTGATATGTAATACACTGAATCTTCGATCATGCAGTACTTGGCCAGTTCGAGTTTCTTCGGCCCTATCTCAGACAGTTGTCGCTTGATGTCTCCCAACTCCTCATCCCTTTCCTGTTCCATATTGATTTCTTTAAGCTCATGCTCAGGAACGTCTGGGGTCTTAGGAGTCACAGGTGGGGGTTTCTTTTTAAGCTTTTGCTTTTGATTCCAATGCTCTATTGGATCTACCCTGTCGGTATTAATGACAGACACTACTCGATCTTCGGGGGGTCGACTCATGAAGTCTGCCCGGGTGTTCTTCTTCCCTAGCAAGTACTCAATTTTACAGTGATACTCACTTATCATCATGGCCCACCTTTGTACTTTTTGGTTCTTTTGTTCTGAATTTAAGAGAAATCTCAAGGGCGCATGATCAGTTCGGATACTGAACTCAGCCCCAAAGAGGTAGTGTTTAAGTTTCTGGATGGCGTACACAATGGCATAGGCCTCTTTTTCCACCGTTGCCCACCTGCATTGGGTATCTGACAACTTATGGGAGAGATACTGTATGACCCTCTCACCCTCAGGCGAAGCTTGGGTGAGAATGCCTCCCACACAGCGGTCCGACGCATCCGTCTCAAGAAAAAATTCTTTTCTTATATCTGGGAAAGCGAGAACGGGTGGGGTTTTCAGTTTATCTTTCAGTGTTTGAAAAGCCTCTTCACACCTTTCATCCCACACAAAGGTGGCATGTTTCTTTGTGAGCTTGGACAAGGGCAGCGCTATTTCAGATATGTTAGGGACAAATCTACGATAGTAACTTACCATCCCGATGAAGCCACGCACCTCCCTAACTGTCTGCAGCCTAGAGAGTTCCTCGATCACCTTCGTCTTCTCAGGATCAGGAGAGATCCCATCCCTGGTGACTACGTGACCCAAGTACTTTGCTTGTTCCCTAAAGAACTCGCACTTAGGCATTTTTAGCCTCAGATTAGCCCGCCTCAACCTCCCGAACACCTCACGTAGGTGCAAGACATGCTCTTCAGGTGTCCTGCTGTACACAATCACATCATCCAGGTAGGGTCTGCAATATTCCTCTAGCCCCTGGAGGACATGGTTGATCAGCTCTGTAAACACCAATGGCGCATTGGTTAGCCCGAACGGCATCACCTCGAATCTGAATATACCTCGGTGGCACCCGAAAGCAGTCTTGTCCTTACTGTTTTCTTCTAGACCAACCTGCCAGTACCCGGCCCTGAGGTCAAGGGTCGAGAAGTACCTTGCCTCCCCGAGGGAAGACAGGATGTCATCGATGACCGGCAGTGGCCAGTTGTATTTTACCGTGAGATTGTTTAACTTCCGGAAGTCCACACAGAAGCGGTACTCCCCGGATTTCTTCTTTACAAGAACCACCGGAGAACACCACGGACTGTGTGAGGGCTTGATCACACCTGCCTTCAGCATTTTGGTCACCTGCTGGTCGATGACCTCTCTCTTGGCCAGGGGTACCCTATATGGTTTTTGTCTCACAGGCTCACTATCCCCTGTGTCTATACTTAATTTGATTATGTCTGTCCTTCCCAGCTCTGCATCACTACGCGCGAACACATCCCTGTTCTCTTTTACCAACTGGGTGATTTGAGGCCTGAATTCTTCAGAGCATTTTATTCCTTCCTCTATCGGAGTGCTATACCAGGCCTGATTTTCTAGCTCATCCTCGACCTGATCTCCCTTCTCCACCTCCACCAACTACGCTACCACGTTACCTTTTTTTAACTCGAAAGCCTTACCGGTCTCGTTGGTAATCAAAATGGGACAACCCCGTTTCGGTTCTATGGTGGTGAGTGTATCCCCTACCATGAGCCCTGGTTCCTGACCCATAAACCCCGTGTTAATGACGGTTATGACATGAGTCCCCCGGGCTGTACGCGTCCTTACTCTCGCAATAACACTGGTCTGGGGTGGCACATGGACATCGCTGGTGAGGCGCACCAGCTGTCGGATATAACTTTCAGCATCTAGTCTGATCCTCTCCTTCCCTACGAGCATGACTCTCTGCCCATAATGACACGTGACGTCATTTCTGACCAGAAAGTCATACCCCAGGACAAGGGTAGACTCTACGTTCTCCACCACACACACTGCGTGCCTCACCTTCTTTTTACCTAGTTGAAAGGTGATGTCTCCCATCCCCAGACACGAGATGGTGGACCCCTCCACCGCTGCCAGTTGGTAGGGTGAGGGTTGTAATGCCTCTAGGGATCCACCCATCTGCCTATACAATCTTACATGTACTAATGACACGTCAGCCCCACTGTCCACGAGGGCCCTATAGGGTTGCCCATTTACTTTCAAGCGGCAGCTACACCTATCGGTACGGTTGGTAGAGGAGGAGATTACAACACTCCTCCGCCCTCTGCCCCTCTGGTCAGAGAGTGGAGTTAGGTGTTTTCCGCCTCCTCCTCCCCCGGAGAATCGATCTCCGTGTCGGACTCCTCTCCTCCGGCCTCCACGATGGAGACCCGAGGGGTCCTAGGGCCTTTACCATGGCCCTTGCCCTTGCCCTGGGCCTTACCTTTGCCTTGCGACCCTTTACCTTTGGTCTTGGCCTTGGGGCATTCTTTTTTTATGTGATCAGGGCTGCCACAGCACCAGCAGCCCCTTTTTCTCTTGGAAACGCCTTTCCCTTTGGTCTGGTTCTTACCCCCTTGCGACCCCTTACCTCCTTGAGGACCCTTACCTTGCAATTCCCGGCAGTCCCTTTTCCAATGACCTATGCGACCGCAATGGAAACATCCCTCTTCGTCGGTCACTCGCCCCCTAACTGCATTTATGTCCATGGGGACCTCCTCCCTCCCCCGTGTCTTAATTTTTAGAAGGACATTTTGTTCTTGGCCCGCTCGGGTGACAGCTTCCATAAAGTTAGCCGGGGGATTCGGGATTAGGTTACTAGCGATTTTGTTTTGATGTAGCCCATTGATAAACACATCAACCAGCTGGCGGGCAATTTGTTGTTGGGCCAAGTCCTCCCCTGGAAAAGCTTCTTGGGCCAAGTCCAATACCCTTTCTGCCCATACCTGAACCGTCTCCTTTTTACCCTGTTTTAACTGTCTCAACCTAGCTTGGGCCTGATGTGCGTCCCCAGCATCCCCAAAGCGTTGGGCTAGCTGCTGACGCAAATCATTCCATGCGATGTTCGGGTCATTTGTCAAGAAACGCAGTATGCAATCGGATACCGGACCCTCTGCTGTCTGGAATGCGATATGCCTTTTTTGATCTTCTGCAGCCCCCATCAAAACTGCATACTTATCGATTTCCTTCACCCACGTCTCATACTTGTCGGGCCTCCCATTAAATTTTGTTATCAACTGTTGGACATTCGATACATGTGTTCCCAAACCTAATAACTGTAACTGTTGGGCCAATGCCCCAGCACCGGGGTTAGGTCCACCTTGGGCCATTGCACACAATAGGGATAACCAGCAAGAAAGAGCGCACCTACCTTACGCACACACAGTGCAGTAGCTCACCCAGACCGATCCTGGTCACGGCACCAGATTATGTCCCACAGCGCCGTGTCTGACTGTGTGACATAATAGGTAAACCCAGGGGTTGGGGATCCTCCAGTGGTGACCCAGAGAAAGTGGTCTATTAAAGTTGGCCCTCTCGGGTCACCCTGCAGGTCCCCATTGCCTGTGCTGTAATAGACGACAGCGACTTCTCGTTGTGTTGTTATCTGTTCAGGGCCGGGAGTCGATCTGATCTCTGTGAAGCGTTTATTAAATCAAAAGGGACGTTCAGGGAGGGGCCGGGGACACGCGTGATATCACGCGTGATGATACATGGATCACTGATGTACCGCACGTGTATTAAAAAGGAGTGAGGCTGTACATGTTATGGTACAGTAAAAGATAACAAAGGCGCTACCCAGCGTCAGGCTCAGATTGTTGACAATAACATTGGGTGCACTACCGTAGATTGTCCATTACCATAAACTCCCCGAATATACACCACTGTGTCACAAATGGTAAGAGTACATGTCTGGTCAATACTGGGTTTAAGGATATGAGTCAGCATTACAAGATGGAGTGCATGTCAGGTCAGGCAGGGGTGAGAGTTCAGCCGTGATGTAGTCCCATGTGGTGACTAACACAACATCCTGGTTCAGGGTATTGCGCCATCAGAATGACTGGCCAAAGGTAAAAGTTGATTCCTTGTTACTTACTTTGAACCCACGACCTGACCCAGGCGTTACATACATTATAGGGGTTACAGTATTACTCACGCTCTCCACTCTGACCTAACACAAAAGATTCTCTAGGTACAACTACTGTATAGAAAAAAGGCTATATTTATTCTATAAGTTGTATGTGGCCCTATTGGCACATCACAACAATACATCATCCAATCTCCATACATGGCCTTCACTCTCCAAACAGATGTTTAGGAAGTGAATCCAATTTCAGTGTCATATTTCTACCTATTTAGGAGAATATCAAAATAATGTGGATAACTTTTCAATCTTTATGATTTTCCTGAACAGGCACACCCTGGATTAAAGCAAACCCATGTTCCCGCCTTGGTTTAACGTTGGTTAGATAGGGACCCTTGTCAATGAAAAAAATAGAAGTAAGCAATTTGAGAAGTGTCCCGCAGTGAATGAGAAAATCACATCTTCGAGAATTGTTTTTATTTCGGTCATAAAGACGCATAAATCAGTAGTTGTATTTGATTAAGAATTGTAGTAAATTGTTTGGAGATGATTAATCTTAAACACAAATATATACATTCAACCCTGAATCACAATGTAAGAATGGCTTTGTGACATCTTCAATACAATTTTCATTAATTCACAAATTTTGACGTAATACTCATGACCCATTTCAAGGACAGATATAGTGAAGGGGGGGGGGGGAGCAGACGGGCCAAGCCCCCCGCTACCCCTATATATATTATATGTTTGTCAGGCTCCCATCCCTCTTTAAATTCCTGGATCTGTCCCTGCCATGATTTAAGCAATCATCTGTACACAAAAGGCAGTGACACAAAGATAGTTTAATAATGTTTTCTTGCTTATTCCTGCCCATGTAGTCTTCTCGTATGCATTATTACATTTCATTCATTGCAAAAAGTAATCATTCCTATTGAAAAGAATAACTCCAAAATAAATTAAATAGATGAAAATGTTACTAATGCCGTTATGACTGAAACAAGAAAGATAATAAAGATCATACACATATGCATTCTGTTGTTTTACCTTCATACATACCATTTCCTATCAGCCATAACGGTGTCTCCCTGAGACACCATCAGTGAGATGGTACACCTTGTACACTGCCCTCTATGGGACATGATGGGTGGAAACAAACACTGAGACACCATCAGTGAGATGGTACACCTTGTACACTGCCCCCTATGAGCCATGATGGGGGAAAACAAACACTGAGACACCATCAGTGAGACGGTACACCCTGTACACTGCCCCCTATGGGACATGATGGGGGTAAACAATTACTGAGACACCATCAGTGAGATGGTACACCTTGTACAGTGCCCCCTATGATGGGGGTAAACAAACACTGAGACACCACCAGTGAGATGGTACACCTTGTACACTGCCCCCTATGATGGGGGAAAACAAACACTGAGACACCATCAGTGAGGTGGTACACCTTGTACACTGCCCCCTCTGATGGGGGAAAACAAACACTGAGACACCATCAGTGAGGTGGTACACCTTGTACACTGCCCCCTCTGATGGGGGAAAACAAACACTGAGACACCACCAGTGAGATGGTACACCTTGTACACTGCCCCCTCTGATGGGGGAAAACAAACACTGAGACACCATCAGTGAGGTGGTACGCCTTGTACACTGCCCCCTATGGGACATGATGGGGGTAAACAATTACTGAGACACCATCAGTGAGATGGTACACCTTGTACACTGCCCCCTATGATGGGGGTAAACAAACACTGAGACACCACCAGTGAGATGGTACACCCTGTACACTGCCCCCTATGGGACATGATGGGGGTAAACAATTACTGAGACACCATCAGTGAGATGGTACACCTTGTACACTGCCCCCTATGATGGGGGTAAACAAACACTGAGACACCACCAGTGAGATGGTACACCTTGTACACTGCCCCCTATGATGGGGGAAAACAAACACTGAGACACCATCAGTGAGACGGTACACCCTGTACACTGCCCCCTATGGGACATGATGGGGGTAAACAATTACTGAGACACCATCAGTGAGATGGTACACCTTGTACACTGCCCCCTATGATGGGGGTAAACAAACACTGAGACACCACCAGTGAGATGGTACACCTTGTACACTGCCCCCTATGATGGGGGAAAACAAACACTGAGACACCATCAGTGAGGTGGTACACCTTGTACACTGCCCCCTCTGATGGGGGAAAACAAACACTGAGACACCATCAGTGAGGTGGTACACCTTGTACACTGCCCCCTCTGATGGGGGAAAACAAACACTGAGACACCATCAGTGAGGTGGTACGCCTTGTACACTGCCCCCTCTGATGGGGGAAAACAAACACTGAGACACCATCAGTGAGATGGTACACCTTGTACACTGCCCCCTATGATGGGGGAAAACAAACACTGAGACACCATCAGTGAGGTGGTACACCCTGTACACTGCCCCCTCTGATGGGGGAAAACAAACACTGAGACACCACCAGTGAGATGGTACACCTTGTACACTGCCCCCTATGGGACATGATGGGGGTAAACAATTACTGAGACACCATCAGTGAGATGGTACACCTTGTACACTGCCCCCTATGGGACATGATGGGGGTAAACAAACACTGAGACACCATCAGTGAGATGGTACACCTTGTACACTGCCCCCTCTGATGGGGGAAAACAAACACTGAGACACCATCAGTGAGATGGTACACCTTGTACACTGCCCCCTCTGATGGGGGAAAACAAACACTGAGACACCATCAGTGAGATGGTACACCTTGTACACTGCCCCCTATGGGACATGATGGGGGTAAACAAACACTGAGACACCATCAGTGAGACGGTACACCTTGTACACTGCCCCCTCTGATGGGGGAAAACAAACACTGAGACACCATCAGTGAGATGGTACACCTTGTACACTGCCCACTATGATGGGGGAAAACAAACACTGAGACACCATCAGTGAGATGGTACACCTTGTACACTGCCCACTATGATGGGGGAAAACAAACACTGAGACACCATCAGTGAGGTGGTACACCTTGTACACTGCCCCCTCTGATGGGGGAAAACAAACACTGAGACACCACCAGTGAGATGGTACACCTTGTACACTGCCCCCTATGATGGGGGAAAACAAACACTGAGACACCATCAGTGAGATGGTACACCTTGTACACTGCCCCCTCTGATGGGGGAAAACAAACACTGAGACACCATCAGTGAGATGGTACACCTTGTACACTGCCCACTATGATGGGGGAAAACAAACACTGAGACACAATCAGTGAGATGGTACACCTTGTACACTGCCCACTATGATGGGGGAAAACAAACACTGAGACACCATCAGTGAGGTGGTACACCTTGTACACTGCCCCCTCTGATGGGGGAAAACAAACACTGAGACACCACCAGTGAGATGGTACACCTTGTACACTGCCCCCTATGGGACATGATGGGGGTAAACAAACACTGAGACACCATCAGTGAGATGGTACACCTTGTACACTGCCCCCTATGGGACATGATGGGGGTAAACAAACACTGAGACACCATCAGTGAGATGGTACACCTTGTACACTGCCCCCTATGATGGGGGAAAACAAACACTGAGACACCATCAGTGAGGTGGTACGCCTTGTACACTGCCCCCTTTGAACCATGATGGGGTGAAACTTATACCAATTGCTAGAGGAAAGTGAGATATTTTTGGATAGCATGGAGTCTGACCTATAAATTACTAGAAAGTCAGGATAAAATTATGAGAGAGCTAAGAAAATCCATGTTTTCTGCCACCTCCTATGCTGTAGCATGGGACGGATGTCCTGAATATTCCACTGCAAAAAGGAACTGGCATGCAGTCTATTGTGCCATCTAGTGCATGAACATAACAAAGCTATTTGTCATGAGAGACAAAAACAATTAAGTTACTAGGTATTTGATCCATATTTTTGCAAGACTTGAGTTCATATTTCTTCTGGAAAATATCAATATCAGAGACTATGATTTTACTATAAGTTACGCTTTTTCTGCAATGCCAACAAACTTCTAAAGGCAAGAGTAAAATACTATTCAGTGGAATTACAGCAACCAGAAATCTAAGCTTGATGATATCATTATATATGCTTTATCTCTTATATATGCTTTTGAAAATTCAAAATATTCTTATTTGGGATATCTCCATACTGTTTACCAAAGATTGGTCTTGTAATCATATTCATAGCCTTTGGAGCTCTAGGTTATTTAGATCTATAAGATAAATGATCTTAATTCAACATAAACAATGAATTTACTAATCCTAGAATATTCGTTATTCATTATTTTCAGTTTTTTTTCATTCTTTTTGTATCGTCAGTATCTTATATATTCCAAGACATTAATATAATTATTTATGCATAAATCTCATAATGATTGTCCTGTTTGCTCCAAACGCCTGCCAAGATGGGTGTCTATGATTGTCAGCCATACCATAATAAGAAGGACCTCGGAGGGTGGCCATGGGTGACTCTATGACCAATACACGTTCTGAGGGCGAAGCCTGAGGTTTGTACAATCCCCATGGGTTGTCCGGCCACCCAAAGATGACCCAAAGGTCCTTCTATATCTTATCTCCCAAGCATTATTTGAATTATGTAAAAACAACATAAATGTTGATCAGTAGCCTGGCAATACACACTTGGCGGCTGCGTGGGTGATAAAACATAGTCTGAATTCCAACATGTAGCATTCAATTGAACACCTTGGTCCAACATTGATGAACAGCAAAGACAATAAATACCCAGAATACCATGGCCTGAATTGAACCATCGATTGTGATAACCATACAATGATAACAAATATTAAAGGAGTATGAAATATCCAGAACATTAATGTTGGACTTTGTGTATCCGAAATAAAACTCCATTTACTGAGTGGTCCTAAAATCAGCTGAGTCTACCAGAATGACTAAACTCAGCTGAGTAGACTCAAATTATTTTGGTAGTATCCGAATAATCAGCTGATTTCAAGCAAGCAGCAACATAACAAGCACATTCTGTTACCATACTTATTTGGTCAGTCTGTTACCTGCCCAATTTTCATGAAACAGTAACATCTCTTTATGTTAAGTAGAGACTGCAAGACAGATAGTTGTAATGATGTTATATTCTGGTAAAGTTGAGACCTTTCCAAAATAGAATGTCATGATAATGTTATTTGTGACCCGTTTTGGCGAAATGAGTCGGATGTCGCAGAAAGTCGAACTGAGATATGGGGCTCTGAAGTCGCATTTCGCATTTTTTATCGAAAATGGGTTTTTTCTTTTATTCATATCTCCTATATCAGAAGTCTTCCCAAAAAAAATTTTAGGTCCCAAAGCCATCTCTTAGTCCCTCTAAATAGGCCCCAAAGACGCGCAACGCCTCAGTGATCTGAAACAAAAGACCCTCGATTCACGCCATTTTCCCCTAACTTCGCGGCTTGCCTGTCGGTCTGGATCTCATCCCAGCCCCATGTTCCGGGTACCTGCTGAAAGGGCGCGAAGTGAACTGGCCAATGACAGCCTCGGATTTTGAATTCGCGCCGGCAAGGACCAATCAGAACGTGTTTCCCCGATCGTCGTCACGTAAACAATCGTCGTCAAGGAGGTCACGTGTGCGGAATGCGGCGCGCTGATTGGCTGAGAGGCCTCGCGTGCCTTCCGGTTTCAGTTGTTGTGGAAATTTAAAGGGACGCATGGCGAGCAGGACGGACGTGCAACATCACTTCTCCGACGGATTTAGCTGTTTTAATCCTGGATCACTGCTGGATTTTGATGTGGATTACCTCCCAACATCGTCGGGAAGGACATGGATCGCGAGGAGGCTGTCGCGGATGCCCTGAATACGATAAATCGGGCAAATTTACGTGGTATAGCCGAGCCACAGCAATGGCGGACTTTGGTCGACGAGTACTTTCTCTTCGCCGACGGGGAGGAGGGGCAAGACGATCCCCCCGAGGAAGAAGAAGATGTTCAGGAGGATCTAGGGGAACCGGAGGATGCTGAGGACGATGAGGATGAGCCACTAGTCATCCCTAACCCCACGGACGACCTTCTACAGGCGGAGTGGGACGACTGCGAACGCTTCATGTGAGTTTTTGAAAAACTTTATAATGGCCGACATGCGGTCGGCTGCCCTATCTCTGAAACAAGTACGCAAAGTGCCTAAATCCCTTTCAATGTTGATGAAACTGCCTACGATTGTGCCCTAGTATGTATTCTAACTGCCTAACTAGTTTTTATCAAGTTTCAAAGTTGATTTCATGCCATAAACAGGGATGATCCGTCGGGGTTGTCCGGTGACCTACTTAATGGCGTCAGCTGATCCGGCCGGCCTGTAACGGTTATCAATCATGTCTCATGCCATTGTGGCCCTCAGGAAGGTGAACTAAGTCTAATATCATGTATGTTGTTGTCTTTAGATGTTCCTGCAAGCACTACAAAGACAAGGAGTGCAGTAAACAGTTCACGACGTCGGAGCTGGTCGCGCGTCGGCAGGAGGTCTTTCAGCTGTCCTCAGGTAAGTTTTTCATGAGATACATGTTATGCAAACCTGTCGCCACGACCATGTAGCTATGTCGTTCTTGCTCAAAACTATCCCATAATCCATGACAACGTCTTGAAGTATAACAGACAACTATTAACACTCAACCAGACCGTTTTTAAGTTAGTATTTAGGGTGTGTTAACCTAGTTCATGGGTCAATCCAGAAACCTCATTCCTTGAGTCACATGCATATCATGTACAGATTGTTATTATCCTAATCTACTTTGTTTTCTAGGCGAGAAGGACATGTTGCTACTGGGCATCGTCAGTACCTGCACAGACAATAGCAGCAGGCTGTCCACCTGGAAGAAGGGGATTAAGGGGAGAGGGGAGAGGCAGCACCAAAGAAGCCACTACCTCGTCGGTTCTCGGCCAGTCTGCAGGGACACTTTGAAGTTCATGTACGCGTGAGTAGCTTTGATATTCAACTTCTTTGCTAAACTAAGGTCTACCTAGATATCCCTACTATTAATGTACTACTTGAGGTAAATTACAAGATGAACTGTAATGTATCATAACAGAATCTGATCATGGCACTTACCTTCACAAATCGTCCATATTAATATTACAATACTTACCTGTATTTGTTGCCTGTGTCCAATGATTATTGGCCTAATGTAACTCTTACCTTGTGACCTTTCCAGCATCAGCCAGAACAAGCTGACGTCCATCATCAAGTGGTACAAGTGCTACGGGGTGGTGACCAGGCAAAAGAAGTCTGGCGGGCGACAGGCGACTGCAAGGATCCTCCAACTGGAGGACATCAGGCGGGTCGCGGACTTCATCAACTCCTATGCCGAGACCAACGCCCTCGTCCTGCCTGGTCGTGTGTCTTCCCACAAACGGGATGACATCCTCCTCCTCCCCTCCTCTTCCACAAAGGCCGACATCTACAGGTTGTACAGCAACGCCATGGAGGAGGCTAACTTCAGGTGTGTGGCTGACTCAACCTTTAGAAACCTGTGGCTCCAACTCCTCCCTCGCATAGTGTGTTCCCGCCCTATGACTGACCTCTGCTGGGAATGCCAGCGCAACAACAGGGATATCTCTGCCTCTAGTAACCTACCTGACATTGTGAAACAGGCCAAGCTGAAAAAGCAACAACTTCACCTTGAGGTGGTGGCTCGGGAGAGGGCCTTTTATCAGGACATGGTCAAGGCTGCCAAGGCTGCCTACAAGGATGCAGAGTCCCCTCCCCTTGGCCCCCACCCCCCTTGTTCTTCTGACACGAAGGTCCACATCAGTTTTGATTATGCCCAGCAGGTCCACCTTCCCTCCTTTCCTATGCAGCCTGGCCCACTGTATTTCCTTGTCCCCCGCAAGGTCGGCATTTTCGGTGTCTGTGCCGAGGCCATCCCCCAACAGGTGAACTATTTGATCGACGAAAGCCATTGCGGTAGTAAGGGGTCAAATGCTGTTATTTCATACCTGCACCACTATTTTGAAAAGTATTCCCTGGGGGAGAAGGCGGTGGACATGCACTGTGACAAGTTTGTGCTAGCGTATCTTCTCTGGCGGGTCCTGACTGGCCGGCACCAGTCCATTTCCTTAAACTTTTTGATCACAGGGCACACCAAGTTTGCCCCGGACTGGTGCTTTGGTTTGCTTAAACAAAGGTTTCGTCGTGAGCCTGTCTCGAGCCTCTCGGAGATGGAGGCGACTGTGGTGAAGAGTACCCAAGAACGTGTCAACATTGCCCAACTTGTGGGGGACGAGAATGGGAAGGTGTTTGTCGAGTCATATGACTGGCAATCTTTTTTGACCCCTTTCATCAAGCCACTCAAGGGCATTAAGCAGTATCATCACTTTGTATTCTCTGACCAGAACAAGGGCCACGTCACCTTCCGGCAGTATGCCGACTCGGCCCCCGAGACCTTCAAGATGCTGACTATCGCCCCTGAAGCTGTCCCCCAGGAAGGCCCTCAGCCCACCGAATCCCCTGGCCTCCCGGCCAAAAGACAGTGGTATCTCTTCAAGAACATTCGGGATTTTTGTACTGAGGACACGAAGGACATCATGTGCCCTAAGCCCTCTGTACCAGAACCAGCACCCGGTCCAGGCCCCCGTGCCGTACCTCCGCCGGAACCAGATGCGGAATCAGAGCCAGAGGCTGGCGAGGGGGATGGGCCAGGCAGGGGCAGGGGCAGGGGCAGGGGCAGAGGCAGAGGCAGAGGTAGAGGCAGAGGCAGAGGCAGAGGCAGGGGCAGGGGCAGAGGCAGAGGCAGAGGACAGACTCCAGACACATCATCAGGATCGGAGGGGGAGGAGGAGGAGTTGGTCAGACAGCTGGAGAGGGAATCAAAATCTTCATCTGACTCAGAGGAGGAAGGCCCCCCACCCCCCCCTAGGGGCAGGGGCCGTCCTAGTAAACGTGCTAAACGTGGTCGTGGCAGGCCCAGGACCACCTGAGAACTATTAAGAATCCGTTTTGAACATTGTTAACTTATTTTTAGTTGTTAAGACTTTTTCTGATTTTAAGATTTTTACCTCGGTGGCTTTTCACTATTTTAACGACCAAAGACAATCATGAACATTCCAAGAACTTTTATAGACACATTATGGATACCCAGGGTACTTAGGGTCATCACAGAGTCGTTTTTAAGAAGCCAAGATGAGGTATTGTGATCCTTTATGCTTGCCGTTCTAGGTTAAGTTGTTGTTTCAGATCCGGATTTTTGTCACTTTTTGCAGCGCCGGCATGAATAAAAGTTTTGTATATAAACGCATGAATTACTGGTATTTGTTAGCTAGAATAGTGTAGAATGACTATGTAAAGTTTCAGGACCAAGGATTGATTACAAGTGTATGTTGCTAGGGCTTTATCGGAGGACCGCGGTAGCGCGCGGTAAGAAAAACTTTGAACTCATTTATCTCAGTTTCTTATACCCGCATAGGCGCGGTTCTTTTTATTTTCGTCGCAACTTATCTCAGGCCCTAGATATCGGATCTAGACATGCTATACCTCGTTTTAAAGCTAAGAATTAGTATTTTCTGATGGTATACCTAACTAAAAATCTTCCCCGTGCGACATCCGACTCACTTCGCCAAAACGGGTATTTTCTAAGTTAAACAACATAATTCGAATGTTGGAATAAAGTCACATTGCAACATCGCAATGTTAGGTTATGAAGATGCTATCAGTAGCCATAAAAATAATGTAACAACACTGTAAAAAGTTGATGTTTATCTACAGCATCTTTTACGGCGAATTTACAGTGCTTTTTGCTGTTCTGGCTATTCCTACTGTAAAATTACGAAATTATGAGCTACAGTTTATAGGGTGAAAAAACATTGGTAGTACACTACTTTAAGCCCCATTTGCAGAATCAATTGATTAGCCTAATGATTTTTAGAGGCAATCGACACATGTAATAACTGACCCAATGTCTAAAATTATAGAAACTATTAAAGTAATGTAATTATTACAATAATGAATAATTCTTGTGTGTAGACACCTTTTTGATTTTTAGACAGAATATTAGAACTCATAGTTCCTTTCAAGCCCACCACAACATCGCCCAAAGTAAGTATAGTTGTGGATAAACTTGGTAAAAATGCATCTAACAGCCAGCATACATTGGTTTGTGGTGGGAAATTAACATTTGATTGCATTTTTTTCAATAATTCTATGTAAATTAAATGATAAGTGACTTAATTTTGAGTATTATAAAATAACATTGCACTGTATATTTACAGCAAACATAGCTGGAAACTTTGTTGCCAGCAAATTTTGCTGTATGAATACAGCACTTCATTTGCTGTCCATTTATAACGTTATTATATTTGGTTCTTGCTATGCTCTTTTGAAGACTCCCAATTACGTTGCTGCAATGTACTGCTGTGACGTTGTATTGTGACATCATTACAACATTTAGGTTAAATTCTTCAACCCAAACAAAATGTTCTCATAACGTTCTGTAATTGTTTCATCCTAACCTCACCAAAAAAATATTGGTAGAATAAAATTCTGAATTTGTGAGGTTTCAACTCCACCATCAATAACGTAAATGTCACGTGCAATCTTAGTAAGTATCAAAATTGACCCAAAAAAAAGTATGGTCACAGAACATGTCTCTTATGTTGCACACTGGCTGGGTACAGGAGCGATGTGATCACTTCAAATGGCCAATTGTGTTTATTTTACATGTGTGTCACTACGAATTTTGTCTCTAATATGTGCAATCTCTGCGACAGCATCATATCATGGCACATGTTGTGTAGTGTAATACCACCTTTAGTAATATAACTCAAAATACCCCCAGCTGTGAATGCAGTGATCAATAATCAACAACAACAGGCTGCAGGAAACCGTCGTGTGTGAGCTGAGTATTAAGTGGTGGATTATCATAGCCTCAGGATATACAGATTACAGACCAAGGCCACCGGTCGTCACCGGAGATGGATCAGTACATCCATTACTAATTAACCACACATCTAAATGACTGGTTAATAAATTAACGGCTCAGATATTTCAGTTATGTGTCTTCAATGCTGATTCTAGATTCATGTTATTATTGGTTTCTACGAATTTAAAGTCTAGCGCTGGCTTCAGATTAATATAATAATTGGTTTTACAAAACTGTTTCATATTTCTTGCATGTTACAATCAAATACTAATATTCCCAAAACGTTGATGATAGATTCACGCGACTGAAGTTGGCGTTTAAGCAATAGAAAAATTCAAAATAGTAACTTCAATTGCTATGTCATATTGGTACCATTATGTCATCATGAAGAAATACCAATACCACACATATATATATTCACATTAAAACAAAATACATATATCAATTTGTATCAATATAACAATCTACATACAAACTGATTACTCCATACCGGTTATGACCATGGCTTATAACATGCTGCCACCCTCATGTTGACGTGACACAATGTTTTAAGAATAAGAAATGATTGTTGGAGTTAAATGTCCACTAATACTATTTTATATCGTGACCACTCACGTTCTTTACTTTGACAAGTTCTATGGTCTGATCTAGAAGCAATTCACCCTACCACGGATATCCCTTTTCTTGAGAATAAACTGCAGATTAACCTTGATCAGGATGCATGCTGGGTAATATGTCGACAAATCACTAGGCTTTAGCATGTCAATTTTCCTCAAACATATTACTATTTGTAGTTTGAATTGATGAAAAACTAAATATCATTATTTTTTAAATGTTTACCCATATACATTAACTATTTTCCAGGTTATTTGAAAATGCATTCATTAAAGGTGGATATATCACAGGGTTGTGCAGGGTATTTGTCGACAAGATTGGCCAACGTTAGTTTGCAGGTGCTTTAAATACTATAAATCACCTATCTATGGTAGGGTGAATTTAAGAATGAGATCTATTTACATTTTTAATATCCAGGAGAGGATAGCATAGATAGCATTGTATTTTCTATACTGGGATAGATATACATTTAAGAAACAACAACGCACCTGGATACGTTGGTGCATCTCTGATATTCCCTGTCAAATTCAACATATGAAATGTTTGGGAAACATCTGGAAAGATCAAATAACGGAATAATTAATTACTGGCTTTTCAAATAACGGATTATGTATCTTTGATAAAATCCGTACCTGTGTACAGTTTGGTGCAGGTGTCGTTCTCCTCATTACCAGTCAAGGACTAACGTCGGTGGTCAAGAACACCCAGGTACGTGACGGCCCAAGGGCAACCATCACTACAAGACACTCATTAATTATAACCAGGGAGAGAGCTGATTTATAGCATTTTCTGCACCTGCAGACTAATTTCTACAGATTTTGGGCGAGTTTCACACTAGGACAATTGTAAATACGTTTCTCACATCTCGAAGTTTAAGATAAGATGTTTAAAACTCTGTAAATCCGTTGAAACTTTAAATCTATGGTTAACAATAGGAATATACGATCATAAGCCAGAAATACAACCTTGAAAAAGTTCAATTATCTTAACTGAAAATACAATCTTAGAATTATGACCAGCGTGAAACGCCCCCTTTGTCGACAAACCCACTGAAAAAAACGGTAGGAAATATAGAAATGCTTGCTCTGTATCCATCTGTAGCAAGTATATTTTCTGACCAATTTAGAAAATATTATATATATAGATACATACTGAGAACTATTGAATGTGAATTCTATATCATATTCAATAAGAAATGATGCCATGATTAATGAAAATTCTTATACTTAAGGATTGACACCTGTGGTTGGGCCGTGATTCCTGGTACTCAGGACTTTTGCATTTTTCACAAAGTATTTCTATATCCACATTTGTGTGATTTGTATAGTTTAAATGCCTAGTTTATTCTTTATCTAATGAAACAAATTATATTTAAAAGTATTAAAAGGTTTTTAAGTTATGCCTGTGTAAAGACAAAAGTTAATTATTTCACTTTTATTTTTTGAACAATGATTTATCAGTTACCATTAGGCAGAAACATTTGAAATTTTGTATGCTTGCTCTAAACATTCTAATGGAGAGAAAGGTGTCTCAAAATTTTGATATCTGTCTTCAAATATTTTTTAAAAAATGAAATGTAAAAAAAAGAAAAAAATTATATTCAAGTTGCCCGTTTTTTGCCATAAAATAAAAACTAAAGCCTAAATCAAAAGTCTGAGACACCCTTCGCTGCATCTAGAGGTAAATAACATGTAGGAAAAAAATTGTCCTTATAGCTCTTTCAGCAAGTGAGTAATTATTGCTCAAAAAATAAAAGTTGAAAAATAGGTTTTTAATTCATATCCTTTCAAATTCTTGTCTGATATTCTAATAACTTATATCACAGGATAGAGAAAAATTAGACCTTTTAAATGGTGTTAATTCTATTAATATACCTAGCATAGGCATGGAGATACAGGCCAAAACGTAAATCACAGCCCAAGCACCGGTGTCAATCCTTAATACATTTCAACATATTAACCAGCATGCACCTGGATCTAGGATAACCTGCAGGTCAAACACAGGAAATTGTCTATCCGTGGTAGGTATGGTTCGCCTTATCATAGATAGCGTAGTTTTCTGTATTTTTCCTGCAGACTCTCAGGAAGATGCTGGCTGGGAAATATGTAGATAAACCACAAGGCTTAATATACACATTTTTATTACAATGGCATTATTTGTGGTGTGACATGATAGAGAAATACTGTTGACTATTACTTTTATTTTGTATTTGTTTAAGATTATAATTTTTAAAGTTCGTTAAAATTTGTTCATTGCACTTAGATATATAGCAAATATTTATGTATTTTCTATAGGTTTCCATTATTTTTATGTACAGAATTATGTAAAATGAGCCTCCAGGCAGTTAAAAATATGTAGTAAAGCTACCCATGCACACACACCACACACACCACACACACCACACACACACACCACGCACCACACCACACACACCACACACACCACACACACCACACACACCACGCACACACACCATACACACCACACACACTACACACACCACACACACCACACACACACCATACACACCACACACACCACATACACCACACACACCACACACACCATACACACCACACACACTACACACACCACACACACTACACACACCACACACACCACACACACACCATACACACCACACACACCACATACACACCACACACACCACACACACACCACACACACACCACACACACCACACACACCACACACACCACACACACCACACACACCACACACACACCACACACACCACACACACCACACACACCACACACACCACACACACCACACACACCACACACACCACACACACCACACACACCACACACACCACACACACCACACACACCACACACACCACACACACCACACACACCACACACACCACACACACCACACACACCACACACACCACACACACCACACACACCACACACACCACACACACCACACACACCACACACACCACACACACCACACACACCACACACACCACACACACCACACACACCACACACACCACACACACCACACACACCACACACACCACACACACCACACACACCACACACACCACACACACCACACACACCACACACACCACACACACCACACACACCACACACACCACACACACCACACACACCACACACACCACACACACCACACACACCACACACACCACACACACCACACACACCACACACACCACACACACCACACACACCACACACACCACACACACCACACACACCACACACACCACACACACCACACACACCACACACACCACACACACCACACACACCACACACACCACACACACCACACACACCACACACACCACACACACCACACACACCACACACACCACACACACCACACACACCACACACACCACACACACCACACACACCACACACACCACACACACCACACACACCACACACACCACACACACCACACACACCACACACACCACACACACCACACACACCACACACACCACACACACCACACACACCACACACACCACACACACCACACACACCACACACACCACACACACCACACACACCACACACACCACACACACCACACACACCACACACACCACACACACCACACACACCACACACACCACACACACCACACACACCACACACACCACACACACCACACACACCACACACACCACACACACACACCACACACACCACACACACCACACACACCACACACACCACACACACCACACACACCACACACACCACACACACACACCACACACACCACACACACCACACACACACACCACACACTACACACACCACACACACACATCATACACACCACAAACACCACACACACCACACACACTACACACACATAACACACACCACACACACCACACACACCACACACACCACACACACCACACACACCACACACACCACACACACCACACACCACACCATACACCACACACACCACACACACACACACCACACCACACTACACCACACACACCACACACCACACACCACACACCACACCCCACACACCACACACATACCACATACACCACACACACCACACACACCACATACACCACACACACCACACACACCATACACACAACACACACCACACACACCACACACACACACCACACACACCACACACACCACACACACCACACACACACCACACACACCACACACACCACACACACCACACACACCACACACACCACACACACACCACATACCACACACCACACACACACTACACACACTACACATACCACCGACACCACACACCACACACCACACACATCACACACACCACACACACCACACACACCACACACACCACACACACCACACACACCACACACACACCACATACCACACACCACACACACACTACACACACTACACATACCACACACACCACACGCATACACCACACATACCACACACACCACATATACACCACACACACCACAAATACACACACCAAAGAGACCGCCGCCCATCAGTGACAATGACAACACCTCAACTGCCAAGGTCATCTCAGGCCTCATCAACGTTCTTTGGCCTAATGCATATATTAAAATTTGGCAGTTTTAGAATGCATCTTGATACGCTGACATACCGCTAAGGGCCCAGCTCCGCTGCCCAACCAAACCCAGAAGTATTGCCTTAAGGCCCTATTACACTACACGACTTGAGCTGCCATATTGGGTGCGATATGATGATATTACAAACAAATCACATAAAGGAGTGATATGACTGATAGAAACAATGGCTATAATTATGGAGCCTTTCACACAAGTGTAACAGAGGTTTTTTTCCTCTAGTATTCTCTCTCTTTAGGTGCAGAGGTCAGAGTAAGGGGGTATTACACTACACGAAGAGAGCTGCGACACGACGATGTTGCAAATAAGTCACAAATATAGGATATAAAATTCTTGAGGCTCCAAATAGCTTTTTTTTTAAACTTCAAATTAATAAATAAGAAATCTAAAAAAAATCTAAAGTGTGATTGGTTTTTAAAAATTATACTACGAATCTGAGGTGGAAAATGAGACAGGCTATGACCTTGACCTGATCTTGACCTGACCGGACTTGTTAAGGTTGAGCTACAATGGCCGTCAAGGTCAAAGTGATTAACTCCTGTTAAGGTCATTGTCACCTGTCACTGAGGTGATTAATCCACACCTGTGTATAACCTCCAAGGACACCGGGGGAGAAGGTTGGCCTCTCACCACCTATGACTATGACTGACCACCACTGAACACCTCTCACCACCACTCACCACCACTCACCACTTTCATACCATAAAATGGTTAGGAGATACGTATACTCTAAAACACATACCCTAGGCCTATGGTTAATAACCTGTGACTGAAGGAATAATACAACATCATCAATAACTACTGCTGTCTTCAACTCTTCATTACTCCCCTTTACAACAACCATAATCAGAAAGTACTACATACAAAACTTCATACTGAAAGTACTAAATACAAAGTACTGCACCACCACAGCCCACAGCTGCTACCATGGCCCCTGCCCCGGACCAGAGGAGGGGCCTCAGTCTGCACTCTGCCCTATGTGTGGTCCTTATCATGGTCATTGGGATGTACCTCGTCCTGTGGAGCACTTTTCTCATGGTGAGTTGGTAAAACTTGGTAATTTCTATGTTTTCTTTATATACGTAATGTAATAAGTCTACCCCTGAGTCCGGTGATCCACGATGCGACGACGGTTTTCTTTTTCTTTCAAATATTTAGAAATGTATTTTTTGGAGAAACTTATAGCAATTTATTTTAATGAATATGTTATCATTATTATGTTGCGCATTTTGCAGTAAGACTAATAGAAATAGAAGTGAGGCCATCTGAATTTGCCATAAGCTATAGGTTCACTTTGATATGTTTAAAAAAATGCCTTTAAACTTTATTCGGAGACTAGGCATTGTTAGATAGACTGTCCACAAATTAAAAATTTGGAGACAATTCTACATCAAACATTACATAAGGTATCACGATCCAAGTGCTACGTATTCAATAATAGTGTTTCTTTTTCTAAATTATGTTTATTTGGCAACTTCATATATATATATATATATATATATGTGTGTGTGTGTGTGTGTGTGTGTGTTCTTCCAGTAGTTCTGGAAAGTTATGAAAAGTACGTTTCTGAAGCTTTAGTGTTTTTTGAATGTGAATCAAGGAGTCATAGGCTGGTCAATAACACTCTTATTATGTAGGTTTAATCTAAAGGTTTGTTGGTTAACAAGTATCCATTTTTTCCTGACTTCATCTTGAGTATTGAGACTTGGAACTGACTCATGGGACATGAAGTAAATTGGAATGGTTAAAAGTTTATCAGCCAATGGCCATTTTTCATTATATATCCCAGCTGGGTACATCTAGGCTGGTCATTGAATTTTTCATACCCTAGGGTGATACAGGTTCAGTAGTTTAGAGTTATACAGGCAGGGTGATGACCAAAGGGTTATTGCCCTACAGGGTGATACTGGAAAGTAGTTCCAGCAGTAGAAAATAGTTCCCCTTATTAGTGTGCTAGTCTAAAGCCCCATACCCACTAGGCGGTTTTACCGGTGACTGGAGATGGGCAACAGCAGAATCGCTGGTAAAATCATTACCAATTCAGATCAAATGTTAGTATTTAATATATGTTACATACTAACATGTGATCTGAATTGGTGATTATTCTACTAGTGATTCTGCTGTTGCCCATAGCCAGTTGCCGGTAAAATCGCCTAGTGGGTATGGGGCTTAAGCTTTATTTTTCACTTTAGAATATAGCCAGGGTACGATAAATCCATAATAAACCAGGGAGAAGGTTCTTGGAAGGTTATCAACCCTCAGTGAGGAATATCAGCTTTTGGGTGGCGTTTGGTAATTAATAGGGAGGTTAAGCAACACCAACACATCTCGATACATCAACGTATATCTAAAATTTAAGGCTTTTGTAGGAGTACATTCTGAAATCTGAATGTATATCTTACAATAAATAGTCAATGATAATACATTCAAGATGACACTTTTTTGTAATTGTTTGATAATAGTTAAGAAAAGAGATGCGTTATGTTTACGTTAGGTGATGCATTGGGGATACTGTTTTCTCTTCAGCCAGTCTTCATCTCACTACCCCAAGGTAGCACCACCTCAATATCCTAGTATGTGGCTCGTCCTCAGGGGTAACAAAAGTATGAGCGCGGCTATCTGTGAACAGGGCGGACATGCCTTCCAACGGGTTCTGGTTCGTCCTCCGAGGTAACAACAGTATGAGTGAGGCTTTCTGTGAACAGGTCGGCCAGACCTTCCAGTTGGTTCTGGTCTTTGACACCATTTAGCTTGTACAAAACTGTTTTTTCTTCAGGGGAACCAGTCTTCTTTCCACTACCCACAGGTGGCGCCACCCCTATACCCCAGTAAGTGGCTTGGCCTATTACCTTTGCCTAACACAGCACCTTCTTTTTCTTCAGGGGAACCAGTCTTCATCCATGTCTTCCAACAGGTACTGGTCTTTAACATTTAACTTATAGAAAACTCTTCAGGAGATTCAGTCTTCATCTCCCTACCCCTAGGTTGCACCACCCCTATACCCCGGCACATAGCTCATCCTCAGAAGTAATGACAGTATGAGTGAGGCTATCTGCAAACAGGTTGGCCACGCCTTCCAACGGGTTCTGTTCTTCCACACTATTTAACTTATACAAAACCATTTTATTCTTCAGGGGAGCCAGTCTTCATTTCACTACCCCCAGGAGGTGCCACCCCTATACCCCGGTACCTGGCCATACTCCGAGGTAATCTCAGTATGAGTGAGGCCTTCTGTGAACAGGTTTGCCACACCTTCCAGCAGGTTCTGGTCTTCAACTCCATTGAACTTATACAAAACCGTTTTTTCTTCAGGGGAAGCAGTTTTCATTTCACTACCCCCAGGAGACACCACCCCTATACCCCGGTACGTGGGTCATCCTCAGAAATAACATCAGTATGAGGGAGGCTGTCTGTGAATAGATCGGCCATGTCTTAATGCGGGTTCTGGTCTTCAGCACTATTTAACTTATACAGAACTGTTTTTTCTTCAGGGAGTGAGTCTTCATTTCACTACCACTAGGTGGCGCCACCCATATACCTCAGTGTGTAGCTTGTCCTAGTGCCTCGGCCTAGTACCTTTAACTAACACAACACCAGGGGAACCAGTCTTCATTCCACTATCACTTTGTGGCGCCACCCCATACCCTGGTACATGGCTCGTCCCCAGAGGTAATAACAGTATGAGTGAGGCTATCTGTGAAAAGGTCAGCCTGCCTTCCATTTGGTTCTGGTCTTCAACACTACTTGATTTATACAAAACTGTTTTTTTTTTCAGGGGAACCAGTCTTCATTCCACTACCACCAGGTAGAACCACCTCTATACCCCGGTACGTGGCTCATCCTCCGAGGTAACAGCAGTACAACTGAGGCCATCTGTGAACAGGTCGGCCACACCTTCCAAAGGGTTCTGGTCTTCAACACCAGTCACTTCTTCACACTCAGGTGAGTTCAACTTCAAGAGACTAATACCTTTGACAAACTTGGTTCAAAATGAGCTTATGAAGATAGTTCATTACATCCATTGTGCCCATTGTAGGGCAAGTCATTAACCCTTTCACTGCTGAATATGTCATTCTACAGTTCATAATTACAGAGATATTGGCCAAAATATGAAAATTAGTCTTAGAAATGGCTAAAATTCAAATTCTCTCTATTTGTTTTTATGTAAGTTGGATGAAAACATTCAAAATATGGGGGCCACGGGGCGGTGAGGTGGTTCGCTTGGCATGCAGGAGAGCCGGGTTCAATTCTTGGCTGGGCCAGGCAGGGTTGCTACACCTCTCTGTGGCAACAACTGGGTTAACAAAGGTCCCTAGAGGACCACCGGCTGTTGTGTGTGGGGCCCTGTCTATGGGACCCTGCACATTAAAGAACACCTACCTTGGTAAAATTGTAGGGGTACAGTCTCTACCTTCTCAACAATACAATCATTTCATAGAACTAACAAATTTCTATCAATTTGAGAAAAAATGGCAAAAGAAGACCGGTTTATGAGACTGTAGCTTGCTGTCATAAAGAAATTACTAAAATATTAAAGATGTTTGAAATATTCACACATCTTATGAAAGTATAATTTCTTTGTACTTTGCAGCTGTCATGGAAAGTCTTATATGATCACACCTCACACTGTGTCCAATTATCCTCGACCAATATCAACTGGTCGTTCAGAGGCCTACCTCCACGCCATCAAGGTAAGTTCACCAGTCTATTTTAGGTCATCCTCAAAGTTCTTAAAAAAGATCATTTGTTTCTTCCATTTCAACCAATTCAAGAGATTCTCAAGGAACAAATATCCTCTATTTAGGTTCACTTCAAAGAGAAGGTTGAAGTATCAAAATGGATAAGGTCAACTAACAATGTGGTTTGTAAGCAAAATATTTCACAAGATGCTTTTCTCACAACCTTAAAACTGATGCCAGTTTTCTAGAAGAAAATATGCTTTGCTACTAACAAATTACCATTGGTTCGATACAAATATAGCCATAGTATTTGAATGAGATTGTGTATTATTGGTTTTTCATGAAAATGGTAATTGTCAATGTGGATTTATTCTGATTGATTAAAGGATGACTTTTGAGTCATTACATATTGCATAACAAATTGGTTAAATCATTTTTCACTTAGGAATTCCTCTTAATCAATGTTTTTTTAACTGAATGTATTGGTGATTGCAGGCAGGAGCTGAGTACATCTACACAGTGGACTCCCTTCAGAGCCTTCAACACATGAACCAGTCAGATTTCTACAGTGGACCTGTGGCCTACAGCCTATTCTATGCAAGCAAACACCTTTCTCTTCCTCATCACTTTGGATGCCAAGGTGAATCTCCATATCAAGAGCCAGAGGAAGTACCTATGGAAGATGAAAACAAGACTACTGGAAACTATGTGCTGTGCAATACCTCATTCCCTACAGTCAAAGTTCAAGTGCTTCGTTCAGATGCAGATTACTTACGAAGTGATCGAGATACTGTGTGCAATTACCAAGCACCCCCTGTCTCACTTATTCACCCGAAGGCTGGTTTATTATTTGACATGAAAAATAATGCTCTGTTTCACCGACGGGCTTTTTGGGCCCTGCCTGTAGTGGACTTCTTGGAATCCTCTGACGAGTTGGCTTGGAATTATTGTGTCCAACTGCTACTGAATTTAACGGGAGATTCTTTACAGATGTATAAAATGGGAAGATCAAGTGGCACACATCAAATCAGCATGGATGATACAACCAGGATTTACATTGATATTATGATTACGAGAACATTAAAAGGGGTCTCTAGGTTGAGTACTAAGTTGCTACGTAAAATTGTGTTAGACCTATCTGCTAAAAATATGCTGCTGAAATTAGCAGCAAATGATTTAGCCTATTGGCTGAAAGCAATTGAAGCAATATGGATAGCTCCAGTTATCCGCCAATTTATTGGTTGTCCTCACCAGGTTGTCTATTATCCATGGCTAAATAAACCAAGTCAATCTGATCTGGCCCAAAGAGATATGTACCTGCAGAATAAGCAACTTATAGGTCACACTTTCCAGAACACTTGTTCCTCTGTGGAAAATAATAGAATATTTAATGGTCTTATTTCACCAAGAAAAAAGCTTGACAACGTTGCATTGGTAATCATTTTCTTATGGCCTAATTATTCTCCGATACCTTTCCTGGAGAGCCTTTACAGGCCTTTTTTCTCTGTCATAGTGTACTGTCTGCCAACGTTCTTTGTTAATAGCCTGGACTATAAGAAGTTTTTACGACAAAACTGGAGGTTCATGGTGGTCGAGTATAACGCATCTCCCTATAATGCTTATCAATGTGTGGAACTTGTTGTTGGTCTTCACTTACAAGTAGATGGCTACATATTTCTGCAGGATGATGTTCTTTTGGCAGTGCCGAACATTTTGGAGAAACCCTTGTCAGATCCATGGCTAGCAAAAGAAGTAAAAGCGTGTGATGTCAAAGATAAACTAAGCTGTGAAGGACACTCAATATTTTACCATCTACCAGTAAAGGAAAGCATCTTTAAGACATATTACGATATGTTAAGTTTTCCTTATGGGAGTGTTGAGAAGAGGTGCATTGATTACTTACACAATTCTTCATCAGGGGTTCATCCTTTTTACATGGCTAACGCAGACATGTATTACCTCCCAAAGAGAATTGCTCGAGAGTTTGCTCAGCTTGTCCCAATATTTCTCAGGAATGGAGTTTTTCATGAAATTGCAATACCTTCAATGATAAAATGCCTCACCTATCCAAATCACTTGGAACCAATAATGCATAACTTATACTGGAGTGCAGGCCGGAGGAATGAATATGATAGGACAATTATACGAGTGCTTAGAGGAGGGGTCGATATGTTACATCCAGTGAAACTGAGCTACCTTGCCGAGAGAAAACCTAGGCATGTTAATACATACTGCAATAAAATCATTCCATTTTTCTATAAGAATCAAAGGACAAACCTTTTACCAGAAACTGAGCCAGTGAAATATTCAATGTTTTCACTAACAAGAGCAAGCGAGAGACCATTGGATGCTCGGGGAAAACTTGAATTTTTAATGATACCATATCGTCTCAAAAATAGGACTAACATGCAAGTCTATCTTGGGAAGGACTTTGAATCAAATCCAAAACTTAAACGGATGCCTGACAAATATTTCATATGAAAAGTGCAGATTGATTTAGGGAACATCCTATATTTTTATTGTACAAATAAAAGCACCTGTGATATGTACCATGCAGAAACTTAGTAACACACCACAACATTGTGAGACCAGCTGCAATAATATTCATTACAGTGTAGTTATTGATAGTTAAGAAGCTTGCACACTAAAGGTTTCCAATATATAAAGAACAATGAGGTATGCATAAAACAGACTAGAATCTGACACTTATCCATTATTTTTATAGTTTTTTTCCCTGTTGCTATCTCTTTTAGATTTCTTTTCATATTTCAAGCTATATCTAAAAGAATATATCTGCTTACACTCTATATATTGCATAGTTACATCGGAGGTATTCATATGCCTTCTTATACTGGTAATTGCACCATACTGCACATTGCGATTGTCGGTCCTAAGAAATCCAGATTATGCTAATAACCATCGAAAGATGAACATTGGAGATAGTCACCAGGTGTTGGATAAACATTGACCTTGTCATATAATCTCTATGGTGCTTGTTTTCTTGGTATAAAACTAATTTTTTTCATATGCTTATTGTTCTACTTCTTTATTGTGTTTGTTTTGCTTTGTCTTTGGTTATAAATAATTCAGTAATGGGGCAGTGAATAAGCCCATCCCAGTTTACACGAACATTAGAGTTTACCATGAAATATTTCCAAAATTGCCTTTATGTATAATCTTTGAACGCTGAATAATTTGAAGGTTGCAAAATTAACCAAAGCAATACTGTTCACCAATTTTCCCTAAATATAGTAAAATACAGCTTTAAATTTTGGCATTTTCCCCATAGAAACCAATGCTAAAGCCCAACCTATAATGTCCTACTCTAATTTGCCCTGAAATGCAGCATTTTGATTGGCTGGCAAACCTGCAAATCTGTCAATTGGCAAAATCTAGGATATCAGTACTTGATGGTATAGGAAAATAGAATTCTTGCTTTTTGCAGTAACCCCATAAGACAAGGATGACATATAGAGTAACTCGGCTAAGCCTTGTCCAACCAAGGGATATACATAATGTCAGATAGGCTTATTTGAGGTCATCCATTTGTTACACAGGTCTCCTTCCAAATTAAACCAAGTATATATATGGTGTTGTATGTGTGTTGATCTTAAATGCTATATTCCGCTATACGGTATTTGCTTGTGGTACCATAAAAATATGCAAGCAAACTACCACAAACTTGCTTGCAATAGGGTACTACAAGGTGGAATGTAGGTACTTGCAGTGCTTGCTTACAGTACTTGCTTGTGGTACTTGCCATCTTATAAGGGTTTTCTCCTGGGTTTTCTATGAATTGCTTGCAATTGGGGATACCAGCATGTTGGTATCAAAACTGCAAATTGTTTGCAGTATCTATAAAGAGTGATCGCAAATGCTACCTACTGCAAAGAGGAATATAGTCTTATATCATATGTCTGGTTACGAGTATTTCAGCTTTGTTTCTCTCCATTTATTAGTAGAACTTTCACAATCCTTTTCTTATTTTTATTTCACTGTCAGTACTTTACCATCTGCATTAATGCTAAATATGTTTTATTTTACATCTTTTTTTTTATATATACTTTTCTTATAACCATTTTACTGGCAGTTTTGGACCACTTTTTAATGTTACTGGATAGCAGCAATGGTATTGTTTTATTGAAAGCCATCAGAGCTTTATTTATTGTACCAGGACTCCATTTATTTTTTTTATATAAAAGCCAGATCTTCATGATCAGATAAGAGATCATTAAAATATATTAACAGTTTAACCAAAGATGAGTGTATATGGCAAGTGGGCTGGGTGCTTGTGCAATAAAACATTATTAATCCTGCAATAAAACATTATTAATCCTGTGTTAGTTTTACAAAATATCTGAGAATCCTTGAGAAGAAAATTCAAATATAAACTATATCACCAATGGTGTTTACCTTGATATGGAAGGACAAATTAGGATAATAAGTGAAGCAATGACCAAGCAGTGTTAAAAAAAAAGATTTTATTTTCATATTGAGTTACACAGTGTGTAAAACTAGATTCCCGTATTTGTCTTGATCCAGTCCCTGAAGTAAGCCATGCGGGTGTAGCCAGCTGGGACAAAGGTGTAACACTTCTTGATGCCCCAAGATGTGGCCCCGACCAGCTCGTACCTCCCGTTCACCTTACAGACCAGGGGTCCACCACTGTCACCCTGAAACACACACAAAAGGACATATATACGTAAAAAGTATAAACATATCACTAGACCAAGAGTTTGACCCTATCAAAAAGATTCATATGAATAAGGCCATCAGAACTCATACAATAAAAATTTTAAATGAATTTAGGCATGTTTTTTTACTTGATTCATTACACAGTTTATGAATGTCCTCCAATTATTTTAAATACTTCTCCAACACTATATTATTAGGAGTGACAAATGTGCAAATAAGACCATGTGACTATACAAAGGACTGTTACATAATCAATTATGATAAGAAGGTAAACTGTTCTCACATTGCATGATGTCCTCTTGTTGACGGTGTCCCCAATACAGACATGGCCGTCGTTGAGGTCGTCGGCCCATATGGCACTGCATTCATCCTTGGTGTAAACATCTACCTTAGCTTCCTGCAGGATCTTAGGCATCACACCCCCACTGCCTGAGTGATAAAAGAGGACTTATTAGAGACAATCCTTTGACAGGATAACTCCACCTCTAGAGTGATACACTGAAAACACAGAGTTGTCAAAAGTGGTGCCAAAAACGACAACCCAAGATTGTCACAGGCTGTGTCTGTGTCTGTTAGACAAAAATTCTTATTTATGAATGTTTTCATGTTGTAGATATCATAGTCATTATAATGGCTTCCTATTATGTTATTACTAGTTATTACGTATCGCCATTACACATAGGAGGCCTATGAGTTGTATGGTTTTGACACCATTCACTTACAACACTGGGTTGATATAGACAGAGGCCATGACAACTTTGGGCTGTCGTTTTAGGCACCACTCACTGACAACCCTAGGGTAGTCAGGCAGGACTTTTGACTTCTCATTTTCTTCTGTGACAACCCTATGACAACCCGATTCTCATTTTTGTTTATCTGACGACCTTTTTGGCCCAAAGTAGTCGGGAGAAAATGACTACCTTTGGGTTGTCATCCAGCCTCAAACTTCACAATGACAACCCTCTGACCACCCCAGAATTGTCAAAGGATTGTCACAAGGTCGTCACACAGCATTGATGGCCTGAAATGAGCCCTGTGATGACCCAAAAGTCACCTATGAGAGCCCAAAAGTGACCTGTGACAACCCTTTGACAACTTTGCAGTGGCTCTCTGACGACTTTGTGTTTTCAGTGTAACAGAGGTTATCATACCCTAAAATATTGCCAGATATATCTATAACCACCAGGGAGAAGGTCCTTGGTAGGTTATAAATCCTTGGTGCATCAGGGATATCAGCTTTCAGGCAGCCCTACAGGTCCTGCCCTCAGGCTTATATCCCTGACACATCTCGGGTTGATAACCCACTTCGTATACCTTCTCCCCAGTTGGTTATACATGTATGATATATATTGGAGGCATTGCTTTGACAAGACACCCCAACTACCTGAGTCATAAAAGAGGATTATGCTAGAGGCTGTCCTTTGACATCTAAGCAAGAAACCAATATATTAGAGGTAGTCTTTAGGCATGTCAGCCAAACTCCCTAAAAGGTTATTAAATTGTAAGGTATAATGGTGCCTTCTTTAGTCTTAACTATTGGCTGCATCAACTAAGTGTTGGTATAATATTAACATGGTGTTGATTATTAGGCATATAGTCAAGGAATATGGCCAAACTGCTAGCGGCACCACATAATGGATAAGTGTAGAGTAAATTGGAGTGGAGTGGCCAATCAGATTGCTGAATTCTGTGGGTTGTGCCTAACATTCAGTGTGACACAGACCAATCTGAAAATAGTTAGTGCACATATCTTGAAATTAGATATTTGCCCCATATCTATCTAAATTAGAAACGATAATCATAAAAAAAAGATAAAAGGAAGGCTAGTGTAGAAGTTGAAAGGAAAATATACACCAAATTAGTGTCACAGAGGCATGTATTCAGGAGAGGTTGTGTTGGTTAGTTTTTGGAATGTTTTTCAAATGCCCACCTTTAGATTCTCAAGGTGTCCTATATAGAACCTAATACACAGTGTTTAATATAGAAGCTCGTACACTGTGTTTTACATAGAACCTAGTACACTGTGTTTTATATAGAACCTAGTACACAGTGTGTTATATAGAACCTAGTACACAGTGTTTCATATAGAACCTAGTACGCTGTGTTTTAGATAGAACCTAGCACACAGTGTTTTACATAGAACCTAGTATTCAGTGTTTTATATAGAACCAAGTATGCAGTGTTTTATATAGAACCTAGGAGACAGTGTTTTATATAGAACCTCGTACACAGTATGTTATATAGAACCTAGTATGCAGTGTGTTATATAGAACCTGATACACAGTGTTTTATATAGAACCTAGTGCACAGTGTATTATATAGAACCTAGGACACAGTGTTTATCAAGAACCTAATACATAATGTTTTATTAAGAATCTAATAAAAACTAAATAATACTCATGGATATGATGAAGTATATATGTATGAGATCATACTTGTGAGTCCCCATCCAGTGATCCAGCAGTCCTTGTTACCCGCATGGTCCTTGCCAGCCTCAGTCAGGGGGACGGGTGCAATGTTAGGGCCCTGGACCTCAGCGTTAAACTCCACCACCGCTATGTCATTGGGGTAGAGTCCATCCCCTAGGCCATAACTCTCATGCTGGATAAATAGTGGAAAAATGTAACCAAAGATTGATTGACCTTAAGAATATGGTTGAATAGTGAACACTCATTCAAAATATCAGATTTGCAGCCAAACCTATATGGAAAGCCTGATGTTCTTCTAACTCATGTCTTGTTCAGACTTGCAGTCATCCATATATTCAGATTATGAAATTGATAATTTACCTTATGGCAAATATTGTATTTATGTCATTTCCGAAGAAGATCATTATGAAAGTCTGAAAAATCACTTTACATTATGAAACAGGATTTCCAAACTTCTCTTTTTTGATATTGCACAGCATGTCCATGAAATGGAAGTTGGAGTAGTGATTTTTTTTCTTATTTTTCTTTGATTATTGCTTATTTTATGTATCATGTATTCATCTTAAGACCTTTCTGTTAGATAAGATAAAACCAACAGGTAGGCTTTACCTTGATGATCTTCTTGACCCCGACCACGACCAGGCCATCCGTGCGGTCATTGGTCCCAAACATGAAGGTGATGTCTGACCTGCACAGAGGCAGGCATGAAGTTTGTGCTTATTTCTCAGATGGATTGATCAGCCATTAGCTAAATCTAGGGCTGTAAGGTACACATATCGCATTACCTCATTACTATTTTGAAATGTTTTTCTTTTTTTTTTTTTTTTTTTTTTTAGAAATATCAACATATCTTGTATTCTGTATATCCTGAATTATTCAGCATAGCATTTTTTCTTGATCGAATATCAGACTCTCACTCTTAATAAAAAGATGAATATATCAAAAGTACTAAGTAACATTATAAATGTATCTCCTGCAGTACTGTTATTGTCATGACCAGAAGTGAAAAGAATGAATGGTAATATAGTTAGTATAGGTATTGTCGGGGTACTTACGGGGTTTCTCCATCGACACAGTGTGCTGCAGTTACACCCCACTTTTTGCTGATCAGGGAAATCCCACACATATGGCCATATGTCCTCATAGAACCCTAACATGGAATGTGAGATTGATACACATTAAATACCATAATACCATGAACTGTTACCTTACCCACTTGCCAATGGCCCATTAGCTGTCAGCCGATGGCCCTTGACAATGGCCCGACATGCTCAATATGGATCGGTATTAGAGACCTCACATCTATATATAGGATATATTGAGACTGGAAAGCTTCCCTATGGCCCTATGTGACCATTTCCCTGGTGGCTGGTTGGAACACAACTAGTCAACCATGACCAGGACCTGGCCATTATCAGTGAATTTTGGGAATAGTTCAATGGCAGCCCTCGATGCATTATTACCATGGCAATAATGGTCAAGCCAAATCCAATTCAACCACAGCCCAGGTGGCAGGCCTTTAGTGCATAACAGGTTTTCCTCTAGCTTTCCGGTGTTGACATATAGATAGGAGGTACGTAGACACCTTGTACCCAATGATTTGAGCATGGCCCCATACCCCAACCATTTGGTTCAGGTTCTATCTGCTAGCAGGATGCCAGGGTATTGAAAAGGATACAAGGTCTCTGTCAGTATCAATTCAGCCAAGATTAGTTAGTATAGTGGGTATGGGGCTTTAGACAATGCATTGTTCGCTAATTTCTTACAAACGAAAAAATATTACAATTTAATTCCTTGATGACAAATCATATGAATAATCTTTTTTAACTGTCTTTCGTGCCTTTACTCCTTGTCCTGAGCCTGAGAATATAGGAGTATCTATGATATAATATATACCTTATATGTGACATCACATATCATTATCAATAAATATTCTCACCATCCAAGGCCACTTTCCATCCTCGGTAACATCATTTCCTCCAATGATGTAATCCTCTGTGGCTAATGCCAAACCGAACAGAGCAAATATAACCAGCAACATGCCTGAATATGTTGCGGTTATAGCATATGGAGTGCTACGCTAATCTGTGATAAGTGAAAAAACCGTGTGATTACTTATATTAGTCCTTAAACATGGTGAGAACCTGGACAGTTGGCACCGAATCACCTCATCGATAAGGACTATGGATGCTGATAAAGATTGTCGGAAATCATGCGCTGAACTTTTAATTGGAAGATTGGGAGGGAGTGACTGATTCTCCCAACCACGGATAGCTCATTTATTGAGTTTTACCTGCAGGTTAGCCTTGATCAAAATGCATGCTGGGAAATATGTCGACAAACTACATGGCTTAAGTATAGGAAATTTCACGAATCATGGCATTTATTGTAGTTTAAGATGGTGGATATCAATATCCACTATTTTTACATTTATTATTTGTATATGTTAATCAAATTTTGAGACGGTTTGAAAATTCAATCATTACACATAGAAATATGGCAAACATTGGTATATTTTCTATAGATTTCCGTGCACTTTTGTCAACAAAATTAGACAGAATTAACCTGCAGGTGCTTAAAATACGGTTAATCAGCTATCCGTGGTAGGGAGAATTTACTGATAATGCCAGATGCAGAACATCTGACATTTACTTTTCATGTAGCCATGTAGTGCTTTTTCATAGCCTTGTATCTCATACAACAGGATGTGCAATTCTATTTAAGAACTGCCAAGTGGGCCACTAGCTGTTGTGTGTATGGCCCTGTCTATGGGACCCTACACATCAAAGAATACCTGCCTTGGTAAATGCTGAGGGTATGGTCTAAACCTTGTTATACCTTAGGGTGATACAAGTTTAGTAGTTAAGAGTTACAAACCTGGGTGATAACCAGCCTCGTATCGCCCTGCAGGGTGATACAGAAACTTTTTATTTTTCTAAAATTCATTTAAAAAAAATGAAATCATTAAGAAATAAAACATCTAACATATGCATTATCTGCACAACGTTCCTATAGATCCAGCCACCAAATAGTGAGGATACTGGGTCATGAGATTCACCTCAGGTTAATGCCTTAAGAAACTAAAGATATATCTATATGTACCAAGTATAATGGTGTTAAAACACCTCCAGAGGAGGTCTAATGGGTATAAGACAATTTTAGACAATTTCTATATATCTTACGGACAAAAGAATAGATATTTCCATCCAAATTTGGCCGGTTTACATACAGCAATAATCAAAATCTATGCATCTAAATCCACAATTTCATTTTCTAGGTTTGGCCAGTTTATTTGAATGGGTAATAATCATTCACTTCCTGACAGAAAATCAATAAAAAACTTAATACAATTCATATTCATCTAAATAATTTTTGTTTTTCCTTTATAGAATTAAAAATAGACATTGAAATATGAAAGTTTCACACATGTGAGTGCTAGATACGACACCCACTCTTCGTGTATGAAGATATAGGCCTAGCGCCGAGCTGGATCATCCAGATTGAGTTATCATTTTAGAAGCTTAAAAGCCTTCTAGAACAATTTGTTCATGATTTATTTGAAATTAAATAGCAAACAGACTGTCTTTACAAGCTTGAATTAATGTTACTTATGAGAAACAGGCAGTAAAGCAAAACTATATTCCACTATAAAGCAAATTATAATATTATCAACGGATAAGAAAATGTATGCAAACGAGCAAATTTCATGGGCATTCCAAGCATTCCAAATAATTTGGAATGTTTTCTTGGAATGTAAAATACCTGTATTATCAAACTATAGAGTCCTAGCTACAAAGTGATACCAAGATGTTTGAAATTGATTAGATAGTTTAAGAATTATCAGTATTTTTGTAAATCAAATCAAGGCAACTTTAAGTTTAGCCTCGCTATTTAGTGACAGGATCTATAGGTATATTTTACTTGCTCACTGTTTGTGGATTTGATGGATATCAAAAGAGTTATATGAAAAAAAAAACATTAAAAAAATGTGCGGCATTACAGCCCCCACCATTACTGATTGCTGTGCATCCGTCCTTGGGAGCTCAGATCTAACAGAAAAGGTATAATAAATCCATTACCAACCTCGAAGGGAGTACTTGGGCGGTTATCACCCCTCACCGGGACCCCGATATCAGCTCTCGTCCGGTCTTTCAGGCCCTGGCCTCAGGCGCATATCAGGGTCCCGGCTTGGGGTGATAACCACCCTTGTATTCCCTTCTCAGTTGGTTATATGTATTTCTCATTGATTTGATCATCATAGACAGAATTGTCAAATCATGTTCTTGCAGCGATATGAGCATAGATTTTGATGTGGCATTAAACACCGATAATTATCCAACAATCAAAATAAGTCAAATTCATACCAACACAGGAAAAAGATATTTCTTATCATTTCATATTTCCTTTTTTATTAATTCTCAAGAAGAATTACTCTTGATGACTAGATTCCGGTGTTCTCCTTGATCCAATCCCTGAAGTAGGCGATTCTTGTGTATCCTGCGGGATACTTATAGTCACATCCAGCTTTACCCCAAGACGTAGCCCCGACCAGCTCGTACCTCCCGTTAACCTTACAGACCAGGGGTCCACCACTGTCACCCTGAAACATGAAATAGCAATTTGTTATTACCTAATGCAATTACAAGTAAAACTTTGCATGCTGACCAACCAATCAGGATATTTCCCTTTTCCAAGTATCCATGAGGTCAAGATCATAATTCCGAAATACATATTTTATGAGCCTCATCAGTATTGTTGGAAAGTAGAATTGAAATAGCAGCACAAATAACATTCTACTAGCATAATCTATGAATTACTGAACTGGAGATTACCAGGTTAATGTTCAAGATTTCAAGATTTTGTTGCTATGTCTCATCAATAAGAGGAACCATTTCAGAGTCTGGCAGAACACTCAATTCAATGTAACAATATATAAAATTTTGATCAAATAGTAAATTTTCTAAGCATTATCTTACACTGCATGATGTGCGTCCATTTTCTATGTCCCCGATGCAGACCTGGCCATCGTAGATCAAGCTGTCACCCCAGATAGCTTTACAGTATTTCTGTGTGTAGACGTCAATGAGTGATTCTCTCAGGTCTATAGGGAGACCACTGTCAATTGCTGTTAGATGCAAAAATATGAAAATAAATTACTAACTGTCATGTCCACCATGGGCTGGGAAACCTTAATTTCTGACTCTTGATAGTAATAATTTATGAAAATTGATGCAATATGATTATCCAACAATCCATTGAACCTTAGTAATGTAAATCACCGTTATTTTTCATTAGCAATTATAACAAGACATAATCTGTTATTAAGATATTATGAATTGTTTAAATGTATGTGACCTAATAATATCAATTAAACTTTGGAAAAATACAAAGTTTTGCATAACAAGAAAATGGGGTAATCACCCCGGAAAAATTTAATCACCCCAGAATCAGAATGTGACTGAAAATTAAGTTTTATAAATATAAGGCACGATATCGTGCATGAGATAGATGGGTCTAGACCCTTAAAATCAACAGCACAACATATCGCTATTTTTTAAATTTGACACGGTGACATGCAGGGCTGTTTTTCAAATTCGACAGGCGAAAGGGCAAATAAGGGACAAATGACACTAGCCTTTTCTTAAAGCCAGGGTATCGTCCGTGTTTAGGACGTAATTTGCTACATTGTAACCCCCCTTACTGGCGCCAAATTCGTGACGTGACCAATAACGTCGCCGGATTACGTTCTAACGTCGCAAAACACGTCGCCGGCTGCGACGTCGTTAGCCTTAGGGGTGGAGTCCTTAACCTTAGAAACGCATGGACAATACTCCATCTTTAAATTCGACAGGGGACATGGCCCTAAACCCAGATATATGGACAGGCAACAGGGCCATTTTTTAAATTCGACACGCAAAGCGGGACCCTCCAATCTATACCCCGAGACAGAAGTACATCTAAATTGATACATTGTAACCGCATAAATGTGGCCCCAAATTCAAGTTTACACCAAGAATTTAGCAACAGCCGGGCGTGAGTGCCGGGTTTTTCATATTCTTACATGAGAAAAATGTGGGACAAAATATTTGGATAGGGAAAAAGTTAGGTTTGAACAAACACTGTGTAACATTAATCCCAGTTTTCTTGTGAAAATAGATCCAAAAAAATGTATTAAATGTTTAAATTGGTATCTTCAACCAAAGATACATTCCGTGGCACATTGAGTATCTAATAATATTGTGTTTCTTCTAAAAAAAATCAAGTTTCTTTGTGTTGCAATGTTGCGGGAAGCTCCGAGGTTAGCACTTTCCGCGCCGAGGTTAGCACTTTCCGCGCCGAGGCTCCCGAAGTAGCATTATCTTAGTCCAAGAAAAGCCCTGCCTGTCGTTCCCACTATGTTCCCACTGAACGCAGTCACGGTAGGCGGAACGACAGGCAGGTAGAACTTTACGTTAGGATACGTCATTGTCGCTATGTTACGGTCTCTACGTTGCCATCGTTACGGTGATGCGTTGTCAACGTCATGAAATTCCCGACTTTGCCGAAATTCGCCGATGGCTGTGTCACAACATACCCTGGGATAGCTTTCGTGTTATTTTAAAGATCATATTGATAATCTGTGGACTTTCCCACTGATACTTCTCATAAAAATATGATAAGACATTAGAAACAGCAGATGGACCAGCCAAAACATCTCCCGAATTCTGGCAAACCGTCGTAATCAACCATGTAAAGTGACTACGGCATAACCACCCCCATCACCCGGCCCTGCGGGCCGGGTGGCCGCTTCGCGGCGGGAGTGATTAAAAAAATATCTAGAAAAAATATATATATACATGCACATAATCTAGTGGCTGAACATGATCTAAGCCACTAACTCAAGAATAGTACTACTCTAAACACTGATCACCTAGGTACCCTACTTAGGGTAATAATTACCTGCAATGTAATATGGTTATACATACTATTGTTATGACTTTTTAATCAAAGTACAAATTATTTTCTTTCTCTCATTTAACTTGCTGGTGCCTTTTGAATGTCTTGTCAATATTTGATCAGACAGATACACTTATAAAGTAAACATCAAGGCGGGTGCTTCAATGGCTACAGATCCATTTTTCTCTTATTTTGTGGGCAGGTGGCACCTTTATGAGGATTATATGTCTACATATCCTTACTATTTATGATTTGTATAATGTATAAAGATAAAGTATAAAATGTGATATTGTTCAGACCAATCTGTCCCCAGCCAGTGATCCAGCAGTCCTTGTTCCCTGAGTGTTCACTGCCTTTCGGGGCTAGCGGGACGGGTTGGATATTTTTTCCTGCGACAGGGGCGTCAAACTTAATCACTGCTATGTCATTCGGTGAGATTCCCTCTCCCTTGCCGTAGTCTTTATGCTGAAAACAGTTGCAAAAATGTGGTTTAGAAACGGTTACAAATTTGTTAGGCCAAGGGACAAAAATAGCTGCGTCAGAAATAGTTGCGTCCCGGTAACCCAACCTACCCTAAATGCTTGCCCCGACGCTAATGTTTTTTTTAGGACTTGTTGATGAAAGATATTTGAATCTTGTGAAATATCAAAGAAATAAAGATTGTTTCCCACTATACGCCTTTTAAAAATATCCAAAATAAGAAATTAAAAATCCAAACCTACGTACCCTTTTTTGGGGGCTGATGTTACCAGAACACAACTATTTTTTTCCTTGGCCTTATAGGATATCAAACTACTGCTTTTCAAAATTAGGCCATTTAGTTTTCTGTGCACAATAAAAAGCATAAAACTGGACTTTGTTTTATTTATTCAAATGTATGCCTCCCTCAGAATCACTAGTATGGTTCCTCAAAATATATGATAATTAATCCAAGAACATAGGTTTCACTTTACTATAAAGATAAAATTTCCTGTCTCATATGAAATTAAAAAGTTAAAAGAATAAATGCATGGTGAGTGAGTGAGTGAGTGATGTTTTATGCCGAACCAACAGCCAGGGTAATTTCTTACGGTGAAAACAAGTTATGACAAATTTTGACTTTGCAGACACATGTTTTGATTTTGTCGGTCTTTGGTGATCGTATCTATGAGATGAGGGTGACAGGGTAAAGGCATGGTTGATATCTGTAAAACCAGGAAAGATACAGAAAAAGGTCTGTTCCTACCTGAATGATTGATTTGGCTTTCACGACAACATTCGGGAACCAGCGGTTATTGGAACCGAACATAGCAGAATAGTCCTTTCTGTCCAAAAAAAAACAAGAAGAAAGAATGATAATAACAAGTATATTTTTAGTTTTGTCAAAATGGTTGTCCAAACAGTTACTGCTCATTTAAAGTATAGCTTTTTTTTTAAATTCCTTTATTTATCCAGACAAATAATAAGTGCATAATGCCAATGTACCCGTGAAACATCTAGGGCTTTAAAAGATATTGCGATCTCATTTAATTTAGTCAGTAGTGTGCCATTGTTGCTTCCCATTTTCACTGATATATTTTATACATATATCCTGTGTATGTGGGGATGGGATGGTCTAGTGGTTAGCGTGTTGGCATTGCACGTGGCCGGCCAGCTGACTGCTAGACCATCTCACCTTGCCATCGTTCTCTCCCCCATATATTTGATCTCTGTACTTTATCAGACCGAAATGTAAGTTGGTCTCATCATAGCTCAAAAATTTCTGAGTACACCTTAAACTCCAAAAGCTCATCATCATTCTAAATATTTACAGAGTCTCTGCTCACAGCTCGTTTCCTTTGACACAATGCGCTGCTGTCAGACCCCACTCACTGCTGATCAACGAGATGCCACAGCTGTGGGACTTGCGCACCATCAGGGAACCCTAGGGGGAACCAGGAGATTTTGTTAGGTAATATAATCAACCAAGTTTGCAAAATCTAAGGCTACTGCTTGTTATACACAGTAAAATGTAGAAAAGTCAAGAAAGTCTACTTGAGTACTTGATATTATTCCCATGAGGCATTGAAATATGTGTATAATTTGAATCACAGTTTGCAAAATTTCAAGTCTTCATTACTAACTGTTATTAAATTATTTCACGTAATTTTCAGGTAATTTGGCTGGTCTTTTTTATGAGGTAGTATACCACAGTCTATTGCTTAGATGAGACCAGTATTCAAATATAAACTAACATATTGGAAGTTTGAAAGGGTTTTAATGGGTATACTTCTATCATCAAAAGTGATAAGAGTTATTTTTGAGTTTCTTGATAAAAATATTGTTTATGCACTAGTTAAGACTCTTAAATGATACATGAATGTAGATTGCAACTATTATCATGTAATAACACCTTATGAAACTTGCCTACAGAAATGTTAAATTGAAAGAAGTTTCTATCCTCTCATCGGTTTGTCCACCCTACCTGCCATGGCCATTTCCCATCCTCTTGCACAATCTCACCCCCAATGATGTAGTCTTCTGTGGCCAGCGTAAGGCCGGAGATGGCCAACAAAAGGTACAATTTGGTCAACATTGTTCTATAGGAATGAACCGCTTTAACAACCTGTAAAACAGTGTATTAAATCATGGCTCTCATGGGAAACCTGGCAGGTGGGAAATGATAAGGAGTATCTACATGACACGCTTTCTTGACCTTTAAAATAGTTCAACATTTGAGTTTAGAAACTTAACAGATATAAGGCCTGATGTATATGTTATAAAGGAAAGTCTTAAATATTTTGTGTGGTAAGCTAAACAATAAAATTGTTACTAAACATTGTAGGTAATATATCTATGTTACTTTTGGGATTATTGGATGATACCATACAGATGCATTGTGATCAACCAAACGATCTGTTGTAGAATAGAAAAACAGGGGAAGACAGACTAAGAGTGTGTTAAAATTATTATATCAATATTGCAGTTAACTAATATTAATATTGGAGTCTACTCATCTTTGCATATGAGAGAAAAAATATTGTTGTAAAAGGAATAACATACTGATCACTTCTATGCTCCCTGGTGGAAACATTTTAAAAACATGAAATCTAATTTTTTCACATTATACATTGAGGACAGTTGACTCAAAATACAAAATTAAGAAATGAAAAATTCCGAATAATTTTCAGGCAACATGCTCCCCCCAGTGAAAGAAAGAAGTGGCTCAACATTGCGAAATCTCTCATGTGACATTTTTGGGGGCCATCAAAAGTTACTTCAGACCTAGGATACATATTCCTGAGGATTGGTGAGGTAATGGGTTTTGAATATTCTAAGGTAACTTGAATATCAGTAAGCATATTTTCCTCATAGAATTATATAATTGAGGACATTATCTTTCATAGGCTCTCACTTAGAAATAAATAAGGTGACATGTATATTTTCAGGTTTTGTTTGTTTTAATGTAATACTCTTGCATATGTCTGACATAAGTTTTTGGTTATGATACCCCTTAATGGATTTTGAATTATGGTTAAACTGTTCATTATCTCTCTATGTGCATTGTGATAAAGGTGTTTGAATAACTTTTTGTCTTTTATCAATGTTCAACTACTTCCTATGTTCTGTAGTCCCCTGTAAATGTATTAGACTGATTAGCTTCTTTGTTTCAGGCATTTTCAGAATTCAGAGTACTAGCAATTGTAACACCAATACCTATCGTATCAGAGATCTCCTAATATCAAGACCATTACCAAAAGCTCTATCTCTCATGATACATTGTAGAATGGGCAGATGTGATTGGCTGCATACTCCAGATCAACAATGCACTCGTAAAGATCCATATCCACAACAAAATACTTCATACGCTCTTTATTTCAAGGCAATTTCTCTTTATTTAAAGGATCAGTTTTTGGTTAGACTCCTGTTTTCTCCTTGATCCAGTGCCTGAAGTAAGCGATGCCAGAGTAGCCTGCGGGAAAATCAGGGTCGCACCCCGTGCTGGAAAAGGACGTGGCGCCGACCAGCTCGTACCTCCCGTTAACCTTACAGACCAGGGGACCCCCGCTGTCACCCTGAAACACAGACAGTTACAATTATTAAATGTTTTTGTATGTTTGAAACATTGTTCTCACATTAGCATGTAATATTACCATAGCCATTCCTCTAATCATCATTCCATTTGCAGTTGTATATGAGGTTTAATGTTGTAATGTTTTGATAAAGCAACCTCAAAGGGATTCATAAATCATGATTGCTGCATCATAAAAGGTATCAAGAATAAATTAATGAGATCCTTGGAATGTTTACAAGGTATTATATATGTAATGTATATGAAAATGGTACTGAGCATTATCTTACATTGCAACATGACCGTCCCTTGTCTTTGTCCCCGATGCAGACGTGGCCGTCGTTGATCAGGTCGTCGCCCCAGACGCTCCCGCAGTACTTCCGGGTATAGACCTTGATGTGTGCCTCTCTCAGGTAGTCTGGGATGGAACCACCACTCTCTGCAGCCAAAGATAGAGAGAAAATACTTCTTTAAATTTTCAACACCAAATATTTTTCTTGTAAATATTACTTTTGATGTATTGTGCCATATTGGTTTATATTGCTTTATTTAGTAAAGAAAATATCAAAGCAAGAGGGTGAAACCAAGGAAAATGAATAATGAATTACTTAAGTCAAGTCCTTATTTTTCAACAGATTTTAGTTGCTGGGCAACTAGTGCAAGCCCTTTCCATCAATAGCAATTAGTACCACAAACAAGCACTTGTTGCCACTGATAGAAAGGGCTAGCACTAATTGGTAAGGGGCTAAAATCTTTGTTGGTCAAGGTTGGACAATTATTCCTATTTGGATTCATAAAATAAAAAAGAGCAGGATGCAACCCAAGAAATAGTAGTCTATTTATCCATAATAGGTAACTGGAATAGGAAGTCCAAGGATTAGGGAACTAAGAGGTGTACTGGAACAGGTAACACAAGCAGTAAGCCCCTGTGAGGAACATGAAAAATTTAAATGGCTTCACCAAAGTAGATCAGTAATGTTCTTAAGCATAAGTACACAAAAAATACTACTAGAACCAAAAGGATTAACATCAGGAAAACAGATCCAGAGATGGTCCCAAGGTATGTAAAAGCAGATGGGTAAAGAGCAGAAAGACCATGTGAAGGCCTCAAGGTAATAGAACCTACACTTTAGTACTGGTCCTTGCAATAGGAAGGAAGGTCAGATTATGCAGTTGGTGAACTATTTCAATAAGGAGGACAAAAGATTTTCTGGGCTATTGGGTACCAATCATCTGTTATCAGTGTACCATGCTAGGAACCTTTTATGCCACTGGTTCCTGACAAATGCACCAATAGCATTTGACTGGTACTCATTGGATCAGAAAAGATGTTCTCCTTCTCATTGAAATTAACCCTTTAGACCCCATAGATTGCATTATGAATTGCTGTATTTCCCCAGGATTTCCTTGGATTTCCCTTCAGAATTCCAATAATTCCTTGCACTTGAAGAAGTTCAAATGCCTACCAACCCCTACCAATTTAAGTTGTAATCATCTGGTTTTTAGCATCGGTTATGAAATTAAATAAGCTTTAAAATGATATATTGTTCGTTCTGTATGTTGGATACTTCTTGAACCATTCTTATTGGAAATATTTGGAAAATTTAAGGAAAAATGTCTGTTTTTCCAGGCGGCTACGGCCGGATTGGGGAGGAGACCCATGGGTGGCTAACGCCAAATTGCGGTCTAAAGGGTTAATTGATTGCAAAAATAAGAAACTTCTTACCTGTCAGTCCCCAGCCGGTGATCCAGCAGTCTCCGTTCCCAATATGGCTGTTGCCCTTTGGAGCGAGTGGGATCGCCTTTATGTTGTTTCCGTTAACCTTGTTCTGAAACTTGACCACTGCTATATCATTGGGATAGGCTCCTTCTCCTTTGTTATACTTTTCATGCTGTTGGTAGAAATAGAAGTGTTTTATTACTCACAGGGGTGATATGGGTTCAGTAGTTGATTGCAACACTAAGAAAGTTCTATAGTATAAGAAGTATCCCCAAAGCAATATAGGAAGAAACAGTTCAACTAGGAGAGCCAGTCAAAGCATTGAGGGTTTACTTGGATATTGTGCCATAATGAACTAATGACTAACAGTTCTAGGAAGCCCAATTAGTTTATCAATCATCCCTCTGTGTGTCAGTGAGCAGCCTTTGGGCAGCCCTTCAGACCCCACCCTCTGGTTTATAGCCTGACACTTCTTGGATTGATCTTATTGACAAACCTTAGTTGGTTACATGATATCTCTTAGTAGGCAACCTAGAATAGACTTGTTGAACATTGACAACACTATGTGTATAGGGGAAGAAATTCAAAGTTTCATTTTAAGTATTGTGGATCTAAGTCTCACCTTGATCACTTTCTCAGCTCTGACCAGGAAGGTTGTCGCCCACCGATTGTTTGAGCCGAACATGAAGGAGAAGTCCTTTCTGCAGAAAACACATAAATATAAAGCCAGGTTTCTGCATGGTGACTAAACCCTGGCGATTAGTTGTATATTTATGCTGGCCCAAAGTGCGAGTTCCATCCCTTCCCCCGTGACTTGTGCTCTATTTGGGACTACTCGCCAAGACTCGGACGGGCTTGGTACTTTGGGCCACCATATGTAACTAATTTACACGGTTTAGTCACCCTGTGGGGACTTGACTTAAAGAGAAATGCAAGGGACATTGGTGCCATATGAGCAGGGAAAATTGTAATGACTCATGGGCAAAGCCTAAGGACAATTTCCATTTGATCAAACAACCATTAGAGATATACCATAAGGTTCTTAAAGCTTTCATTGCCCTAAAAAATTCAATGAACTTATATTGATTTGAATCCTATATAGAATGGTGCATCAGTTTAGCACCTGTATATAAATGCCTATGAAATAGATATTGTATTTAACATTAGGAAGGGTTATTTTCTGAGATCTTTTATCTATGCTCTAGTTTTTGTTTCATGGAACAAGGAAAATTAATGTGATAAAAACACAAAAGGATACCTGTTTCTTTTGCAATAAAATCTAATGGAAGGACCTATATAAGAAATCTTAGACACCTTTTCCTGCAATAGAGGTATGTGAAATCGTTACTTTGTATCTGTGATGTTAACAGGTATTTGAGTTCAAAATATAGAGGTGAAAATATATTTTCCAATTGTATCTTATCTGGGATTATATGTATGCTATAACTATTATAATCATCACTGGATAATTATGATTTCTGTCTTACATTTAAAATATGAAGTTATATTGTGAATAACCTATTATGAAAGAGAAACTTTTGACCATGACTCACATATTGGCGCCTACACAGTGCGCAGCTGTCACACCCCAGTCTTCACTGATTAACGAGATGCCACAACTATGGCGGTGACGGACCCTGAGTGAACCCTGAAATGACATGATGATAATCAATATGTTACAACTATGACGGTGAAGTACCCTGATTGAACCCTGAAATGATATGCTGATTATCAATATGTCACAACTGTGGCAGTTATGTACCCTTAGCGAGCCCTGAAATAACACGATGATTATCAATATGCCACAACTATGACGGTGGCGGACCTTTAAAGCCCTGAAATAACATGCTGATTTTCAATATGGCACAACTATGATGGTAACGTACCCCTAACACGCCCTGAAATGATACGCTGATTATCAATATGCCACAACTATAGCAGTGACAGACCCTTAACGAGCTCTGAAATGATACGCTGATAAGAAACATACCACAACTGTGGACTTCTAAGCATCATATGACCTTAGATGTTGATGCAGCATTAAAAAAATGAAATATGATATGAAATATGAGAGAACATTGCGGAGTAGTGGAAAAATTAAATTTAAAATTGATTTCAGTAATAAAGAAAGGGTTATACGTAGTCCATTCTATAGAGGTGTGAAGCTCTGGAATGAGCTAGATGAAGTTGTACAAAAATCGAAAAATATTTGTGTATTTAAAAATGGAATTAAGTGAATTTATAACAAATAGGATCTTGAATGTTGTATATAGTAGTGTATATGGATACTGTGTAATGGCATCTTGATGAAATTGTGTTCATCAATTACTCATATATGTGTATTATTTATTCGATCATCCAATATCAATGCATCGGAAGAACTTCGTGTACATTATGAAGAGATGTTTCAATAAAAAAAACAAAAAAACAAAAAAAAACGATGATAATAGTGACAGAGATAAATGAACAAATGAATATTATATTGAGTGATCTGCTATCTGAAAACTACAACTCATGCAATGTTTATGGACTGTATTAGTCATTCAACTGAACAAATAGTTATTAAAATTTCATCTTATTCTTATTCTTCTTGTTATATGCCCTGGGTATATATATATTGCTCACAATGGTAGACCGGTTCTCAAGATTGACCCAGCTTAATGAAAAATACTTGGTAGAACAGTACATCTCCATAGGGGCAGATTAAAAGGATGAATTTCATGAGTGAATTAATACACTTTCGAATGAAATGTTATTAGTGCATAAGTTGTAATAATGATAAACTTACTGTTCATAATTGTTGTCTTTTTTTTTTTTTTTTGTATTCTAATATTTTGCAATTTTATTCAACAAAATTCTGATAGAACTTGCTGATCGCTGATATCACATCAAATTCCTGCCATGGCCATTTCCCGTCCTCTTGCACAATCTCAACCCCAATGATGTAGTTTTATGTGGCCAACGTAAGGCTGGAGATGGCCAACACCAGGTACAATTCAGTCAACATGGTGCTATAGGAATGAACTGATTTTACAACCCTTAAAAAGTTGATATTTAAATACAGCGTTAAACATTGACAACCAACTACCCTACCTGCCACGGCCACTTCCCGACTTCAGCCACCTCATCGCCTCCAATGATGTAAGGGTTTCTGGCAAAGGTTACACCAATAAAGCTAAGAAAAATGCACAACATCATATTAGACATGGTTGAATTTTTCTAAATGATAGTGAGTTTAAGAAGTGTTGGTGACTAAATAATCAGTGTCATGGGAACTTGGACACCTTGTCAGAAGTGGCGTGATTGATTGTGGGTCATGTACTTTAAACAGTTTTAGGGAAAACCTATATATGAATTGGGAAACACTTTTCTTAAGCCCCATACCCATAAGGTGATTTTACCATTACAAGGCAACAGGCGACTATGAGAATGGTTGTTGTCGTCATGGGGCGACTGTCATATCAAGCAATTTTGATATTTTCCCGACAATTTTCCCAACAATTTTTCTGCTGATCCCGTTGCACATCACCCATCGCCCATCGCCCAGAATGTGCACCATACCCACAGGGAGTCACCAGGCAATCCTAAGTTGCACAGCAACTTTTTTGGTGATTCTCCCAGTTGCCCATTGCCCAGCGATGGTACAATCACTTAGTGGGTATGGCCCTTTAGGCTTTGCAAAAGTGATGATCAGAGGCTATGAAATACTGTGTCCTATTTGATATTTTGATAGAATTTCTGTCCAGAATATCACATTCAAATATTGGCATAAATTATATCAACTTTTTGAAAATAAAGGCTGCATTCAGAACTACAGTTTTTGACACCTTTAGATTCTCTAACTCATTTTGACCGACAAAAAAAGGTGGCTCTACTTTTTTTGTCAAATTACAAAATGTAGTGGATCATTAGCTTAAGGTCTATTTTACAGCCTTTGAGATCCAGTTCCCATGAAGGTTCTCAAGTGTACTGAGTTACGTAGTCAAACAGCCTACGCTGCTGGGATATGTGATATGGGTTTCAATGGTAATCGTTGGCTTCAAGGCCTCTCTGGGAGGGTCCACTGCAAAGGTTCGTGGGAAAGGTATATAAAGGGTCCAGTCTATAATATTAAGGTGTGGAGTTTACTGAGCTGAGTAGTCGAACGGCCCACCTTGCTGACCTAAGCACTAAGGGGTCCGTTCTATATTAAGGTGGAGAGAAGTGGACTGGACGGCCTGCTACTGACCGGGGGAACTTAAGGCTGTGTTCGACACCACTCACCCCTGACCCAACTTTACACCATAGAAGTGTGGGATAAATAATGTCAATAAACGCCAGTAAAATACCCAACACAAGAGAAAAGATGCATAGTGGACTTTTGACTTTTGATGGTCAATGGGCGTTACATGTACATTGAAATGTAGGTATAATTGTCCTGTTGAGTGAGTCGGTCCAAGTGAAGGGAATATTGAATAAGTATTATCAACTCGCATTATCCCTTATCCTAACTGCGATATAGCAAACAAATCTCGGTATAAAACGAACCAGGTGAGATAAATGCTTTTTCTAAACAAATCTAACCTCTCCCTGTATGTGTTTCCCCTTCGGTGAATCTAATACAACTCTGTCAGAAGGCTATAAAAAGCCTCCCAGATTTAGGTCAAACCGTACTGCTATCGAACACAGCCGGACTTAAAGTCCCATGTCGGGGGTCTAAATTAGGGTTTTATTTATATACCAGGTCGATACAAACCCCCGTACGTCCCGGGTAGGGATCTGAAGGCGGAAATACAAGTCAGAGGGTGGTATTTTCGGTTATAGAGGTAAGTGGAAATACACATGTTAAACGGTACAAATTGTTATATTATACATCACTCGTCATTTTCACCTGTTTTTCTGATTTGTTTTCATACGGCGAGGGGGGAGGGGGGAGATGGTCAAAGTAGTAAAGGGCGCAGGGTAGTTGTCTGTTTGAATGACCAAATTGACACTGTATAAGATGGTATTTGAAGGATGTTATTGTTATGAAAGGCTCTTGACATTGATCATAGTCGATTTAAGCAATACCTTTAGGTTGACCAAAAGATTTACAAACATTGGGATATCTATTTAACCAGTAGAAGTCTCAAGTGGTGTGATATAGCCAACAATTTGTTCTATTTGATAATGTGTGTTAAAGGAGGGTATTTCAAGGATGACATTGTGATATAAGGCTCCTGACAGTATGATAGGCAACAAGAACCAATAAGATTTAGTAAATAGGTTTAGTTTTGAAAGATGACAGACTCTGTATTCATATGGACAATACCTAAAGTGTGGCTAGAGGCTTCACAAACATGAGGATATCTCCCTGACCAGTGGAAGTCTCAAGATATGTAATACAGCCAGTAATTTGTTTTATTTCATAATGTCGATTAAAAGCTAAGATTAAATTTGAATGAAAGATACATCCTTTTTATTCAACAAGTTACCCTGTCCGTTGTCAGGTCACAGCCTGCAGGTCTACCCTACCTTCAGCTGCTCTATATAATAATTATGTGCATATTGTTTGCTTCTATCATTTGTGAAAGGATGAACTAGAACATGCAGACTCGAAAAGCCTTGACAAATTATATGAAATATTCATAATATATTATAAATTCAATTTGTGAATTCGGTACGGGATTCAGAATGAATAAAGTACAGTGCAACCTCTCTATAAATTTATTGAAGAAGAAAATGAAGTATTAGATGGGCCTTTAAAGGGCGCATTTCAGCCTTACTTGAGCTCATGCTGTCCGTCAACTTTTCCGACGTGGGCTCTCTGCACGGCTGGCCTGGAATCAGTTTTCCAGGCAGTCAGTTAGACCACCTTTCCCTGCACCATTCCTTCCCACACAGATTCAATCATAGTACTCTGTACAAGCCAAAATTAAAGGTGGTCCTGATAGAGATGCAAAACTGCTGAGCGGACCTTAAACTCCAACGATCATCATCACCAACACAATATTTCTAAACGCTTCTTATATATGCACAACGGACATGATAAACACAATAAACATCTGGAATAAGCTCCCTAAGATTATAAAGCTGGAATATGCAGGAATTAGGTGATTATTGTGTTCTTCAGTGGCACACACCAGGAGGGGGATGCAGGGGGTCCTGACTCCCCACCCCCCACCCCGCCCTTTGGTGGATACTAAAACCAGACAGAAAGTGGGTAAATGCTGTGTGCATGCATGTAAATTTATGCGTGCACTTTTAGTACTTAGCCAATCCACCACCTCCTTTTCAGAAACCCTGGATCTAATCCTATCCCAATTGGGGATATATAGCGCTATTGACACATCTAATACAACAAACCGTGGCAGGGTTTACACAGGTTGTCAAAACTCTTATGGATAGTCCCAACAGTTGTCCCAAGAGTGACGACAACCTTAGGATACCCTCGACTTTATATTCTTGAGAAATGTTTACACCATAATTTCTGAAATTCTGTTCCGTCCCTCTTCTGTTATTATTGTAAGCATCATCGTAAGGGTAGCTATCTGGCTGTGTACACCAGGCTTTTGCCCTTAAATAACGCAATCCGTCTGAAGACGTTTACTCAAGACCTGTTGTATAGACAATATAGTAACATTCCTAGTATGGGCGACTACCGTGGATGTGTATTCAACCGTCTTTATAAGGACGACTCTCACTAATGGTTTTCGTCCCTTGGCCTGTGACCAAATCAAACAACGAAACAATGATTAAAATGAAAGGTAACCTTACACAAATCTTATGTTGAAGGGGACAAGAGATGAGAGGACTATTCACAGAACTGACAACAGACGTATGATTCAAACATGCGTTTTTTCACTCCTAAACACGTAAGTTACTTCTTTAATTGATTTGATCTTTTATTACATTTGAACATTGTGTGATACAGTAGATGTAAATTGACTGTAAAAGTATTGGATAACTTTAATACCATATCCCAGAGGGATGTAAACTATGACACCTTTTGTTAAAACGACATACGACTGTTGATTTCCAAAGCAGTGGATTTAGGGGGCCAAATATGATTTTTTTTTCCAATGTAAAATTCTCTGACATAGAGTGTCAGGCATTTTTTTTCACTAGGGCGCCCCTCTTTTAAAAATCTTTGGGCCTGCCCCGCTTTATGTGTGATAATGACTAAAATCGATCCACTGAGCTTATTAATTTTGGTCCTAAGTTTGTGTTTCTTATTTTCACAGCTTGACCTTCGGGTGACCACGAAGTTGGGGACCTTGACCTTGAAGGTGCCAAGGTCAGCCACGGGCAAGGACGTCTTTGACCGGGTAGGTACAGGGTAACTGTTGGCACATTGTTTCCTTAATTCAATTTACTACAATTTTTTTTTTTTTTTACTACAATTTGCTTTACCAATATTTTTATTATTACCGTTGTTTGGTTATGGTTTAGTTGATTAAGCTGAATAAAACATTTAATACTTGCATTGACAACATTTATTATCATCACAGTTAATGGTATATTATATCCTTAAGCATATTTAATAAAACGTTGATTTTTTGTATTATCAATATCCTAATCATAGTAACCTTTGGCATATTGTTTTCCTGATTCTATGGAATAAAACCTGAATATTTGTATTGTCAACATTCTGATTTGGGTATCTGTTGGACGATTGTTCTCTTTCTTTCAATTTGATAAAACCTTGACTTTTTTTATTACGCTTATATCCTGATTGTTCCTGTTGTTGTCAGGTGGTGTACGCACTCGGTGTACGCGAGTTCTGGTACTTCGGCCTCAGCTGTAAGGACAGGGGAGGAGAGTATGCCTGGCTCGATTTAAACACAAAGGTGAACATTTTACCTGTTGCATAATGGATCAAAGGACATCTATGTTGTAAGGATGTCCTCTTGTGATCGGTCCCATTGTTGAATTGTTGCTGTTCTCCTGGGATGGTTTTAGTTTTGTAAACAGTTTCTAAAAAATAGATATTTACATGTAAAAATCCTGAGAAGGTGGGCAGTAAACATTAATATCAATATATCAAAAATACGGAATGGCAGTGTCCAGTTAGTATTCATAACTTATCCTGGCATTAGTATGTAATGTAGCCCTGATTTTCTCTCAAATATAGGGCTTCATCATTATCTCCCTTTAATCACACTGTTGATTCCTTCAGATCCTGCTACAGAACATCCGTAAGAAGGAACCTCTCCAGCTGAGACTCACCCTCAAATACTACCCCGAGAATGTGGACCGGGTCATCCTCAATGTCACCAAGGTCAGTGAAGTATTAAATATTTACCCTCAAATACTACCCCGAGAACGTGGATCGGGTCATCCTCAACATCACTAAGGTTAGTGAAGCATTAAGCAGTGTCCCCACTTGGGCGACTAATGACAGCGATTAGTGGATATTACTGTCTTTCACTTGTGACCAAGGAGAAAAAACTAGTTACCAGGAGACTAACTAGTTACTGGGCTACGATAACACTAATCTTCAAGTTGGGACACCCTTGCCCTAAAACTGCCAGCAATTAGAGGACACATTGGTCGCCCTGCCCAGCGATTAAGTGCACTAATCGCCAGAAACTAGAGAGAAATGGCACCACCTTTAAGTATGTTGCCAGGCAATTAGACAGTCTAGCCACCAAGGACTTTTGTAACCTAGTTGTCAAAGTGGGGACCAGGCTTTACCTAGTTACTGATGTAGATATATATAACCAACCAGGGAGGAGGTACGAGGTGGGTTATCAACCCAAGGTGTGTCAGGGATATCAGCCTGAGGGCAGGGCCCACAGGGCCACCAGAACGCTGATATCCCTGACACACTGAGGGTTGGACCTTCTCCCTTGTTGGTTATGGATTTATCATACCCTGGCAATGTTTTTTTTTCAACTTAAAGCTTAAAGCAGAAATATTTTCTATAGCCACAACTTCTTTCCTATAGCACCCTGTAGGGTTATAACACTTTGATTATCACCCTGCACATATCAGGGATACATTGAACTGTTCACTACTGAACCTGTATCAACCTGGGGTATAATAAAAGATCATGTTTTTCTCACAGTGCCCCTCCTAAGCTCCTGCTCTATCCCTAAACACCTGAGATTAACCCTAACCCTCACATTTTACCCCGGTCCCCTTCTTAGCACCTGCTCTACTCCTAGCCCCCTGAGATTACCCCTAATCCTCAAGTTTTTCCCACGGTCCCCTCCTTAGCTCCTGCTCTACCCCTAACCCCCTGAGATTACCCCTAATCCTCACGTTTTTCCCACGGTCCCCTCCTTAGCTCTACCCCTAACCCCCTGAGATTACCCCTAATCCTCAAGTTTTTCACACGGTCGCCTCCTTACCTCCTGCTCTACCCCTAACCCCCTGAGATTATCCCTAATCCTCATGTTTTTACCACAGTCCCCTCCTTACCTCCTGCTCTACCCCTAACCCCCTGAGATTACCCTTAATCCTCACGTTTTTCCCAAGGTCCCCTCCTTACTTCCTGCTCTACCTCTGACCCCCTGAGATTACCCTTAATCCTCTGTTTTTTCCCACGATCCCTCTCTCAGCACCTGCTGTACCTCCACCTCCGTGAAGTCATCCGCACTGAGTCCGTCTTCTGTCCACCAGAGGTTGCCCTGGTGCTCGCCTCCTATGCTGCCCAGGAGCAATATGGCGACTACAATCCCAGCATGCACCAGCCGGGCAGCCTCCTCTCAAGTGACTTCCTACCAGCCAGGTAGGGGTACTTTGAAGGAAACCTACCATGATAGATAGTATTTTTCAATATGACTCATTGTATCCCAGGTAACAAGGTCCCGTGTTTTGCACGTTATATGCACGGGATCCATGAGGCAAATCACGTGTTTTAAACTCGTGCACAACACGGGATTCTGTGGACTACATTTCTGGTGTTTCCAACGGGTTTTGACACGAGTTTTTGACACGTGTTTTCATGTGAAAAACTCGTGTTTTTTGCTATCTAGTATAAGAAAAGAGTGGGGGATCGAACCCAGGACCTCTCACATAGAATGCCAGTGCTCTACCACTAAGCTATACACAATTTGCCTGACAGGACAGGTTATTATATTGTACTTAAAATATAAAGAACATTAGTATTATGTAGAAAAACTTTCAATTATACATCCAAATAGTCAGATATATTTCTATTCAATTGTTTGTTAAATATTTAAAATCATGAAAATACACGAAAGAAAATCATACATGTTTTGGAAGAGTTTACACAGTGAAATTCCAGTATAACACCATCAATTTCTAAAGACTTTCTGTGTTATTTTTGGCTGAGAACTCAGGGAAAACCCAGGGAAAACCCATGTAGAACAGATGTTTTACTCTGAAATTATATGTGTCAAAAACTGGTGTCAGAGAAACATGGTTTTGGCAGGTAATATTCCTAGTTTTACACAGCACCAGTATTACTTGAAAAAAACACGTGTTAAAACTTGTGTAATATACATGTTTTACAGAGAGTTTGCTACTACACCAGAATGTAACCAAAATGACACTAAAATGTAAATACAACTAATATCATGTAAATCTAGATGTCTATGATGAATGTCAGCATGTCATTTATATATATAATGTTGCATTCTTGAAATTGACATAAGTGTGTTAACATGTTAACAAGATACTCACATTATACAGAGATTGCCACAACTCCAGTATAACACGAATTTGACACGTGTTAAACTTGTAAATTCACGTGTCCTGTTTGCTGGGATATATCATTCTTACCCAGCTATGTGACAAATTTTCATGGAATCCATACTTTTGAATGATATCTATAAATCAGACCTTAAACACACTATAATATTTGTATGTTTGCAAATTCAATATTAATCTATTTTTTTTACCATCAAAAATGATTTCTTAGTGGGGATTCTCCTTCACTATAATATCACTCAGTAAGTCTTAAATATACAAAATTGGGAGGATTACAAAATCAATTTTTATTTAGAATATCTATTTGTATCATAATGACTTTTGCTGTTATCCTCTTATTTGAATGCAAAGACTATATCAAAAAGGAGTGGAAAAATTAGAAGATCGCAAATTCATATGCAAGGATCCCTTTAAGAAAGGATGTCCATGTCCCAGAACCTGCACAGCCACACAGCCACACCTGCCACCACCAACCCAGCCACACACCACTTAGTTGTTATTCAGATTTGTATCCCTATATTAAGCACACTACAAGTCTAGACACAATCCCTGTACTACTCACATAGGTTGATGTACCTCCTGCCAGTGTCAAATGTATGAATATTTGCTTGTCTGATCTGCGAGTTAAATTGAGTAATTGAAACTCACAACACACATAACCAACCCTCTCTCCCTTAATCATTGCAGAATGTTTCTACAGTTCAAAGTTCAGGACCTCTCCCTGGAGAACATCGTGTTCCAGCTGTATGAACGTCGGAAGGGAAAAACCAGGTAAGGGATAACATCGTTTTCCAGCTGTATGAACCGCGGAGGGGAATAACGAGGTAAAGGAAAACATCGTGTTCCAGCTGTATGAGCATCAGAGGGGAATAACCAGGTAAGAGAGAACATCGTGTTCCAGCTGTATGAACGGCGGAGGGGAATAACGAGGTAAGGGAGAACATTGTGTTCCAGCTGTATGAATGGCAGAGGGGAATAACCAGGTAAGGGAGAACATCATGTTCCAGCTGTATGAATGGCAGAGGGGAATAACGAGGTAAGGGAGAACATCATGTTCCAGCTTTATGAACGGCGGAGGGGAATACCCAGGTAAGAGAGAACAGCGTGTTCCCGCTGTATGAACGGCGGAGGGAATTAAGGAGTTAAGGGAGAACATCATGTTCCAGCTGTACGAACAGCGGAGGGGAATAACCATGTAAGAGAGAACATCATGTTCCAGCTGTATGAATGGCGGAGGAGAATAACCAGGTAAGGGAGAACATCGTGTTCCAGCTGTATGAATGGCAAAGGGGAATAACGAGGTAAGGGAAAACATCATGTTCCAGCTGTATGAACAGCGGAGGGGAATAACCATGTAAGAGAGAACATCATATTCCAGCTGTATGAATGGCGGAGGAGAATAACCAGGTAAGGGAGAACATCGTGTTCCAGCTGTATGAACGGCAGAGTGGAATAACCAGGTAAGAGAGAACATCGTGTTCCAGCTGTATGAACAGCGGAGGGGAATAACGAGGTAAGGGAAAACATCGTGTTCCAGCTGTATGAATGGCAGAGGGGAATAACGAGGTAAGGGAGAACATCATGTTCCAGCTGTATGAACGGCGGAGGGGAATAACGAGGTAAGGGAAAACATCGTGTTCCAGCTGTATGAATGGCAGAGGGGAATAACGAGGTAAGGGAGAACATCATGTTCCAGCTGTATGAACGGCGGAGGGGAATAACGAGGTAAGGGGGTAATAACCCTTTATTCTATATCAGGATTCCACCCCAATACCATCAGCATTGTCCTACCCTCTCAGAAACTGGTAGATAAGTTATTGTCCTGGATGGCAATATTGCCTGTCTGTGAATGCTATTATCAATCTTTGTGTTGTCAGTAAATATTTTCAACATTTTCAGTGTAATTGATATAAAATAAATCAAGTTCATGGCACAGGTGCACTCAGCAATTGTCATGCCCCAGTTTGCACACAGCCTTAATGTTCATTTCCTTCCCTCGCCCTCAGAGAAGCAGCCATCACCACCTACCTGTCCATCTGCCAGTCGTTACCCATGTACGGGCTCCGACACTTCCCCGTGACCAACCCCCACGGTACCACAGTCCACCTGGCCGTGGATTCACTTGGGGTCAAGTTCTACACCACTGACAACCCGTGAGTAGATTGTTTTCTCTCTCAATCAATTGATATATTACATTTTGTTCCTTATCATGTGTGACATTGTCTGTACATCTCAGATGCTTATCTTAGCTATGTGATACACTTGCAAAGTCACATTAAATTCACTGCATTGTAACATTATTTTGCAAAAATATGAGATTTGTATTTATGACTATTGTGAAAGGGATGTATTAATGATATATTATCGTAACGGGAAAGAATCAGTACTCAGAATAAATACAGAGTTATATCTCACAGGTCAATTAGTGGTATTATTTGTCCACTCAAAATTCAAATTTTTAAGAATTTCAATTTGAAATAATAAAGTGAACTAGAACTAGAACTGTAACTAGAAGTAGGATATATATTATTCACAATAATATCATATTGAGAGAAAGCAAAATTAATGGCAATGATATTTGGGAAAATGAATACCATAGATATTACTGAAGCTGATTAAAGCTGAGATTAAAGACACTTCACATTTGAGTTCATGCATTTGAGTATCTGAAACTCCCTCTTCTTTTATTGAAGTAAGTGACATTCTTGACATCTAAAAGCTACTATCAGGACATTGTCAATGCTTTCAGACTGGTCCTAAGACATTGTTGACGCTTTCAGGCTGGTCCCATAGACATTGTTGATGCTTCCAGGCTGGTCCCATAGACATTGTTGATGCTTCCAGGCTGGTCCCATAGACATTGTTGATGCTTCCAGTCTGGTCCCATAGACATTGTTGATGCTTCCAGGCTGGTCCCATAGACATTGTTGATGCTTCCAGTCTGGTCCCATAGACATTGTTGATGCTTCCAGGCTGGTCCCATAGACATTGTTGATGCTTTCAGGCTGGTCCCATAGACATTGTTGATGCTTCCAGGCTGGTCCCATAGACATTGTTGATGCTTTCAGGCTGGTCCCATAGACATTGTTGATGCTTTCAGGCTGGTCCCATAGACATTAGGGAGTTTCAGATCCTCCAAGGCAAGACGTAACTCATACGTAACATATCTCTTATCTCAGTTTTTTATAAAGTATCTTAAAATATTTCATTATTGGTATACAATCATGAGATATGATGATGTATCGAGATGCATTGTGGGATCTGACCTCCCTATTGTTGATGCTTCCAGGCTCGTCCCATAAACATTGTCGATGATTTCTTTGATTCTTTAAGGCTGGTCCCTAAGACTGCGTTCAGTCTGAGCGAGTTGAGGGGGATCAAGTACACCCAGAACAAGGTTGAAGTGACTGTCGGTGGGGAAGCAGACCAGGTAAGTAGGAGTAGTAGTAACAGTAACTGTTATTGATAGAAAGCAAAATGTCATAATTAACATACAGTGGCTTTGTTTGTTTGTTTGTTGGGCTAGTTTAATGTCCAGCCAACCCTTCTGGGTTCTTTTACCAGACTGCACAAGGTAAAGTTTTGCAGCTAGTTTTACACCACAGTTTTTGGCGGTGACCAATTCCATGAAATGAGGTGCCTATTTGTAGCAGTGGGGCCCAAGGCCCTCTTTATAGTGCTGTCACACTGAGATATCATGTCATAGTTACATACTTTCATTTTTGTTCGGCTGGAAGACAATATACTTGTTTATGTGAAGTTGACAAATAAAACAGATTTAAAAAAAACAACAAAAAACAACAACAACAACAAAAGGCCTACACAATACCCCACCCAGTCACATTATATACTGACACTGGGGTGACCCATTATGTTTCATGGTTCTTACTTTATACCAGACTTTGTGCCAGGCAAGCAGTGACCACTGCCATTGTTAAAGTCTTTGATGTGACTTGGCCTGCGATAATTCCCAAGACCTCCCAGACTCAAAGCAGGCACTCTACCAATTCAGCTACCGAGTCTGGTCTCCCCGTTTGTCACCTTCTACAAACATCAAGGGGCTGCTGGGGACACTTTCTGTCCAGGAGGCTCCCAAATGAACCCCCAATACAGATCCCCAAGGGGTAAATACAGTGGCAGATGCAGCTTTTTGAAAGACTGGATGAGAGGGGATGCTTATAGAAAGGGGGGCATGCCCTCTTTTTCACAAAATTTACACTAAAAAATTCTATATTTGACCCTAGTGCTCCCCCCACCTATCTTTTTCGACTTTAATCTACATCAATCATTTGTTGGTCAATTACAAACTTTATTTATTTTCTCTTATTTTTCAGCAGTCCTTTGTGGTATTTACCCGCGATGCCTTCCTTGCCAAGCGAGTTTACCTTCGTTGTCTTGGTTATCGAGACCTCTACATCCGGGGACTTTCTGAGGACCCAAACCGCCAAAGTTACATAGTAGAAGGAGGTGCCAAGAATATTGTTGATGACATGAGGTATGTAAATGTCTGTATTCAGAGACAATTACAGGATTTCCCAAAGTGGGGGATCAGCATAGGCTAAGTACTATAAGCTCCGCTGGTTAAGAGAGAGTCAATTTTCAGTTCATGTGACTTTATTTTATGAATAATCAAAGGGATCTGAATATAAAACTTTGAGCGCTTAAATATACCACCAGGACAAAATGTCACGTGGAAAATATGTCTGAAAATTATGATATTTAGATTAGACATTCACAGAAACATATTATGACATTGCAATCAGGTTTTATTATGGGGCATAAAACATTTTAAGTTTTAAAGGGACGGTCAGGACCTCCATTATATTTGATTATTTTATTCTTTAGCCATATTGATATAAATCAACTGTAACAACTGCTTAATCAATTTTTTCCCTTTACTGTTTTTATAGCACAGAGTCAAAGACTTTTGACTCAGTTGCCATGGAGAAGGTGAAGGTAGAGGAGGCCATCAATGACAGGCTGAAGAGGTACGACACTGACAGGAGGAGCCTCTGTCAACGTGAGTAATAGGGGGTTTGACGCTGACAGTCTGTCAATGAGAGTTGTATAGGGGTACGACACTGACAGGAGGAGCCTCTGTCAACGTGAGTAATAGGGGGTTTGACTCTGACAGTCTGTCAATGAGAGTTGTATAGGGGTACGACACTGACAGGAGGAGCCTCTGTCAACGTGAGTAATAGGGGGTTTGACTCTGACAGTCTGTCAATGAGAGTTGTATAGGGGTACGACACTGACAGGAGGAGCCTCTGTCAATGTGAGTAATAGGGGGTTTGACACTGACAGTCTGTCAATGAGAGTTGTATAGGGGTACGACACTGACAGGAGGAGCCTCTGTCAACGTGGGTAACAGGGGGTTTGACACTGACAGTCTGTCAATGAGAGTTGTATAGGGGTACGACACTGACAGGAGGAGCCTCTGTCAATGTGAGTGATAGGGGGTTTGACACTTTGACATATTCGAAATGAACAAATATGATTTTGAGATATTTGATGATTTTTCTATGGATCATTTTTGCTAGGCTCTATTAGTAAATGTATTAATTGGTAAAAGTATGTTGCTAAGTGCTAATATAGAAAATAAAGATGTTGAAGATACACCAAACTTGACGACAGTGTTGATGGACAGCGTTGATAATTTATTAAATAAAGCATTTGAATAAAAATGTGCCATATCGACATGTTTCGACTTTTGACAGTCTTCATCAGGATTCATTGCCTAAAGATATACATGAATATGGATATAAGTATAACACATTTGACATAAAGCATAAGTCACAACTTTTGCAACTTTTTATGGTTCTGTCGACATATATCATTCACAACAGTGTTTATATCAATTTGGAAAAGAAAGAATTTTTTAAGTTTTCTTAGTTTCTGAACGTTTGCATCACTGATGAAGACATTTTTGATTGAACATCATCTAGAGTTAGGCGCTATGAGGGAGGAGGTCCATTCCCTGGAGGCTGAGCTGGCCCGAGTAGAGGCGGTCCAGGCCAAGACACTGCAACAGCAACACAAAACAGTGAGGGCCAAGGGCTTCTATGACTTCCACACCAGCATCTCTGCAGCCACCATACCCACTCTGGTAAGGCCCAACATTTCTACAGCCACCATAGGGGTGTGCAGATGCTCCAGCATTCGCATGATTGTGTGAATTTTGTGACAGTGAACTATAGGGGATAAATATGTTATAGTTAGGGTGATATTAGATGTCATATTGTTTATGCCAATAGATATTAGCTAGCTCCATATGCAATCTGTCGCCGACCAGAGTGTTAGTCCAATCCATAACTTAGTTCCTCATTATGAAGGACATAACACTCGCGTGAAAGGATGTAGTTTATTAATGTCCAATGTGTGTATACTAGCGACAAGATCTCCTGTTGACAATGAACAATCCACAGGGTAACATCCGCTCAACCACACCCAGCCAATGCTCCAGCTCATTTACCAGTCTATCAGCTTCAATTCCAACTCCAGAACCAAGCTTTACAGTGCCGATCGTTCCAGGATGTTATAACAACAACAGTCAATAGCGCTCTACTGGCTAGTGCGTGGGCTGCACCTTATATGTGTGTTCACCTATGCCTGCCTAACATTGCCCTAGTACACTCTCCTCTAACATCGAGTGTTACACATTTAGCCCTGAGCCTTAGTTCTACACAGTAATGACTAGCTATAAATCTGGAATGACCATCCGCGTCAGTACAACAGAATTTGCCTTCAATTTTACATAGGGAAGTAGTAAGTGTAAATTTCCAAAATTAAAAGACAGAAGTACATCATTATGGAGCTAACACATTATTGGATCCGTCAAACTCAATGTCTCCATGACGTCACCCCCCAGGCACGTGACTACTACCACACCCACCGGGAGACGCAGCGTCTGTCACAACAGGCCTCCAGGGGGAGTCACCTGCTGGAGCAGCTCACACAGGCCACTGCGCAGGCGCGGAGACAGCAGCACCAACTCAGGTCAGGCACTAAGTAGAAGACAAGGTCAAATCTAGATTCATATAGATAAAGTTGTTCAATCCCCAGCCAAGTTGCAACGTAACAGAAACATTCTGCAACCATACTTTTTTCCAGTTGTTACTTACTAAGATGGCATGTAACAATCATGTTATTGATGGTAAGGTTGAAACCTCATCAAATCAGAATGTTATCATATTTTTTTGTGTGAGGTTAGAACGAAACCAAGGTTCAAGAATGTGACCAGAATGTTATATAACATCGCAGTGTAATGTCACAGCAGTATGTTGCAGGAACATTATTGGGAGCCATCAAAATAAGACCTCCTGCAAGACAAATGTGAAACTTAAAACATTTTAAGGCCTGGAATTTGAAAACATATATCTAAGACTTTTAAGACTTGTGTGAGAACCCTGTTTAAGGTATTTACTTCCCTCACATTGCAGACGTCAGGCCGACCTTGGCTTCGTCACCCCCAGAGAGCTGCACGTGTTTGATGACGGGGTCGCCGAGAACGACGTCTGCCTCGCCAAAGGTGACTATTATCTGTTAAGTTTATTCATGGGGACTTTACACCCTGAGAGGTTTTAATCTTTGATATTAATCTATGGGGTCTGTTAACCGGGAGTGAGTAAGAGTACAAATGACACAGTGAGAAGGCAAACCTAGTTGATAAGATCTAGAATGTTCAATAGCTGTGACCACCACAAATGCTTGCTATAAAACTTAAGAACAATTTGGGATCCCCAATTTTGAGTACCTTAATTGGTAGGAACCTAAATCTTACTATGTAGTGTAGATGACTGCTCTCTTTCACTGAGTGCTGATTTTACAGCTACCCACGCCTCACTCCCAATTGGTGGTGGGAGGGGGCCTCTCGGATTACCCAACCATAATTGAGAGAGGGGGTGATTGTGGAAGGAAGAGTCAAGATATACCATAAAAGGTCCAACTAGTCAACTGCTCGCTGCATCTGTCCAAATTTTTAATGACTTCTTGATTAGACCTTTGAAACTATGGAGAAATCAACTTTATTCTACATCAGGATTCCAACCCCTATACCTTCACCATTGCCCTGCCCTCTCAGAAACCAGTGAATAAAAATCTGTTATTGGCCTGTAGGGCAAACTCAGCAATTGTAATTGCCCCAGTTTGCAGACACCTATGTCTTGGGCTAAACCTCTTGAGGGGATGTGCAAACTAGGGCAATAACAATTGCTTTGTGCCCCCTTGGTATGTACTATGTATAAATCATGCCTGAAAATCATATTTTTCGAAATAATTTGACCAGGGGTAGTTACAGTGTTTCAGAAATGGCGGTCCACATGCAGGCTTTATACTCAAAACATTGACACTTGTGCATATACATGCACAAATAATGGTTCTTCCTCAGCTTAAATTCCCTGACAAAAGGGGAAGTGTTGGGATCCCTAGACTCGCGTCCCCTAGATTAGCTGCTAATGACACTATACAGTAAGATTGCAATTTGTTTGTAAACAAAGGCACTTTTTGTGGATCAAATTTAAATGGATTCAGTAGTAAAAGCATTTTTGTTCATGATGTTATCCCACTTCTTTCTGGGCAATTAACATTATACAAAATCATTCTTAAAAGTTTGTGAATGTTGTTGTCTATCAGAGATGGAGTTCCCTATTATCGCCCTGGAGGAGCGTCGTCAGCCGTGGGCGGGTCTGACGTCATTCACCCACACCCACCCAGACACCCAACATGAACTGTCTGTAAGTACATTACTTTTAATAACGACATAATCATCTACAATATCTCACTTTTCATAAACAAAAATCTCACTTTTCATAAGCAAAATCTAACTTTTAATAAGCAACATGATCATCTATAACAGCTCACTTTTAATAAGCAACATTCTCATCTATAACAAAATCTTTTCAAGTATAAGCAATGTTATCATCTCTGACAACTTCTCACATTTTTACTTCATTCAGAGAATCAGCACAGAGCTGTATAAATCGGTCATCTCAGCGAACCAGACGGTGGTCGACATCCACCACCGCATGGCAGAGGAGGAAGGGGTGGAGAAATACACAACCATCAGGACACTCATGGCCATCCCAGCCCCAGAAAGGATCAGACTGCTCTACCAGATGTAGGCTCAGGTCTACTCCTGGGGGGTGGGAGGAGGCACTTGGGCTTGAGTAGGTACCCACTGCCAATTGTACCCAGGAAGGGGGAGCGGTGCACGTCAAAATTGAGGGGCAGTGAACCTCGTTTTATTAAAAAAAGGTGTTGTGAATAACAACCATAGAACAAGATAGGGGCGATAACTTCGCACAAGAGACTTATAACAATTCATTTGTTCTTTTAAGCAGTTTTAATGATTTCTGTACATGCTTTCTAGTATTGGCACATCCTGATTTTGGGGGGCAGTTATCTGTGTCCCCCAAAATCAAGGGCCAGCCAACTCAAATTTAGGAGCGGTCAGTCACAACAAATAGGGGTGGTAGTTTGGCAGTGGTAACCTGCAGTGAGTCAGTGCCCCTCTGGGTGTCTCTGATCAGTGGCTTGTTTCATGAAGAACAGCAGTGGAAAAAGTCAAAGGACTGTTTCATAAGCTAACAGAGAATTTTTTTGTCATTGTTAGTAACCAAAGTTTATTCATTTAAACATCTGTAAAGGCCCCTAATGAATGTTTGGGGGCTTTATCAAATACTTTCTTTATGAAACATTTTTTTTCAAATGTCTGTAATGCTTCAGTCAGCAAATCATTTCTTATGAGGTTGCTGCCAACAATTTACCTCATTCTAGAGTCAAAAAGGGAAAAAGGGGAAAGACACAAGGTTGCTGGTCTAATACTCTGCCAGCAGGTATTTTTTGGTTTAAAGGTGAATCATAGATAAATAGGGTCTAACATAGAACTGGCATATAATTTACAGATAAACATGTAGCTTAGTGATATTTATATGTGAGAAACTAGGAATACCCATAACACAGGCCCAAAAGAGTCAAACTGTAATGCTATTAACTTTGCAATGTATAGCAGCAGAAAAGACATGTCCATGTATTGACTGTCACGACTCAGGTCTTCAAGGACCCTCAATTATTTTACCAAGTCTTTCAATTAACCATGCAACTTCAATTTGGCAATTCGAATATATTTCTGTAAAGTAATTGAGATATATTTTGATATCGTTTGTGATCTTGGACACTTTTGCAAAGAAGCCGGAAAAACTAAAATGAAAAGTAATATATTTGAGAACTGAGTATTCGATCCAAAGTTCGACTGTGTTCACTTTTAAATCATATAGAACTTTTGTACATTTCATTATTTCTATACATTTTAATAGAAAATAAATTTTATAGAAAATCATTCACCTCTTCTTGTTTTTTTATACATGTCTATAGTTCCAGACCATAGAGCATCATTATTGGAAGGTTACAAAAGGTAAACTTTCTTCTAACTGACCTAATATAACAGATGGATAAGACCAATAAACCCTCCATTATCACAACCTTGCCATGATAGGACATCTAATTGGAACACACAGATACCATTTATCGGTAATTCAAGCACCAATTTATTAAGATCCCTTTTGTGGACACCGCACATAATACACGGCCTGATGAGGTATTGTACCGATAATGTATGAATGCATCGGCAAAAAAGCAACATTTTGCTGGACCCATGATTTCATTTTCATTTTCAAATCAGATCTTGACTTGCTTGGGCACCCTGATTAAGCCTATTGTAACAAAGTTGTATTTCAAAATCATAGATTATTGGATTGTATAACTGGGATGTGGCAGGCCTATAGATTAGCGCTTGGCTCTCTCTGACGTACATACTCCATTCTGATGCATGTGGAAACAACTCACAAAATGGATCTTGTGACTAGTCACAAAGGGTTGATCTCTTTATGGTATCCTGCATTGTGATTGTTCGTTTGTGTCAGTCCCCTGTGCATTGTCTGTCACCAGCTGGGAGTGGCGAGAGCTTAGATACCCCTACAGGGCTGGTGATGGGCAGAGTTGGTTCGGGATGGGAGAGAGCAAGTAAGAACTGGGCCTGCTGCTTCCCTCCTTTGATACAGTCTGTACCACTCTACTATCACCACTGTACACAACTGTCAGTTAAGAGGGGGTAATGGTAGAGTAGTATGGGTAGTTCACTATACAGGCACCAGAGGGAGTGGCAGTGACCAAACATGCTTTCCATGGGTAATGACAATTTTACTATTTTGTAAAGAAGCCTCCAGTCATTAGCAGAGATACCACTCCCAACAGCATTCCTACTTTATTTTCCAGAAACAACTAAAATAAGAACAACCTTAAGGAATAGATTCCTGACAATAAATGTGTAGCTTGAAACTAATACGAAAACACTCTTAGACGGATATCAAAGCTACAGAGGAAAAGCGGTTGTGCAATCCAAAATCACCAAAAGTAGTAAATCCTGGAAATGTAAGAAAAATGGCATCTCTTTATCGATGAAAGCTTGAGTAAATTCATTAAGCATTGACCAGTAGATTTATACTCTTTTACAATGGATTTACCATGTGTAAGCAGCTCTTACCAAAGAACTTACGGTTGGAAAAAGTTTATATTTCACACTAGTGCACAAAGGTAGAGATTAAATCAGTTACTTTGTGCATGATCATTGAATTAGTGTAAAGGTCACCAGTTGAATACAAAATAATAAGAATTCCTCTAAATTACTTAGTTTATGAAAATATCTAGTAATGGCAGGGGCTGCTGGTAGGTGTAAATATACCTGATGACAATGCTCACCGGGGCACACCTCCCCGCAAGCACCGACGCCTAGGGTAAAATCAATATCAGACTGCTTTATAAGCAAGAGCACAGTGTAAGAGAGGGGGAGAGACCATTAGCGTTTGGATCATACGGATCGGGAGATTCGAAGGGGTTTTAGATAGCTATATATAACCACAGGGACATCTGGTGACTTATACGGTACTACTGCACATCGGCTGGAGGTGAGACTAGGTGGACTCTAAGGAGGAAGCTTACTCTACTCTAAACTGGAACTGTTATACCTTGGAACTTATTACCATCACGAGCAACTGTACGCATCACCATATCCATCAATAAACTTACCGTACTGCTAAGCGTTGTTCATGTTATGGATTGAGCGCCCATCTCGTGGACTTACTCACCACTCGACTAGCACCCATCAGAGACAATATTAATAACAGTAATTATCTCGGACAATGCACTATAATTATAGTTAACCCTAACAACACAATAGCGTTCACTAGTTAGGTATCTCATAGTTAGGTGCTGACTCATATTAAACAACAAAATAAACACCACAAAGTTTGTGAAAAGTTTAAATTTATTCATCTTTCTTTTTTCTTCATTCTGCAGTAGAGGTAAGACTGGTGACTACTGAAGCCCAAGAAGTTCTCACTTTCCCTACCTCTCATGTTTTCTTCAGATGCAGTTTACTTTAATTGGCCTTCATTTCCTTATGGACTAGTGTAAGTAAAATGAAAAACTAGTCCCACAATGAGTGCACTAGGAACAATAAACTGCTCAAGAAAAGAAGTTGAATTTAAGCACATTCTATCAATAAATGTGAAAGGCTGAGTCTGACAAATATATGTAAAGAATAAATTTCTATTACTCAGCTTCAAAATAATACTTGTCCTAAATCCCAGGAATGTTTTTTTAACACTCCTACAACTCTGGGTTTGAGTGAGACAATTCTATGACACTAAAGCCCTCTCATGACTGTAGCGCATTTCATTTTTCACCAATAACAAACTTCATTTTCTCTCATGAGAAGAAACGCACCAAAAAAAAACCTTATAAAACTCTTCCCAGTTCATACCATCCCTAGACACTTTGACCAGGATATAACATAAGATATGGTATTTACAAGGGTTACATCAATTTAAGCTACGTCTCCATATGTCTGTCATCTGTTTCACGTCACCTGTTTTACGTCATCCGTCATAGATCGCTCCCAGAGCAATTTTTGATGGATGACAGATAGCCAATGGTAAAGAATAGGATATGTCAACATTATGATAGAGATGGATGACGTATGATGGAAAAACGGATGAATGGAGACGTAGCTTTACATTGGAAGTGCCATGAAGGATTTCTAGTTAGATACGCGTGTTTGTGTAATACGGACTAAGGACTAGAGAAGGGACTGAAATAACGTCCTCAGAGTCAGCTCGTGTCGACAGTGGTCTACAGTATTCCACTCAGTGATATGGAGAATTTAAATCAAAAAATAAACTCAGAAGCGTGAACTTTACATGTGGGTAACTTTCCAGTTAATAATAATCTCCATTTATTGTAGGTTTCTTGGATATACTTCAACCAGCGCTGTATATATAATATATATTTATTTATGCATATGTACATATATTTGATATGTATGTTTATATACACACATACATATAAATGTATACATTCGTATGCACAAATTTATGCATTTATGTGAATATAAACATACATAAAACACATATACAGCGCTGCTATAAAGCCAGTTCTGGATGCACATTCAGTTTAACCAGTAAGGTTTACTGACAATTCATAATCATGTGTTCATGATGTCTACCAGTCCTATAGGTAGTCACTGTTATAATACATTGATATATCTATCAATATAAGCTTCCAAATACATACTCTTCAAAGACATAATGACATCTGTAGCACTCAGGGCTTGTCAATGAACAACGTAAGCTAACAAGAAACAAAACAAAAGAAAAACAAGTCAAGCTTTTCCTGCCCCACATACTCCACCATTCACACACCTAAGTTCTCTACAAAACTCAATCCACTTTGTACACGCAAAAAAATAAAACAAAAACAAAAATACTTTTCTTATGAACACAAACATAATGCACGTGACAGGCATTATGATGAACCATTGTTTTCATTGAGACCATTTTGATATTGAAATAAACGTTAGTTTAATTCAAAGTAAGGTATAAAGTGAAGCTACATTATAGCTATATCGTTGTAGTCTATATCCTCTGCTAGATCCGAATGTGACTTACATGACAGTTTTCCTATTCAGTAAAATACACTTTTTATCAATGTACAGAATAACTGAAAGTGGAATGGAGGTAAAGACAGTATTTTCTATTAAGCTGTGACTAAGTACTAAGCAGCGTAGCATATTCAATGTAGTGCTTAGTCAAAGTTTCTCTTGACCAAACTTCAATAACCATAATTTATCTCACCTACTGATAACACTATCTCAAGTGTATGATTTTTTACAGCAACCCTCACTGTACATGAAAACCCTACGTTCTCCGCCTTCTGCGTTACTTTTATATTATCGACAAAAAAACAATGCAATCTTTTAGTTTTATCACATGACGAGAAGAACCTATTGCGGCATATTTCCCAGTGGCACCGGTATACCAAAGTTCTTGGCGACCCGTGACTGGGCGATGGCGGCATCGAGTAGCGAGTACAAATGGGCCATCTCGATTTCCGTTCGCGCCAAGCTGATTGACTTGTTGAACAACTCAATTGCTCGGTCGAGATTTCCCCTGAAAAAGTAAAGTACAAAGACATATTTATTTGAAACTGATCATCAGCTAGAGAATTCTTTTAATAATCATTTTGCAGAGAACAAGTAAAAGTTTATGAGGGTACCCACGCTTTTTTGAATTTTAATTTAATTCCTCTTTAAAACTTATTTAAGACCAACATTCTGAAAAAGGCGTTCATGTCACTTAATGAGAAAAATATTGAGACATAGTTCAACCTAAAAATAATTAGCGGTCAGTAGCATTTCAAATCTTAAGAAAAATAATTTTCTATTTTCAAATCCGATTCAATTTAAGACCTTCTTAAGACCTCTTGGTAGAAAAGCCTCAAATTTAACACCGTTTTATGGCTTTCCATTTGATTAAATCAATCTAAGACATTTAAGACTTGTCTAGGTCCCCGGTTTATCAATGTACCATGCCGGTAACTGTCTCTGCCACTAGTTCCCCCCATGATACTCTGACAAATTATAGCTGCTACATAGCAGCCGAGAAAAGAACCCCTCATAATATTCATAACACATAAACAGCCGTGATCCTAACGCACAAACTTGAAAATATTTTACCATGGGAGAGATCTTAAATAAAAACAAATTCATATTTACAGTATGAGAATTATATAGATGTATCTAAAAAAACATGGGCCAACTTGTCAAAGACAACTATGCCTTATGGTGACCATACTCTAGATCACCAAAGACCTGGGCCACAGACTGATTACCAAAAGGTTGACATGAACAGGGTTGCCACAGACCAGAGATAACAAGATTCCCTGACAATTTCATTTTCCCTGACAAGAAAGATAAGAAAATCCTTTCATTTACCAGACTTGAACCACCTCTGGAACTGTCCTTTTTCCACATTTAGTCTGGGACTTGAGAAATACACAATACCTCACAATTCTTCTTAACAACTCCTATAACTAAGGTAACGCTGCTGGATCGTAGCAAGGTCCCTTAAAATCACAACATGCTTGTCATGGGACTGAAATTTACAAAATAGTTTTTGCCACACCAGATTCTTGTGATTCTTCACTCGTGGACTTGGAAATACTATTTTTCCCTGACTAGAGTCAATTTTCCTTGACATTTTTTTAGAATTCCACTTTCCCCTGACCAATGCCAAAATTCCCCGACTTTTCCCTGACCTTGAAAAAAAAACACACTTTTCCCTGACTTTGCCCTGACCTGTGGCAACCCTGATTCTTGGGAATACTCAGAATGGAGGGAAAACCTTTTTTTAACCAGTTACCGTACTTCAGTTTTCTTACCACTTTCCTTCCAAAAATACATTAAGGATGTCGACACACTACTCACTTTTGTACTTCGATGGTTCCGAGTGTCTCGTAGGCGAACTCGCACTTGTCGTCGACTTCGATGGCTTTACTGATGAGCTGGGACGCCTTCTGCACGTCCTGCTTCCACTGTAAGTGCAGCAAACTGGAAGGGGAGAAATGAGAAACTTGTTTAAAATATCTGATATCAGAATCATTATTTTCATTTTGTGGTGCATGACATCTTGGTGAAAAAGATTCAATTTCAAGAAATTCAGAGAAAAATTGTAGATGTAGTCAGGATATTGAATGCTGAAGTTCCTTTTTTCAGTTAAGGGCAAAGATTTTCTAAGGGACAGTCTCACTTGTGGGCAGAAAACCAAGGGGACTGAGCCGATTCTAAAGAGCTTTGAGGCCCTGGACTCTTGTTACGTCTACCCGTTTTTGTGGTTTGTCGGGGTACTCTTAGCATGATGTTATTTCATGAGGGGCAGGGGGTCAAAAATTGTCAAAATTTGCATGTTATCATTTATGGACAGCCTCTTTGTTCCTGCATGTCCATTTTTTCCTATCCTTTATTCAAGAATTCTATTTTTGATAATGTTAAATCTGGGATCACGCTAAGGGTTTTGTTAAACTAGCCAAATTGGCTTCTTTGGTATATTTGGGAATATTCATTATAGCCAAACCACTTATGTGTTTGCTCAAAATTTGATCAAATATTGACAAATCATAATTATATGCCACTTATGCTTTTCTTTAAATCAAGATCTATCTCTGACAAAATTGATTTGCCAAAGACTCTCATTTTGGCTATTTTACTCAATGTTTAAGGTCGCCAAATGTTCATTCTATTAGTCAGTAGCAATTTGGCGAATGGTTAGCGCGACCCCTGTAGGATCCTAGTGCTGACCTGAGAGGTGGTTTAGTCTAATATTCTTTTTTGTTTTTCTGCATAAAAAAAGATATTCTACATAAAGTATAACATATAAATACTCAGCTACAGTACAGAAAACCAATGCACCCGACAGTCAAATCATGAACCTCGAAGGGGTGCACCACTAGTGTTAGATTCTATCGACCCTTACCCTCTGTGTACATAGATGTTGCCGTTATCGGGCTCCACCTTCAGCGCTGACGTGTAGTTGTCGTCTGCCTTCTCAAACATCTGTTGGTCGCAGAGGGCTTGACCGTAGAGCGCGTAACCCTCAGCGCAGTCCGGGAACTTAGTCAGCGACGTCTCAAACACCGTCATAGCGTTCTGCATCATGAGCGGGCTCCGTGCCGTGAATGCTTGTCGGTACTCTGAAATAAGATTTTCCAACTTTTAATTCCACTGAAAACACATTTGATTTCTATATAAAACCCCAGGTCATGAATAAACACCAGTGATTGTGAAAATCAAAATATATCTTATTCAATCTTTATCTTTGGACACAAAACTCGTTTACAAATTACAGAATCAATACAAATGAATTTACCATAAAATAAGGTACTTATCATGTATTATATTACGTATATATATCTCGTGTAATGTGTTCAGATATAAAGATATGAAAATTGTAAAAACTGGCTGTCAAATCAGCCTCAGTACCATTTAGGGAATGGAGGTAATGGTACTACAACATAAACTGGCTGAGCAATTATTCCGCAGGGTGACAAAATCACATTCAATGTCATCAATTTTCGGAAAAGATTTTTAACTGGAATTTTTTATCCTTTTTTTTAAACTCTGCCTGTTTAGCCGGTAAGGAGCCTTCCATTAAGTGTGTTCGGATAAAGGGGAACTACAGGGTCTGACTTTTTTTATGTATACATTGTTTAAAGTGCGCGTAATTGATAAAGACAAAACTTCATTTTCATTATATAAAATTCATTTTGGGGTTAAAAACGTTTTAGAAGGGGACCAGATCCACCTGATTGATTATTTTGACCATACAGTCTTTTGTTTTTCTCAGAATGTTAATTTTTATCCATGTTTAAACCACTACAGGATAATTGGCTCACCTGTGTAACACTTCTGTACGTGGGCGATGGCGAAGTCAGGGCTGAGGCTGACACACTTGGTGAAGTCTTTGACGGCCTCGTCCACGCGGTCAATCAACAGGTTCAACTGACGACAAAAACAAGTAGATTCACTATAACCAATATAATAATATTAATCAAGAACAATTTGCTCTGCTCTCTTTTACCGTCCCTTAAGTAAATAAATAAAAAAAATAATAATGTGTACCGTTATATAAATTTAAATGTTCCTACTTGCAATTTAATAAAATCTCGAGAGAAAACTTGTCTAAATTTTAAGTAGAAAACCTAAAGAAGTTCTGAGATCAAAAGAGGGACTTCACAAATACAATATGCGGCCTGCTATATTTTGTTTTGAAAATTTTATATTAATTACGATAGGAAGGAAAAATGGCATCTCTGGCTTTTGCTCTACATGTTGCATCTCTAAGGTCTCCCCCCCCCCCAAACCACTCCTGTCACATGACTACAAACGAAGATGTTTTGAGGGGTGTTTGAGGGGAGTGATTCCTGAATTTTCAATAAAGCCTGAGCATAATTATGTTTGCTGAAAAAAAATTACTCTAATCTACCTACCCTGTATTTTTCGACCTTTGTAACCTGAACACAACCATTTTTTCCCCCATTTTTCTCCTCACCTGTCCCCGGTGGTGGTAGATGTCGGAGTTCTCGGGGTCGCGGCGTACAGCTGTGGCGAAGTCGTCCAGCGCCTGGAGCTGTTCACCGTTCTGCATCTTCAGACTGCCGCGCTTAATGAGCGCGTTGGACGCAATCTGACATACAGAAACCAAATCGGGTTAGCAGCGGGAATGGTACAACAGACAGATTAAGATTATGATGATTGTACAAAGTACTGTGATCAAGTATTTGAAATTCAAATATTTGAATAGTTCTCCGAAGGTCAAGCGTCATCTAACAGTTAACTTTCACTTGATAATTAAAATGTAGATTCTTACCCAATTATTGCCCATGACCAAAGTTGGATACAATTTTACTCTAATTTGTATGCTCCAACAGCCACAAACGGAAAATCGGAATTCAGACTAGAATTTTAGATCCTTATATCCTGCTGTAAACAATTTTTTAAAAAAAAAAGTATTGCTTGTGTTCCGTACCCTTTTGTCGAGGTTGTCGGTGGCGAGCAGGCGGTCGAGGTCATCGATGGCCTTGTTCCCCTCTCCCCGCAGGTGGTAGAATGTGGAGCGTAGCAGCAGGGCCTCGTCCAGGTTAGACGAGGTCTGGTCTGAGATCTCCTCCGTGCACAGCGACACGATGTGGTCGTACTGCTGGGACGAGAACTCCTCCAGCGCCTTCTGGTACGAACTGGTACGGGCAGAATGGGGAATTTATTTTTAGCATTAAAAAGCCTTAATTATATGCAACAGATATGATTTTTTTCCCTTTAAAATCGTTTATTTTTATTCTGGGCAGATTTCAAACTAAACATCTGTTCTCCTGCTCCAACCAGAAAAAGGGAGCCGAGGTTATCCATTATAATGATTATTGTTACGAGGGTAAGTGTTAAAAAACTTGGTTGGCTAAATTTTTAAGAAACTAATAGCTCTATTGATGTGATTCCTTAGTACCTATATTTATTCTATTACCGATACAAGGTTTATTCATATATTTGTGAAAAGTGTTCATTTCTTTGATGATGATGATGTGTTGGAGTTTAAGGTATATTCAGCAATTTTCCAGCTATATCAACTCACAGTTTTTGGCTGTACAAAGTACTATGATCTAATCTATGGGGATGGAAACAACGGCAAGGTGAGGTGGTGTAGCAGTCAACTACCAGTATAGAACCCTGCCGGCCGCGTGCAATGCCAACACGCTAACCATTAGACCATCCAGCCCCACTTCATTTCTTCTATGATACTATGAAGGTGCTATAGCATATATATTTTCGTTCAATTATTATACAGGCCTGTTACAGGGATGCTTGTAATTTGGTTAAATTACCTAGTTTTCTGGTTCTCTGCGTCGGCCAGTTCTATCTTCTCCTTCTCAGGCGTCTCGTCGCGCCCCTTCTCCTGAACCTCCTCCTCGTCCTCGTTCTCGCCCTTCTTCTCTTCGGCCTCCTTCTTCTGAACCTTCAGCAGGATCGGGTCGTTACAGAACGTGGAGAAGTACGTGCGGATGAACTGTCGAGACGGCTCCACCGGGCCACGGGACTGAAACAGAATGTACGTCAGGATCTATTATTATTCAAATCAATACACAGATTTGCCAAAGGTTCTATGAAAAAGTATGACATGTTTATTATCGTTATTTCTCAGATAATCTGTTTATAATAACTCAGTTTGAAATATTGGTGCTTCACATTCATTTGAAGCGAACCATGTTTCTTTTCATTTGGCTATTAGGTCCTAGTTTATCATGATAATTATTGTATTTCAGCTATGTCAGAACCAGGTTGAGTTTACAGTACAGTACTACTAGTACTATTATAGAATATACAGGGATGATAACGACAGTAAAGAAAGTTGGTGTAGGAAATTGGACCTGGGCCTGCTTTGAATTGGCCCATTGGCCCATCACTCCCCTCGTCCTATTATATTCTAATTCCGTATTTGGACTTAAAGTGGCTTTTCCCACATTAACGATACTACAAATGTTAGAAAATAAGAGAAAACGCCACAATGATTTTGGGGAACGGCCCCTTAAATCTAAGACTGATGGGCCTTTTGATACTAGAAATAAATCTCTAGAAATATACTTGACAGTTCATTGGGGAAAAAAGGTATACAGTGTTCGAGATTAAAGCCTACCTGGGGGCCATTGGCCAACAATTTTTAGGGAAAAAACATTGACATTGGCCTGGATGGCCAAAGAATTTGCAGGACTAAACATGATGGCCGACACTTTTGAAAGTTAGTTTCGACCACTGGGTATATATTGAAGTAAACTAACCTTGTAGTTGTCCTTGGCCTTTGTCCGCCCCAGCTCCTTCAGCACGCGGTCGGCCATCAGCAGACTCTGCTGGTTCTCGAAGCTCTCGAGGATACACACGGCGGTCACGTCCTCCAGACACTGCATCAGGTCCCCGGTCTGCTCCGAAGCCTTTGCCCGCCGGAACAGCGCCTTCGTGTAGCGGTTGTTGTACTTGAGGGCCTGCGTGCAGTCGTCCACCACCTGCTGGTGGTTTTTCTGTTGGAGGTAGAAGGGGAGTTGGTACATTACTAATACAATTAGTCTTCATTATAAGTCTGTCAATAAGAATTTATTCAATACTTATGCATGTCATGATTTAAAGGCTGTATTCTGCATACCGATTTTGATGCTGCCAATTTCTATTTGTTTGATTTTCTCTGAGAATATGACATGAGAACTTATATCCTATATTCCATTCAAAAGAGAATTGTTACCCTTTCTATTGATGTATACTATGTATATCTAACCTCTATTTAAACTTCAGATTTTTTAAATCGGCAGCAAAACCTGGATGTGGAATACGGGCTTAAGTTATTTTCCCATTCATCTCACTTACTTAGGGCAGAAAAACCATAAACTTCAATTTCCGACCACATGTAGGCCCAGTTGAGGTAGAGTCCCACCCATGGTGGCCAAAGGCCAAAAAAATAGCTTTGAACACTGCGGTTTAGTGTAGCTAAGTATGAGGAGAGATTTTTTTTAACTTTCTTTTAGCAACTTAAATAGCTGATTATGATCAGTCGAGACTCACGAGTTGTTCGTAGGCGGCAGCCCGGTTCTGGTAGAAGGTTGCCATCTCCTGTTTGTGCTCCGCGGGGCACACCTTGATGGCCTCCCCGTAACACGCGATGGCCTGGTCATACTTCCCTCCCTTAAAGTACTTGTTGCCTTTGTTCTTGGCTGCCTGGGCCGCCTCAAGAGGGCTCTGAAATGATAACAAGTATGGTAGAGTAGAGGTTCATATAGAGTCAAAGCGTAGATGATGAGTGTTCAGTGTTTCAAATTTAAGTTACGCTATTGTCCTGCCACTGCCATGTTAACGTCCTATGACATGGGATCACTTCTCGTCTGCATGTCTCATAATTTTTGTATCTGCCATACTTTCGATTTGATGAAATATAGAGAAGGTTGTTTGAAAAATACACCCAAAAAGTTGCCCCCTTTTTCTTTGTCATAAAATCAGAACTAAGACCTTGATAGAAAATATATATATATATATACAAATTTCCCTCAAGAGGAACGTTAATAGCACCCCTGTTGAACAAAAATAATTCGTCGTCAGTTAGTGGGTATGGGGCTATACTGTTGGTTATCGTGTTAATACAATCCACATCCTTAACTCTCCCCCAACTGATAGTCCACGCTGTAGCCTCTCAGTATCGGTAGGCTGAGTGAATTTAAAACCAAAATCTACGCTGATTCTGTTCATCCTAAGATGTATACTCCTTTCCAGCCAGGTAAGTTTTTCAGATTTTTGATGTTTCAGAATATCTCCTGTTTCGTGAAGTATGAACTAATATGAAGTGAACTTAACCATTACCAGCCTAGGTTGGCAGGTTATTGGTTGCTTTACGCCCAATAAACAGCCAGTCAAATCAAGGGCGGTGATGGTGATCGAATCTATGAGAAGGTAGAGACCATACCCCTACACATTTCAGGGCTCACCAAATCCAGCGTCCTGGGTGTCCTGTCCACCCCTTAAAGGCACAGGGCACCCAGACAGGACCCTTAGGGTGTCCTGTGAACACCCTAGAAATCATACCTTAATATCAAGGTTGAGGCAATGGGACCCCCTGTTTTATGGTGCAGGACACCCACAATGCCGGTCAGGGTGTCCGCAGGACACCTAACGATTATAAAATTCTGTGAGCCCTGCATTTACCGAGGCAGGTGATCTTTAATGTGCATCGTCCAATAGACAGGGCCAGACACACAACAGCCAGTGGCCCTCAAGGGACCTTTGATAACCCAGTTGTTGCCACTGGGGGAACGCAAAGAGGTACAGCAGTCAGCCAACTACAGCGTCGATCCCGGTCCGCCTGTATGCAAGTCGGTCACGCTAACCACTGCATCGACCCTATGCCTACCGGCCTAGGTGGTCCACTCCTGTATTTGACACCCATTCAGTAGATGGCTGTCATGTCGGTTGTTTAGGTTTTGCAGGGGTCATAACAGCTTTTGGCAAAGCTATGGGAAATTTTATAGGAAATCTTTAGCAAAAATATAGGGGAATATAAGAGGTTTTAGGGCAAAAATATAGAAATTTTCAGAAAATCTTTTTTGACATCTCCTGACATTGAATATGTAATTGATTAGCTTGAAACTAACACAAAAATAATCAATAGATATCAAAGCAATGTAGGAAAATTATTTGTGCTATTCAAAATCACTAAAAAGTAGGAAATCCCACAGAAGTAGGAAAAGTGGCATCTCTGAGATATGTTTCCACAAACACCTAACAGTAACACTAACAGAATATTTTAGCCCTAGTGTCCCAGCTTGTCATGTACTCACGTCCACTCTTAGTCATCCATCACAAATCTTTACTAATTTTTCTGTCATTTGATAACATAATGACTGGATATTGATAAAAGCTTAAGCTATTCACTGTAAAAGAAACGAGTCAACAGTCTAACTCTTTATGAAAGTCACTGGTCTGGCGTGTCATTCATGGCGTCAGAAACAAGTTCTGACGTCGTCAAGGATGACGTCAGAGTGTGACGTCATGAGTCATGACGTCACAGATTAGACATCCTTTCTAACCTCCTTTTAGAGAGTTTTCTACTTTCAGATGAGCTTCACCACAAAGCCAAAGGTTACCTACGATGGCTTACGATGCGAGGTCAAAGGTTAACGATGCGAGGCCAGCCTCTTGTCAACATCAGATTATAAAATTTTGACAAAAGACAAGACTCAAAGCGACTGACAACGTCGGACTAAAACTTTGACAGGTGTCAGACTCAGATCTACAGTAGACACTGACACTGGCAGAGAGCTGTCTCCAAAGTGGTCGTCGTGCATGTTCATTTTTCCTTAGACGTTTCTAGAGTAAGATTACACTTACTCTACATTGAACACCTAGGGGTCGTCCATAAATGATGTCACACTTTTCCAAGATACTTTTAGGCCCCACCTACCCTCCTGTCACACAAAATTAAACATGAAAACATGGCCCATTTTCAGGCACTGTCACACTGTTCAAATCATGGTACCCACCCACCCCCTTGTGTGTGACATCATTTACGGACAGCCACCTACAGTTTCTCGGGTCTACCAAGCAGTAGTGTATCTGCCACTATAGTGTCAATCATGTGTTATTACAATTTTATAAGAATTTCCAGCTGTCAACTCACCAGGCCGGCGTCTCCTTGGTGGCCCACCCCTCCTGTCGGTCCGCTGACAGGGGCCGGGGGGTCGGCCTCAGGGGCCTTCTCGTCCCCCCTGGACACCCCCCTTTTGTACAACCAGACCCCGACCAGCCCGACGGCCACAGGAGCCCCTAGGGCCACGGCCAGCTTCCATTTGGGGATGTTCTGAACGTTTTCCGTCCAACTCACGCTCCTCTCCGCCATCTTGGTCGGCCTCGTCTGTCCAGTTTGACCTAAAAATAGGTCTGTTTATTATCCGCCATTTTAGTTGGGAATTTTCACCTAAATCCCAGAATGATTTTCATTCGGTGGTTTATGGAAATTAGGACTATAAATTAGCCAACAGGCCAAAAACCATCAAAAGGACTTCCCCATTTTATCATTTATAGAGGAATAATGAAAGAAATACAAATTTTAAGTGACCATTAAAAGCCATGGACTGTTGTGAGTGTATAAACCTATTATTTGAGAAGTAATCTGGGTCAGAGTGGACTACCACCTTGGCTGCAAGGACAGAAGTCATTCACTCGCCGAGCGGATATTGGGATGGATTTTGTGGCGTATAGAGAGGGCAAGATCTGCTTGAAGATTGTGGTTCTCGTCGAAGTGGCACTCTGCAGCGCGGGTGCTCTCGTCGTCTGCAGTATGGTTTGACACGGGGAGGTGAATGAGTTTAATGCAGATTGTCAGACTGGAGAATCCGGCCTTCTGATTGGCTGAGGCGGTGCGCCGCTGATTGGAGGCAGCCGGCCTACACCTACCAGCGAAACAATGTAGAGGAATATTGTCAAAAATATTATCTGGATAGATATTCTAAGCATTCATGGTGAGAACAATAGAAAATAAAAGATAAGAGTTTCCCTATAATCGATCTTTATCAATGTGTCTATGCATAGAATATGGGTTACACAGGACCCCTGTTTTCTTTTTTTTTAAATCCAAATGGACCCGGACAGCGTTGAAAATTAAGAAGATATTCTTAAGATCATGTAAAACAATTTCTAGCTTCTAAAATACATGCCGCGAGCATCATAATGCTTTTCCAGGGTGTTCCATATTTTTCTGGACAATTATAATGGAATTTGGGGAAAAACGTTAAAAATTTCCTTTAAAAAAAAAAGTATTAGGCCTAGAGGGCTAAAAATTTAGGGTAGGTCGGGTTACCCGAATACAAGAATTCCTTTTTTAGGCCTTACCAAAATATTTCATTTTTAGCTTCCCAAAATGACCCAAGGCCATGCATGTTCCTCTCCACTTCCCTTAATAAAAGTTTGTTATATTTTACTTTTCATTGAGTTATCTAGGCCTAGGCCTATTTATCTCATTTTTATTTTGGAAAATTTCATTTCATGTTATTGGTGGAGGGGGCGTCAGGGGGGGGGGAGACTCACCCTGTTTTAGCAACATTGAGCGACGGATCATTTTTGCCAAATTTAGATATTTTTTTAAATGTAAATTTTTAGCCCCCTAAAGAGGCGCATTTCTGGTTTGCATAAAGAGGGTGACTTGTTGTTTAAAAAAAAAAAAAAAAAAAAAAAATAAAAAATTATTGTCCGGCTAGGCACATAAAAAACCATTTCCTACTTCTTTTTTCTTTCTTTTTAACACGTTTCTCTCTTTATTAACGAATGTGTGAAAAGGGCTTGTAGATCGTTTACATAGAATAATAAACTAGGTCTATAGAAAGTTATTTCAATGAATAAAAGTGTAAAAAACTATTTAGAAATATTTATTTGTTTTATTTACGTCAATTTGATGCAACTTTTTCCTTTCCTTTCCTCGTGCTTGTTCCCGGGTCAGCCGGGTCGCTCAGTGTCTGTGACGTCACGAGCTAAGCTACTTGCTGATTGGTTGTCCCAGTCAGTCAGTTTTTTTGTTATAATCCTTAGTTTTCTTGCAGTTTCTTTTAGTTTATTCTGGTTTGTGGTAAAGATGTCTGTTATTTTTATTCTGGTGTCATCTGGTATTTTTTCACATTCGTCTAGGATGTGGTTTTGTGTTTCCTCAGATTGGCCACACCCCCTACATGTTTGATTTGCATATTTGTTTTTATAGTTGCCTTTTGCATTCATCATTCTGTTTCTTGCCATGAATATGTTTTTTATGTCCTCTCGTGGTAGGTAGGTGACGTAATTGGCGGAGTTTGGTGTTTCAAGTTTTTTATTATGTGTAAGGTAGTTGAATTTAGATTTTTTCTTTCCTTCTGTTTCGTGTGTTGTTTTTTGTAGTTCCTTAGTTTTTTCTTTCAGGAGTTTTTTTCATTTGTTGTACTTCAGGTCTCCGTCCAAATCTACACCCAATTGGTGTGCTATGGTTTTATTTGTTTGGTTCCATGATTGTGTGTTCTCTGAGTTGGTGATTTCTTTTAGGTTGTCGTCTTGTTTGGTCTAATTTTTTTTTGTGTACAGGAGGCGTTTTATCTTGATTCGATGCTCTATGTCTAGTATGTCCAGTTCGTTGTATATGTTTTCTCTTGGGGTTGATTGTGGGATTCTTAGGATCCTCTTGAGAATATTGTCTAAGATAGTATTTAGTTTTTTTGTTTGGGTTTTGTTGAGGTCCCATGTTTCACCGCCGTAGGTTATTATTGGGATTACACAGACTTCGAGTAGTTTCCAGATTGTTTGCATTTCAATTCCTTTGAAGTTGGCGTCTCCACCAATGTGCAGTATTGTCTGGAATGCTGCCTCTGCTTTGCGAGTTATTTCTTTGATATGGTCATCAATGTTGTTTTTATTGTTGATGGTTTCGCCTAGGTATTTGTAATTGTTTGTTTCTGCTAGTATCATGTCGTTTATTTGGTATGATTGTTTGTTTTTGTTACTCCCTATTATAAGGGTTTTTGATTTGTCTTGGCCGAATTTGATTCGGAGTCTGTTGGATATTTCTTCTGTGGTTTTTATCATCAGTTGGTGGTCGTTGTGGTTGTTAGAGATGAGGGCGATATCGTCCACCCATAGTAGGCATTTTGAGTTTTGGTCTTTGATTTTGTCGTTCATTTTGTCTTTGGTGATCTCTTTATTTATTTCATCAATCAGGTTAGCATATTGGGTGACTGATAGTATTCCGCCTTGTCTTATACTGTTTTTTATTTTTATGGTCCTTGTCATTCCATGCTGGGTTTTTGCTTTTGCGGTTAGATTTTTATTCAGTTTGTTTGTCAGGTTCCATAGTCCTCCCGTTAGTCCACTGGTATGCATAGTATACATTATGGCATCTAGCCATGCTTTATCGTATGCTTTTGTCACATCGAGGAAGGTGATAATGGTGGGTTTCTTCTTGGTTTTGTTGTCTTTTATAGTTTCTTTGAGGATTAGGAGGTGGTCAGTCGTACTGGAGCCTTTTCGTCCTCCTGCTTGTTCCCTTGTGATATGGATCTTCTTTGTTATTCTGTTGTTGAGGAGTCTTTCATATACCTTTCCAAAGTTGGATGCCAGGGTAATGCCCCTTTCATTTGAGCATTTGCCCCTTTTTCCTTTTCCTTTGTAGATTCTTGTTATTGTTCCCGCTTGGAAGAACATGTAAATGTAGGCTGATTATTATGATAATCAAAAGAATTCTTACTTCACTTTTAATATCACGAGGAATGACATTGGGACATTACAATTGTCCCGAGTCAGCCACTCATCACGGGCCTCATCACGGACGATAACATGAGGGAAAATTTTCCAAAAACAGATGAATAACAGTGGCGGATTTAGAGTGGCGAGGGGGCGAGGGCACTGCCCCCTCCTTTTTGGGCCAAATTTAGCTTTTTTTTAAATGTAAAATTTTGAAAAATTGGAGTGCCCCCCCCCCACCCCCCACTTTCTTTGAGCGCGCCCCCACCTTTTCAAAAAGCTGGATTCGCCATTGAATAAGATAATTCCTGTTAACAATGTGCCCCAACTTTGCAGATTGGCTGTAGTTCCAATTTCTTTCCCTAGGTGACTTTGTTTCCGATGTTAGTTCAAAAAACATCCACTAGGAGCCAGTACCGAGTTCAAGTAAAATGTTTCTGGCGGGGAAAAGGCGGGGAAAGGGCCAATGACTGATTCAAACGACGTTTAAATGCATAATTTATCTTATGTGAAGGCCGTGAAGGACATTATTACAAATTTATAAGGACACGCGCCCACTTTGGTTTTGTCTAGTGTGTCACAAAAGCAAGTAATTTGATCCCACCTTTTGAAATGCATGTTTTATTGAAATAACTTTAATGGCCAATCAAAGATTCTAGATTCTAGCTGATCCAGAGCTTTTTTTAAAAAAGAAAGGGGGGGGGGGGGGGACTGACGTGAACATTTCTACCACCTCCTCTATCTGGTGTTGAGAATTTTCCATTAAAACAAAAAAAATTGTTTTCTTTATTTGGTATTTTATTGTTCTGCAAAAAAGCCTAACCATAAATAACTGCTTAGAACGCTATCTGCCAATCCAGAGCATGGCTTCGTGATATGAAATTCTACTATCAACAACGTAAAAGATGTATGACGAAATTAATGTAGGAAACCAAGATAAGTAGATCATGCATGCTATGGACGAGGTACCTCCACACAGTCCACTGGCATTGTCGCAATGGCACATTTCTGCCATACAAAAAACGGTATACATTACTCACCGGTGACTAGAAAAAAGTAAGTCGATTTAGGCTGAATGAATTTGACTCACAAAGTTATTCACACTTGCATGTAGACCCTTAGGATTATCATTGCGCTTATAAATGTGCCACTTGGCGGACACTTTTAGAACAATTGGTCCGCACATAGGCTATAAGTATGGAAATGGAAAGTATGGAAATGTTGCCTAAATAGAAGACGTTACTTTCCTCTTTGAGAAATTTAAGGAACCATTTGAATCCACAAATATTCATTTTTTATAACTACATTATGGATTTATGAAATGTGATCTGGTTTACTGTTTTCCTTTTCCATCAGTGCAAGTGCCTTCCATTGTCTTCCACCTTCCCAGGTCTGCTTTCCTTTTGTTCCACGCTGCTGGCCATTCATCTATTAGTAACAACCAATAGTGGTAGCTTGGCTATGAGGTATTTTTATTTCTATTTTAAAGTAATTTAGATGTAATGTCACCCAGTTTCACATTCAGTTTCACATTCAATAAACCATAGTAAAATAGTAGGTTAATGTTTTGACCATATGGGAACGCCCGTTAAAATGTTTGATTTACATTAAGATAATTTGCACAGCCTGTTTTCTCCCTTCAGCATTCTCTCTTCACTTCTCTGTTCGTTTTCACCCTACACTTACATATATGTTTCTAGTGTGTAATTTCAATACGCTTGCACAGGTGTTTTCTTTTTAAAGAAAAAATGACATTTATTTTTGATAAATATCTATATACAAATACCAACACCATAAGCTATTATCTAACTAAATTGTACTTGATCAAATAGAATCACTATGCGTTGCTTTTGTTTTTAATATACCTTAATCTTCCAGTATAAGCTATAAGTAATAAGATACATTTTCTTTTACATATGTCTACCACCATAGGCTACTAGCCATTAGATTTGCTATAGACACATTTTTCCTTAACATGTATATGAGCTATTACTACTTAAATGGATTTACTTCACACATTTACAACAAACATTTTACCTTAACCCCTTGCTGACGGCACAATTTGGGGTTTTATCTAATGAAATGGGTCTTTGATTTTTCCCTTTAATTTTTTTTAGATTCTACCAAAGTTTTAGATGATAAAGCCATATACCATTGGGAAGTCCATTACCAAAGGACTTAGAATATGTAAATCTATTTTTTATTTCTGTTGCCATGGTAACCATAGAACATTTTCAGAAGCAGACCCTTTCTCGAAAAAAGACCCTTTTTACAGCCTACTTTTCAAAAATTGGCCAAAAATGAGAACAAATAATGATTTTAGAGGAAAACTTTCAATTTAGAAATTGTTCCCAATGCAATTTCCCATCATTTGATACTCCACTTTTTTGAATATTTGCATTCTTTGTGTATTTGCCTTGAAGAGATATATGGGGACATTGTAGCACTAAAAATAATGAAATTTCCCCAATTTACAGTTATTTATTATGATATACATCATCATATTGATGAAAAATACAATTTAACCAAAAGGAATTATCAGATAAATGATAATTATGACAACACACAATGTCAAGGGTCTATTTAAGAGATTTTTAGCAACATTTCTCAAGAAATACTTTAGATAGTTGATCAAAACTCCAAAATACTGGTTTTCATGGGCGGCCATCTTGGAAATGGCTCAAAATGGTTAATTTCTAGCCATTTTCTGGTTTTGTAGAATGAAATAAATATTGCTGTCAACTAAAGAAAATAATGTCTAAATGATTAAAAAGTGCAGATGTATTTAGATATAATTATTTTATACACACTGAAATCTACTGAAATGAAAAAAAAAAGAGATTGCAATTCCAAAATAAGCAATTTAAACTTTAATTATTTGGTATTTTATGGGGAAATTAAGGGGCCCTCAGCAATGAGCACCCAAAATTGTTGAAGGTCCCCCCCTATTAGGGCCTCGCAAAATTATTTTGTAAGTGTCAATGAGTAAAATTTATTATCCAGTAGCAGTGACATGATATCTGAAATATTCATTTCAAAATATAGCATTGAGCTCTGAAAATGATAGATACTATGACCTAAATAATGACCATCGATCATATATGATCGATTTTCTATGGGGCCGTCAGGAAGGGGTTAACTTGTGTATAACTGTACCACCATGAACATTCATTTATCAGACAGATAAGGGGTGTGCACAATCATAATATATATATTATTGTGTAGACGTAACCATGTGACTGTAACATATTTGTCTCCTTTAGCAATTAGAAAATTTGTGAATTTCAGAGCCATTTAAGATATTTTGTTACTCCTAGAACCTATTTTCTGAAGATATAAAGCACTTACAGCTAAGCAACTAATATACTCTTGCATGGCAAACCATGCATGCATTAAATATTTGTTAGCTGCATGGAAAGCTTAGCCAGGCCACATGCGACACATGTATACCCCCTAGTACCATGTATATTGTTAATATAACAAATTAAGTTGCTGTTATATTTGTATGATCTCCCACATTTATTATATGGTGCCCAGTACCATCCATTTCTGCGGATCCTACTGTCACTGGTGATTTTTTTGGTACTGCAAAAGAGGTGGCTACTGGTACACTGTTATAAAAATCCCGTCAAATTTACGGTAAAGTACTGGCAACTATGTTGCCGAACTTTTACCGTTAATTTAACGGGTGACCGTAATTATGTGTCACCGTATTTTTTACAGGTGAACACCGTTTAAGTTTAACAGTAATATACCGTAATATGTACAGTGGACTTTCATTCTTACGGATCGAAACTGTATAAGTTTAACAGTAATATATGGTAATACATACGTCAGACTTTCATTCTTATGGATCAAAACAGTTTTAGTTCAACAACAATATACTGCAATACATACTATAGTAAAATGCCATACAGTTTACACTTGATGTAATTTTAGCAGCATTGAAAGTTTTATTTTTCCTGTAATCACAGTACAGGATAATTTAGCCAATAACCAAGTACATCCATTTTCTCTTGGTTTAGCCTTGCATGGGTTGTTTGACTGTTGGAGGTAAAAACCTACAGGGCTATAGCTGAGTTCTTGTACTAAAAAGGTGTCTACGTGTTAATCCTACTGAAAAGGTGTTTTAAAACATCTTGTAAATGTTTTAGGGTGTTCTGGTTGATAAGCCATACCAAAAATAGCAGGCCAATGAGGTGATTACCTTAATAACGGTATAACAACCTAAAAATCTAACATTTTTAATGACAAAGTTCCAAATTCCTAAATGTATGAAAAAGATATTTTACTAATCATGGGCAAAAATACAGAAGACATGCTGCAAACCACTACTACTGATAGTACTATTACTGTATAGTAGTAATTTGATAACATGACTAGCCGAGGTTTGAACCCGGGATCTCTCACATAAGAAGCTTGTGCTCTACCACTGAGCTATGGAGGCCTGTAGGCCCAGCTTTGCTACTTAACTGAATAAGTAGGGGTATGAAACTAATGACTTAATGTCTGTCTAATGTTGAACACCTGTAAAGTAGTACTGATTGGTGCTGACTATGACAGTGTACACCTCATGCAGTCAAAGTTAGCTCAGTTGGTTAGGCTTCTGCCTTGAATGTGGAGAATGTGGGTTCTAATCTCAAAGTGTCCATTTTCCTTTTCCATACAGTATACAATTTCCAGATACGGTATGTTACTGTGAGGCTAAAATTCAGTAATAAATACAGTTATATACTGTAAATTACAATGATATTATGGTAAATAACCTTAAAATAAAATACGGTATTATACTGTTGAGGTTTACAGTATATAACTGTTAAAGTTACAGGTTTTTTTAACAGTGTACTGTAAGCGGAGGTGCTAAAGGCACCATAAATGGAGGCGCTGATGGAAGTACTGGCAGCTGATGGTGGACGATGTGGTGTTCTGGCATATGGACAAAAGTGGTCCAGATACCGTTGGTTCATCTGGAGGTGGTGGGGGTCCGTCCGCAGGTGAAATGACAATGTTGGATATTGTTTCCAGGCATTAGGGTCAGGGGCAGAAGCCGGTGACTCAGGCAGGTATCAAACACCCTGACCCCCGGGTACAGGTACCCCAGTGGTGGTTTGAATCCGACAGGGGCGGTCCCGGGAACACTGGTTGTCTGTTACCCACATCTGGCATGAAGAACTTCCTTATGATGGAGAGGAGGGCACTCCATCAGGAGGGGGGGAGGGGGGTTGAGTCAGGAATCGAAGGCATAAAGACTATACATGGGAGATCTGGTGAATGGGATTGACATGGGAGTGTAGGAGAGTGGAATTGGAGTAACTGGCCTGGTGAGTGGGATTACAGTATTTCAGTGTGACCTGAGAATGGAGACGACTCCACGGTCCAGAGCTATTCCTTACAGGGGGCAGGCATTTCCAGGTCTAGCTTTGGCTCCCTTTGTTTCATTGACCCCAATCCTTCCCCCTGAGATCTTTTCTCTCCAAACATGCCCCCTTGAAGTCAATAAATAAAATAAATGAAACTGTGTTCCCTGTTACTCCTAACTGTTAAATGTTCTAATTGTTGTTGCTATGTTCCACCACTGCCAAAGTATTTGCAGATGGTGGAGAAGGGAAAGCCTACTGTTCTTCCAAGGTAAGAGGTGGAGGCTCCTGTGGAGATGCAGTAGACCTATCCAGTTGTGGTAGTTGCTGGTCCTGCATGTCCACTGCAGGCAAGTCTCCTCTAATGTCTGATCCCAAAGGTACGAGTTCCAGAGATCCTTGCTGGCTGGGGGCTGGTTTCACAACTGCCCATCCCAGATCACAGGGTGGGTTTATATATAGCGGAATATGGGAATGGGTGTGCCCCCCACCATACGCACCACTCTCACTCTGATTGCCACCCGGACGTATCCCTTGTCAAAGCCATTGGCATTCTAACCACAGAAGGCAGAGTTACTCCAAAATAGACCCCTTTTAATATACGCGCCCTTAATATAGGGGGGTCTGAATATAAGCTAAGTATTAAAATGGTGTGCATTCATAGGGCAACTGGGCAAATAGGAGACTTTGGTAGTTACCCATTCTGTGGTTTCCTTTTCCTGATCAAATTGACTAAGACGTGCTAAAATAACAATTTCCTTTAAATAAATCAGAAAAAGACACATGAACACATATTCCATGCTCAAAAAAAGACCACATATACATGTTGTAGGAGCATTTATAGCACCATTTTGCTAAAAAATAACCATTTTTGACCATTATTTGGACTTGTTCTTTAGTCCATCAGGTTTTATATGTAACACAATACATTAAAATATACCTTGAATAGTATCTAATATTTCTACAGACAATATTTCGTCTGCTAACCTTTATAAAAAAAAGGTCATAGTTTTGGAATAAAACTCTAAAAAATCCACATTTGATTAAGCGTGGCACTGGGATGAAAGCCTTGGACACTTTCAGAATTTAACATGATAGATATTCACTGACCACATGTCTTGTTATTCTTTATTTCAGCATTACAAGCTAGACAAATCCATTTAGTGTCAATTTAGTGTATCTGATAAACATAGTTATTTGATATTCATGTTAGTACACAAAAACTTTCATCTGCATATATATCAAGGACAAAAGAACCCCATTTGGCATTTTGGAGTGTAATCTACAGTTATGATATGGCTGGCAAACAGGCAAAAATGGTGGTTTTTGGAACTTTTATTGTTAGCTTTCAAAACTGAATATCTTTTGATTGGTCTTGAAGATAACAACATATGGAATGTCCAAAAAAATCCTGCAACACATCCTTTTTGAAAATGAATGTTTTGCTAACAATTGGAATGAATTATAAACATTTCTATAGGCCTTAATATTGAATGTCCAACTTTTTATAAAATTGTATCTATAGTTCTATAGAATGAAAACATTCCATTTAGGTTCATCATGTATTGTAGTATTTATAATGTAGCACCGTTTGGCAGTGGCATAAACCTTTCTTCTCCAGTGTGACGAGAATGCCGTGTTTTGAGTGCTGCAAGAAAATGAAGAAAAGAAAAATGTCAGAAATAGGGGGTCTCCAGATCCCTAATAGTGACCACCTCATCTAAGGTACCTGCCTGTGTCTACCTGTCAGACCCATTTAGATGATGTGATAACATAACAATTTCCCTTACATTAATCAGAAAAATTTATACAAACAGGTTTCCCATGTTCAAAAGAAGACCCAATATTATGTCTTGTAGGGGCATTTCTATCCTAGTTTTGCTTAAGAATAACATATTTTACCATTATTTGGACATATTCTTCAGTTGCTAGGATTGATATGTAACACAATACATGAAACCATACATAGAATAATATCTAATATCTCTACAGGCAACATCCTTGTCTGCTAACCTTTATAGATAGATAATTTTGAACAATTTTGAAATAAAATGTTAAAATTCCATGTTAAATTGAGCCTGGCACTGCCATGACAGCCTCAGAGAGTTTCAAGATTTAATGTAATTGATATTGTTTCACTGACAAATAAATAATTCTAGTGTATCCGATCAACATAGATATTTAATATTCACAGTACTACACACATATATATGAATTGTATCTGTAAGTATAAAGAACAATAGAATCCAATTTGCAATTCCGATTGTAATCTAATGTTATGATACAGCTGGTAACTTGGCAAAAAAGGTGTTTTTTTTGGAACTTTTATTTTAGCATAAAACACTGAATAACTTTTGATTGGTCCTGATTATAATGCCACATCAAAATAATCCTCATAACATACCCTTTCTGAAAATGGAGGTTGTATAAACAATTGGAATGATTAAGAAATATTTCTATAGCCCTTAAGCTTAATATTGAATGTCCAACATTTTCAGTACCTTTTTTTAAAATGTTAGGTTCCATTTAGTTCTTTTGAAGGAAAACATTCCATTTAAACTTATCATCTGTTGCACCACTGAAACAGGTAAACTCATAGCTTTAAATTGATATATTACTCAAAGGTATTCTAAAATTAGTAAGGATGGTCCAGAAAAATTAGTTTCAAATCCATTATTTGCCCACCTGATCTTTAGCGTGTGGCGGCTTCTGCTGGGACACACCCGGAACAACTCTGCACATTTGCACCTGCCACCGACTCCTGGGGCTCTGTGGGGGCCGGACTGACTGGTGCCAGGGGAGTGGCATCTGGTCCAGAGATAGATGAGGCTGCTGCCACATATCTCCATTCACCAGCAGCACTCATCTGGAAGGAAAGGGTATCTGCAGGATCCCTGGTTGGCGGATGGGTAACACTCCTCACAATTTCTACTGATGTTCCTGGCTGGACACTCTGCCTGATCACCCTTACCTCCATTCCTTCACTGTTGTGTGCCCTACCATCTCCCCTGCCCTCCGCCTCCAAGCCATCCCAACTGACTCTCCCTGGTGTTCCACCAATAGGGATCCTGGTAGCAAAGCAAACGCCAGTGGTTCTGATTTCCTCTCCATGTGCTGAGTTTGGTGGCATCGGAAGGACACAGACTCCCACTGTGCCAGGTAAGATATCTCCTAAAAGTATTATAGTGAGCCCGAGACCCCCAATTCTCATAGTAACTTCTTGCAGTGGCTCAGCCATTTCCCTGATCCTATGCGCTTGGTGGCTGAATTGGGTTTGGAGAATGTGTAGTAGTACCAGCTAATGTTAATAACCTAAGAAACCATTCACTAAGTAGGTATAAATTCACAACATAGGGGAACCAATTTAATCCAACTGCTCCAGCACATAAAAATTATCAGATTAATTGTGCTTGCCAAGGTGAGTTGAGTGCAAGCAATAAAAAGCATCTTAGGTCTTTGTTTGTGGGTAACATGATAGCGAGTTTTATTGCTACCCTCATGTTCCTACCACTTAAAGTTGCCACCGCTAATGGCCTGGGAGACGTGCATGCATGGCCTATTATGAGGGAACAATACGGTGCTGTCCTGATGCCAGGTAAACTGATCAGCACAGCTGATTCCAACCACCTCTACAATGGGTTTCACATTAAGATACCATTTCTCAATAATCATCCCTCGCATTAGAGAATCCAATGACCTTTTGTGATGGAAAGACTCACTTTCCAAACAGGCGAGCCCAACAGGCTTACCAGGAAATTTGCGACCAAACAAGAGACATTTTATAAACACTGCATGGTATAGTTTCACAAATGTATACCCTTCAGGTAATAATTGAGTCTATCCCTGGTAGTGCTTTTGTTATGGATTCCACTAGACAAAGGAGGGGGCTTCTTGATATTCCCCAAATTCCTAATGCAAAACTGTGGGTATGTAACTATAGTCTGTTAAAGTTACTGGGGTGGTGCTCCAGGTTTATATCTTTATCTCTACTGTTCCCAAATATTATAACAAAACTTACAAATCAGGAGCACTTCTCAAGTAAGTATCTTACAGACTTGTATTGACTTACCAATATTGCTTATGTGATTGGAAATAGTGTTTATAGAATCATATACTGGAAATTACATGTGTTTAAACCTCAATACTGCTCATACACTATTTATATATGCTGTATTGTAGGGTGATATAATGGTGCATGTTAGAAAAGATGTGAAACACTTGGAATAGCAAGTAAACAGAGTTGTCAACTAGAAAATGATTTACAAATTACTAAATGATGATCAGTGCCTTTCTGAATCCTGATGCTCCTGTTCCTATCCTTTCAGAAACTTTATGTAATACTGATCATTACAATAACACTAACCAAAAAAGAGAGTGATATTATATTGGTCCCATTTCCCTATGGCACTTTTAACAGTTTTTAGAAAAATTTGTATTTTTTAAAACATTTTTCACTAACCTTTATTTTCACTTTTTCTTATTAAAACCCGTTTTGAGACTTCTAACACATTGTAATTCAAGATAAGTCTGCCATCAGAAGTAGCCATCTCTGTTGATAACAGATATTACGTCCCCTTAGAATCATATGCTCATAGATATTATTCTGGTGATGAAATTCTGCTCTGTTCACACATTCCTTTAATTAAACAAATAACTAGTAAAACCAGTATAGCGTCTGTTGTTAGAAATGACCAAGAAATATTAGACAACCTTATCAAAATTGAAGCCTGCCTGAATTCGTGATATATTTAGAAATAGCAATAGTGTTGATGCAGCTTCCACGACGCGAAAACTTAAGTGAACACAATGTAGAAGTCAATTAAAACAAGTCTTAAAAGGTGTTTATGGAACCTCAACATAAGAGGTTTGTGGATTTGCCTCTAGGTGGCAGCGCTGTGGTGGCGGTGCTATGTTACACACCAGCAAGGTCATTGACAAGATGTCAAATAAATGAACAGCGGGTGGGGGGGAGGTGTTCCAGGGGGTTCTGGGCCCCCAACCCTTTTGGTGGATCCTAAACTACAAAAATAGGAGAAATTGGGACGTGTGTGCCAGCAAATGTACGCCGTTTTAGTACTCAGTCTATTATGCCGACGGCCTCTTTCAGAAGTCCTGTATCCACGCCCCTGATGTATTTGTGCTGATGGAGCTGTGAAGTCTATGCCACAATGCCGTGACTGATCTGGGAATTAAGTAAGAGGGGTGCAATTGGAAAAACACATCCCTTACAATTTTTTTTACCAAAAGTTACATTTCAAAAAAGGAGGTCCGCGCACATATCTACATAGGCCCTATGCGAGCCCCACCCCTCCTAATCATGCGTTATGTTGTTGTTGATGCGATTCATTGGTCAATTCCTTCCAGCTTTATGCAACAACACATGAAACTGTCTGCATGAAAATCTTTATCAATTTCAATATCTCATAATTATGTCATCATTATTTACAAGCAGGAGTAAATATTGCATCGCAAACCCCTTTCATTGGTAGAATGTATACCACTCTACAGCCTGAAGGATACTTGGGCCTATACAGGAGTATCTCAATAACTTCTAATAACTTGTGACGCCTCTTTAGAAGGACGAATTCTCCCAACCACGGATAGCCAATTTCTTTAGTTGAACCTGCAGGATGCATTCTGGGAAACATGTCGACCAAACCCAAGGCTTGACTATAGAAATTTTCATGAATTGTGTCATTATTTGAAGAAAAACATTCTGAAAAATTAGCCATCATTATTTGTGAATTAGTATCCATATACACTTAATATTTCCTGAGTTGTTTGAAAATTGATTCATTGTAGATGGATATATAACAATTAATTGATTATTTTCTATAGATTTCCCATGGGTTTTGTCGACAAAATCAGCCAAAATTAACCTGCAGGTGCTTAAAATACTGAAAATCAGCTATCTGTGGTAGGGAGAATTGGAGGTAACCATATCACTTTTTGATTTGGCCTATCATCACAGGGGCGGATCAGAGGGGGGGGGGGGGGCTCCAGGGGGTCCTCACCCCCCTCCTTTTATTGGTTGGGACTTCAACTTGCCAAAGAGAAACAAATGCACGCCGTTCTAGTACTTGGCCCACATGTGGACCCTACCCTCTCCCTTTTCGAAATTCTGTACCTGCCCCTGTGTTACATAGGATTATTGTGTCCCCCCTAACCCCCCCTAACCCCCCCCCCTAACCCCTCCCCCCCCCCCCCCCGCTTCCACCCGTCTTAAGGCCGATCATCTGTGTACCTCTATGTGGTAACAGAACAAATAAAACCACTTCAAACGGTCTGAGGATGTTTCCTGTAACTCTGGTCCTTTCTCCCCACCTGACCCTTTACCATCCGCACCCACGACTTCCTGCTTGTGTCCTCACCTCACGCCTATTCCTCTTTTCTTCCCTCCGACGGCGGAGATCTCTAATTAAAACCCCTTCCCTATTAGGGGTGATCGTACCCTGTGGTTAGTTTCATCGTTAATAGACACCGCAATTCATCCTCAAAGATGATTGATTATTTGTATTTTAAGAACCTGCAGGCTAATTTTGACCAATTTTGTTGACAAAAGCCCAGGAAAAACTATAGAAAATCAATGAATACTTATGATGTTTCCACCTATAATGAATGAATTTTCAAACAACTTGGAAAAAATGTAATGTATATGGATACAAATTTTAAAAGTAGTTATCTCTAGGTTTTATCCATGTCAAACTAGAAATAGTGACATGATTAATGAAAATTCCTATGCTAAAGACTAGTTATTTGTCGACAAATTACCCAGCATGCTCCCTGATCAAGGCTAACCTGCAGGTAAAAGTCATTGTCTATCTGTGTCAGGGTGAATTCATCCTCAAAGAAAGACACCGCAGGCTTTCCGTCCTACATATTCTCTTTAATTTTCCCACCACATATTCTACCTGCAGACTTGCCTAGATCAAGATAAATGCTGAGTAATAGATCTATAATTTTGACATCAGTTGACATGGTATTGATTAGTTGATCAATTTGTAACTGCATATATATTAAATATTTCTCAAGTTAATTCTCAAATATTATCATTACAGATATATGATTATTATATTATAGCAAATACTGTTATGTTATCTAAAGTTTCTTCTGCCTTACAGAATTAGTCAGAATTACCCTGCAGCTGGTTGGAATAAGGTATCTGTGGATGTGAGAATTAAGGTTTTGATATCTCTCACTAGGGCGACAGAAATGACATTCAGAGTTTCTATACTTAAGTGATTTGTCGACATATTTCCCAGCATGCACCCTGATCTGGGATAGCCTGCAGTAACTCTTAAGAAATTGGCTATCCGTGGTTGGGGGAATTACAGGATTTCTGAAATGGGGGGTCAGGCTAAGTACTAAAATGGTGTATATTCGTGGGCACGCGGGGTGAAAGTTTCCTGTCTTTTTGTAGTCCAGGGGTCCACCAAAGAAAAGGGGGTGTCAAGGGGGTGTCAAGATCCCCCACATCCCCCTGGATCCACCCCTGGACATGGTCATTCATAATAATCGACACTTTAATTACATTCTATATCCGACTTAGTTGCTGAAGAAATTGTCAATCGTTAAAACAGACAAGCCATGTAAACAGGGGCGGATCCAGGATTTTGAAAAAAAAAAGGGGGGGGGGGCGTGCTACAGCAAAATTTTCACCTGCACCCCCAAGTTGCAGGAACTTTACATTTAAAAAATCTAAATGTGGCCCCCCCCCCCCCCAAAAAAAAAGGGGGGGGGGGAGGGGGGCGCACGCCTGGATAAATCCGCGCCTGGTAAACCCTTATATATCACAACCCACGGACTGGTAGATCAAAGATGATCTGATCTCAGAATCCTCTTGATGTGGTGTGAAAATTACTTGTGGTCAGATGGAGAGATCACTTAATGTCGGCCAATTACAAAACCACCCAACGCAGAAATAGCTCGGTCTATTCCAGTGTTTCATAATACTTCTTTTTCATTCAGGGGCAGATCCAGAGAGGGTGGGGTGGGGGGGGGGGGGCAGGGGACCTCCCTCCTTCCCCCATGATGGAGTAGTGGAGACTGTTGCTTCATATAGAAAATAAAAATATTGCGTGTGCCTGTGCGAATATGGAATGATTCAGTAAATATACTTAGCCTAAATGGAGACTCCCCCCTCTCTTGAAACCCTAGGTCTGCAGCAAAACAGTTAATTCTGAAAAGTGGGATTTCATGTTATTCTTCTCACTCTCGGGCATAGAAATGTAGACTATCAGTGTTCAGACCTCATCAACTACATGTGCTGAAGATTGAAATGATAGAATGGTGAGCAGAAATTTCCTCCAACCCCTTCCCTGAAATCAGTATTCATTTGTTTTTTTTTCAGCTATCGAGTCTATTAAACCAAATAAAAATGAAATAGAATACACAGAAGGCAGGAGTTCCAATAGACCTTCTGCAGACGTGGTCCCGTGATCACCTTTTGGTGATCACCACATGGTGATCATGACCACATGGCTGTGAATAAATCTATAATTTTGATAATAATTGTTGATTATAGTTCAGTGAGATCGTAACTTTGGCATAAAAGATACTCTAAATGCATAAAGATTGAAATTAATACTGGTAATATATTGATCACCATTATAGATGCCGGCTTATTTTTTAGACATGTGACGTCATCTGCACAACGTCTATATGCTAGGCCCCTTATAAGAACCATCTTAAGTTTGACATTTAAGTGACTCAACTCAACAAGCCACTTCTTTTGGCCAATCAGGATGAAGTGGATCATACCACCAACAGTCACTTGACTCGTTTGAAAATTAGCAATTACTCTCAGGCCCACTGACCATGACTAATCAGTATTTACACCTTCTCCATTCCCAGCCCAATTAAAGTCTCTGACAGTTGGAAAGACTTCTCTCCTGCTCTTTATTCTCTCCCTGGATTGCCACTCACCTCCTTTGGAGTCGTGAAAAACACCTAGGCCAATCGAAGCCGGAACAAGTAGGCTGGAAATTAACCCAAGTTCCCTATTATCGCTAAGGTTTGTGTAACTATTACCCTCAACTTGTGGGCACGCCTTTCTTTTATACGGTTTTCGCGCCATTATCGGAGATGGCGTTCAGAGCAGACGACACCTATCAATTTACACTGAAAGCCTCCTTCTGACTCCTCCTTTCAATGGAGATTTCACTGAAATGTAACTCTTTTCTCTCACCCAACTTCCTCAATGTATCCACCAATTAAGCAAAAACATCTCTAACGAAATACACAAAATTCACTCAAGATACTCACCATATACCAGGGATTATTCTATGAGAGTTTTACTATTTTTGGCGAAGGGGAATAGCCATATTTTTCAGAATGAAAAGGCATTCAGGGTTAAAGTTAAGGGTCTCTCCAGTTGAGGCGTTGAGGGGCCATGACGTAACCGCCCCATCCCCCTTTTCAATGGAGATCAGTTCGCGTTTTGTGCGCCAAGTCGCGGTAATTGGCGAATTTGGCGACTCCGTAATCGCCAAAAGGCAGATCGAATGGCGTGAAAACTGACGGGACGCCGTATTGTCACGTGACCCGCTGGTTAAACTGGTTACGGCGACCACCGCCGCTGGTCGTCCAAATGTCGTCTGCTTCACTGAATATCGACACCTTTCAAAAATGTCGTCTGGTTTTGGCTTGCGGCCGTTTTTTGTTGCGAAGATCTAATGACTCTGCTGAGTAGGAAGGATTTTATCTCAGATTCGAGATTCAATTCAAAAGGTGAAGAGGGTTGAATAGGTGTCATCATTTCCGGTTTTATCTTGCATTCTTGGGTAGTGCTTTTCAGGTGGGTTTTAAACCCAATGCAGGGTTGGATTTACACTGAGGTAACAGCGGCGCACGCCCCTTACTTTCAAAAAGAAAAAGGTAGTTTTTAATGTAAATCTTGGCCAAACATCAATAAGGAATTTCTTATTCCAAAAGCGCCCCCGACCCTTTCCAATTGCATGTACATGCATGTACATCTGATCCTACGGTGCTTTTCTTTCTTCCACATATTTGCGGCAGCTTTTATTAGTATGCAGTTGGGCTTATACCTCTTCTGTTCAATGTTACCAAAGTTAAGTGTTGATGAAATGGTAGCTAGAGTAAAAATATTGGCACTATATAAATTTCCCTCAATTAGTCGGCTATATCATGGGTGTGGTTTGAACTCAATGTCTTTGTCTTTGGTGTAGGCCTTTGAAAACGTCATGGCATTGTCTATTTCTGAACTTCGACATGTAACATTTAATAGGATGCTAAAATAGATATGGAAAATGGGAATAGTGACCAAGTACGTAACAAACATGCGACATCCCCTACCCAACCTCCAGGGTCCATAACTCATCGGTCGTTGGGAACTTGCTGGGGTAGTGAACAGGACTTGTATTTAGGGGAAATAATTTACTATAAGTTAAAGTTAGTTGGAATATTTCCTTTTCATTGATATATATTTTAAAGATGAAGGTCACCTAGTCCAAGTTATTAAGTTAATGGATCTAAATAAATGTTCAACTTTAATATGATAGGGGCTAACTGATATGTTTGGTTTACTGTTTCCTGCTTCCATTAGTGTAAGTGCTTGTTTTCGTCTTCCCAGGTTTGCATTCTTTTGTTCAACCCTGCTGGTTCGCATATTCATCTATTATTAACAACCAACAGTGGTAGCTTGTCTGTGAGGTAATTTTATTTATATTTCAAAGTAATTTAGATGTAATGTCGCTAGTTTCATATTCAGACCAAAGATAATAGAACGAGTGTTAATGTTTTGAACATGCGATAATGCCGTTAAAATGTTTGATGTATATTAAGATAATTTGCACAACCTGTTTTTCACCATGTGGGTGTTGATATGTCCGTTAACCAACACAATATTCAATCATTAATATTTTCCGTCACCAGCACACACCCAGCAAAGAAGCGATGTAACTCTGACGTCTCATTATGGTCACTTTTGGGTCGGTCACGACCTCCCATAAATGTTACGTCATAGTCATGTGCTAGTTCAAGTTGTAGGGGCTAAGGCAAATATAGTAATATAAGTCCAGTAGTGAGAGGCACACACACACTCTTTATTTCAATCCATAAATCCAATAATCACAGTACAAGTCCAATAGTAAGAGGTAAATTGCTTAAAGTTACACAGCTATCCAACTAGTCACCAAAACCATATGAATGGTAAGTAATCAGCCTTATATATGAATTGCCTGTGTCTATTGCCCTTGAGAAGGTCACCTTGAATAATATAGTGTTACTGAAGGTGAAGGTTACTGCTTGTGGTATAGGGGAAGGTGAAGGTTCCTTTTAGAGGTGACCTTGGCTATTGTACCTAGCTATAATGTGCTAGCTATAGGGTGCTAGTTTAGCCTTGAAGGTGAAGGTCCTAGCCGGTAATATATGGGGAAGGTGAAGGTTCCTTTTAGAGGTGACCTTGGCTATTGTACCAGCTATAATGTGCTAGCTATAGGGTGCTAGTTTAGCCTTGGTTTAGATCGAGTAGGTCTGTGTCGCATAATTGATTTGACCTACCTTAAGATTCAAGGTCGGTGTTTGTAAGTTGTTTGATTATTTGTAGCTCTGAGTTTGGAATAACTCTTGCCTTACATGTCTTATTTCTGGGTGTCTAGACAGGGTCTAGTACACTACCGGGGGGTCTTTCTTAAAAAATGGTATTTTATCATTTTTTGTTGTTGTTTGTTTTTGTGTTGTTCATTTGATTTGCGGGTATAGATTATTTCATAAAAGGTATATGATATCTACATGGTGTAGCTGTGTCAGTGATTGATTTGTTGTTACTTAAGTGTTAACTGTTTTAATTTTACCCGGGTTCTCCACCATGTGTGCTAGTTCAAGTTGTAGGGGCTAAGGCAAATATAGTAATATAAGTCCAGTAGTGAGAGGCACACACACACTCTTTATTTCAATCCATAAATCCAATAATCACAGTACAAGTCCAATAGTAAGAGGTAAATTGCTTAAAGTTACACAGCTATCCAACTAGTCACCAAAACCATATGAATGGTAAGTAATCAGCCTTATATATGAATTGCCTGTGTCTATTGCCCTTGAGAAGGTCACCTTGAATAATATAGTGTTACTGAAGGTGAAGGTTACTGCTTGTGGTATAGGGGAAGGTGAAGGTTCCTTTTAGAGGTGACCTTGGCTATTGTACCTAGCTATAATGTGCTAGCTATAGGGTGCTAGTTTAGCCTTGAAGGTGAAGGTCCTAGCCGGTAATATATGGGGAAGGTGAAGGTTCCTTTTAGAGGTGACCTTGGCTATTGTACCAGCTATAATGTGCTAGCTATAGGGTGCTAGTTTAGCCTTGGTTTAGATTGAGTAGGTCTGTGTCGCATAATTGATTTGACCTACCTTAAGATTCAAGGTCGGTGTTTGTAAGTTGTTTGATTATTTGTAGCTCTGAGTTTGGAATAACTCTTGCCTTACATGTCTTATTTCTGGGTGTCTAGACAGGGTCTAGTACAGTCATGTAAAATTTCGGTGAGGTTTGTGACTCACATAAAAAGTACGTAGCTATGATGTCTTCTGTATGTGTGGTCTGGAATTCACCATATTGGGATGTCACAGTGACATCCCGTTTTGGTGAGGTTATGACTACACCATAGTGGGATGTCACAGGAACGTCCCATTTAGGTGAGGTTATGACTACACCATATTGGGATGTCACGGTGACATCCCATATAGGTGAGGTTATGACTACACCATAGTGGTATGTCACAGCAACATCCCATTTAGGTAAGGTTATGAGTACACCATATTGGGATGTCACAGTGATGTCCCATTTAGGTAAGGTTATGACTACACCATATTGGGATGGCACAGCAACGTCCCATTTAGGTGAGGTTATGACTACACCATATTGGGATGTCACAGCAACGTCCCATTTAGGTGAGGTTATGACTACACCATAATTATTGGGATGTCACAGCAATGTCCCATTTAGGTGAGGTTATGACTACACCATATTGGGATGTCACAGCAACGTCCCATTTAGGTGAGGTTATGACTACACCATATTGGGATGTCACAGTAACATCCCATTTAGGTGAGGTTATGACGACACCAAACTGGGATGTCACTGTGACATACCATTTAGGTGAAGTCCTGACCTCACCAAATTGGGACGTCACTGTGACGTGTACTTTAGTCTACACCAGGTGGGGCAAATTTCAATAATGCATAAATCATTGGCAGCTTTACCTTGAAACTATACCTAAAGATAATTTCTTTACAGTTTATTGAAATGACATTATCCTATAAAGATACATATACTTATCTAGAACATAAGATGATGAATATCCATGCCCAGTCTTAACAATTTCTAGATACAAAGGTTATTGTCTGAACTAAACACCTATTTGGTTGCAAGTTGGCTTCGTATGGATGCGTTGGATTGGTAGTGCCTCATTGTAACATCCTCCCAGGTATGTATTTGCTAATAAACTTAGCTCAGATATATACATCCCACATACAATATACTTTGGTGTGTGGTAGGAATTAAACCTTACCCCAACATTTTGTTGGGATTTAGTAAGGAAATTAATTAATGTAAATAAAATGTCTTGTGAAACCTTCTTAAGACGTCATTGTGACGTTGCAAAATAACATGAAAAAGACGTCATTTTTAGTCACATTGAGACATCATTCTGTAATGTCATTATCACGTCAATTGGAGTCCTCACTTATCACGTTAATATGACATCGCGATGTGACATCATAATGACGTCATTTTGGGACGTCTCAGAAAGACATAAAAGATACGTCATAGCTAGTCTGTATATGATGTTGCAAGTGACGTCTTTATGACGTGAAATGGAGTCATCACTTTTCACGTCATAAAGACGTCACAATGTGATGTAACTTCCACGTAACATGTGACGTAAATATGACATGAATATGACGTTATATTCTTAGCTGGGCAGGGTCCTCTCTCCAGCCTCCAGCCCAGTTTATATACATGTCCATTAGATATAATCTCCTATGCCTGTTGTCCAGGGTCCTAATGTCCGCACACCGCTCAGCCAGCGTACTTCTCCCATCTCAGATACAGGTGCGGGCCTTTTTAAATGGGCCCAACCTACGCACAATGGTGACGTCATGATATGGGTGTGGCTTTTGCCGCTTGCAGGTAGCCCACACTGCACTGTCATTTGGGGCCTAGGAGCTGGAGAGGTAAGACACATACCAGGGAGCGTATCTGTGGTATGACTACAGTTTAAATATATGGAGTAACATAAAACATATGGAATAACATATTTGTATACTTGGAGATTCCATGGAGCACATTAAAGTTGGGAATAACTTCTGGGATTATATTCCTGGAGCATACTAGGAGAATCCATGGAAAACACATTGGAGTGCAATTTGGAATATTTCTGGAGCATACTACACTATTCACATATCCATATAATACACACATACATATAACATTAATAAAAAGTCACACATGTTCCTTTTCACCCTATACTTACATATATGTTTCTAGTGTGTAATTCCAACACACTTTTGTGGGTGGCAGAGCCGGCCATGGGTAAGGGTATGGGGTTTGGGGGGCCCCCTACAGATGGGGGTGCCCCCCCCCCCCAAAAAAAAAAAAAAAAAGAAAAAAAAAAAGAAGGTTTTGAAAATGTTACCTCTTATTCATGCAATATTGGGCATTTCAGGTACCTTAGTGTCCTAAAGGGTCAATGTTTTTTTTCTACAATTTTCAATATGCATATTATCCATTCTTCCAGAGAATGGTAGTGGGCGTCCTCCCTCAAATTGTCGGTGGTGACATAAACTTTAAATAGAGAAAACACATGGCGTGTGTGTGTGCGAATGGGTGAAGCTTTCGTATACTAGCCTATAAATCCCAACCCCCTTTTCAAAATCCTGTTTCTGCCCCGGTGGCCCTCCCCCTTTGATACACATCAGCGTTCTAAATTTCGCGGAGAAATGGATAATTTTGACAGGTTTGCGGAATTAAGAAAAAAGGGCCCCCTTTGATACGACATTTTCACGAATTTTAGAAAAGGGGTATTTTGTCGAAGCCATAGGGAACAATTTAAGTCCCATGTTACATGTCACGAAGGTTTATGTTGCATGTCAATTTTAAGAAATGCCCCTGTCTTCGTGTCAATTTTAGGGATCTAGAGCCATAAATATTCATGTAATATGGTAAAATATACTCAAAATATGCAAGGGAAAGAAACTACATCATGGGAGGAATCCAGAACTAAGAGTTTTGTATCAAATGTTCCATGCGTAGCGGGAAATTATTGAACAAAGGATATAAACCTTTAGGAAATATCGATGGTTATGGAATAAGAAAGGTCTGTGCTTCGTCGATACGTAATCAACGTTTTTTCTTTTAATAGGAGTGTTTTATTTGGCCAAAATTCTGTGGAAAGGGGTAATTTTGCAAGTTGCAGAACACTGATGGGTAACATGTTATGTATCCAACTGGGGGCCCACTTACTTGGTTTACGTCTGCCCCTTACTCCAGACCCTAAAGGTACTCCCTGGGCAGGGTGGTGGTGGGGGTGCACTTGGGTTTGAACAGGTACCCACTGCCAAACGGGCCAGCAAAGCAGAGTCGGTGCATGTCAAAATTGAGGGGTGGTAGACCACATTTTAGGCAAAAATTGGGGGCAGCAAACTACATCCATAGACCAATATGAGGGCAATGACTTAAAATTTTGCCTTATTTATACTTTATTTTAAAAGGGAAAAAACTGAAAGAATGTTATCAGAAGTTTTCCTTAGCAGTTTGGGTGATTTCTGGAATTGACCCACCCTAATTTTTGGGGGCAGTGATCTGTGTCCCCCCAAAATAGGGGGCGGTCAACTCTAATTCAGAAGTGGTCAGTCACAAAAAGCAGGGGCAGTAGTTTGGCATTGGGTAGTTTCAAAGAGTCAGTGCCAGGGTACCAACCGAAACTCCATTTTCAAATTCCCTGTGTTTTCCCTGAGATTTCCCTGTCCCGGGACATTTTTCCCCTGTATAATATCTAGCAAGTTGTTCAAAATTAAAAGCCTCTACGTGCAGAAAAAATTGGACAAACCAACAACAAAATGTCGAATCCCTACCTTGAGAATGAGGAATTCCAGAACTTGGCCAAATGAAATTCCCAGTGTTTTCCCTGTGTTTTGGCAAAATTTCCAAATTCCATGTGTTTTCCCTGTCAGGGATTTTTTTGTGTGGCCATTTTCCATGTTTTCCCTGTGTGGTTGGTACCCTGCAGTGCCCCCCCCCCCTTACCCCAGACCCTGGAGGTCCCCCCCACCCCTCCCCCTAAACTTAGCCCTCACCCTGGCGCCGCCTGTCGGGCACCCCGCGAACCCTTCATCCGGGCACTCAGCAGACATGCTCCATGTAAACACGTCATGATCCCGGCTTACGTCATCAATTAACGCCATGACGTCACGGCTGACGTCATATGACGTCACCACTCACCACCTGGTGGGCCAGGATCCAGATCTCGTCAGGTCACGTGATCCCATGTGATCTCACGTTAGGTCACGTGATCCCACGTCAGGACTGGCCTCGTAAGGTCATTACGGCCAAGGACATTCAAGGTCACGTTACTGCATGAAGTGCCGTGGCGGATCCAAGGGGGTGGGGGGACAAAAGGGGCAATTGCCCCACCCTAGACTGAGTGGATTTTTTTTTTCAAATGATCAATGTTTGTTGATTCGTACATATCTGACATTATTTATCTTTACTTTTTTTATAGGGGGGTTGGTTTGCCCCCTCCCCCTACATGACTGACTCTGGATCCGCCCCTGAAGTGAATGTTTCAAGAGGTTCCAGAGTTCAAAAAAATAAATGGATAAAAAGAATCTAGACGGTGATGGTTGTGTTGTGCATTTGCATAGTGTGCTCTTAAGTGTAACGATAAAAAATCTAATTATATCAATTCATTCGATATCAGCCTTTTGGAACATTAATTATGATCCATTATTGTTATAATTGGATTAATGTTTATTCATATCTGTTTTTCGGTTTCTGTGTTTTATCATTTATTATTCTTTTTATTCTTCAATTGATTAGTATTGTTGGGCACACAGAAAAGTACTTCATTTCACAGAGGAAAACACTAGATTCTTTATGATGAGAATAGCCCTCCCCCACCCACGCATTTATTGCTCTTTTTGCTGCTTTTATAAATATAACCTTCATCAACGTATTCTTTGGTCAAAATACGATACCAAAAACACACACACGAAAAACGTAACATTATATTCATTTTTATTTTGCAACAATGTAACATTTACATCCATAACATTTTCTTCTCTACACTCGACCATCTTCATATCTGTTTACACACCTATACAACAGGTTGCCATGGTGACGGTAGATCACCTGACCACAGTAATGACTAGTCACAGGAGACCCTGAAGTGATTTGACCAGAGTTTGGACCACAAGGTTCACAGACTTAGAAACTCGTTCTATTTCTATTCTTTATTTGTCCTATTAGCCTATTAGCTATAATGTTTCCCCAAAGTCTTCATCTAAAACTTTGAGTATCATTAATTTTATTGGTCATTTAAAAACAGTCCTGAGTTTTCTAACACACATATATTCCACTTAATTTTATTCACTCGTTATTCATAGAATAATAATCTTCACTTTTAGTTTAGATTTGTACCAGACTTGATGGGAGGAAAAGTACTTCTTATATATTTCTGAACAACAGTAAAGTTTGATTTTTCTAATATCATATATACATTCAAACATTATACTGTCATATATCACATTGTCTCAGCCAGTTTAATGACACAAATTACATACGTTTTGCTTTCTAATAATCATATGACCAAATGTTAGGAAATGTTTCAAGTTAACTTTTGTTATACCCGTATTTCCCTGTGGAAATAAAGCCATTGGCAGGCTACTGAAAAGCATCTCTTGTCATACAACAATTACATCATACATCCTACAGACACAACCTAAATGCATCTTTGGCAGTGACAATCTACATCACACTGGAATAATATCAGTAGTGTATCTTTTGATTTAGTCTTTGATTACTCAACACATATCACATTTCGCCTCTCACATCCTTATGATATCTGAGGTAGTTTGATGTGGAGGCTCAGAATGGAGATTCAGTAGGAGTGTCTCTATTTACAGCACTCACTAGCTGCTGGTACTTTGGGCTCAAGTTATAGCTTCAATGCTGGCGATCCTCCATCAAACTGAACATAAAAGGACAATCATAGAGGTAAAGGTTTGAGACACCCAAACTTTGCAGAGTTAAATGACTTGACATGATAGTCATTATTTAGTCTATAAAGTTTCCTTGCACAATAGATTGATAACCTGATCAGACACCAGCCCTTTGAAGTACCTTTTGATCACAAGTAACAACTGACCAGTGACCTCCTGTAGGTCAGTGTATGCCAGCTGGATTTATCATTGTCTTTTTTCTGCTGGTCCATCTTCCAATATTGTAAACATAGTCTTGGATGTGGTAGTGGATTCATACAGTCTTGGATGTGGTACTGGGTTCCTGCTGAAGCTGTTAAGCTTGGATGATGTCTCTAAAAATTTATTTGAATAAATTGAGACCATTAAAAACACCTATTTCTCCTGATGTCAGTACCGTTGTGGCACCAGTTTGGGCCAGGGTATGCCAGCATAGGTAAACAAAGGGTTCCCAGGATGCACCGGTACCCCGGTCACCGCCCCGACCCCACCGGGCTTAGTGTCAAACATGGCGTACCCACTCATGGAGAGAGCAGCCGCAGTCCCTCCGGCCCCTCCCCCTGAAGCCCCAGGGACTCCATCTCTCCCTCTGTGATGGACACTTGATGTGGCCAGGGATTCCACACTGAAGCTGTGAGGTTGTCGTTGGATACCAGCGTGCCATGTGTCTCTCAGCAGTTAAATATTTATTAGAATAAATTGAGACCATTAAAAACACCTATTTATCCTGATGTCAGTATTGTTGAGGCACCAGTTTGGGCCAGGGTATGCCAGCATAGGTAAACAAAGGGTTCCCAGGATGCACCGGTACCCCGGTCACTGCCCCTACCCCCCCGGGCTTAGTGTCAAACATGGCATACCCACTCATAGACAGAGCGGCTGCAGTCCCTCCGGCCCCTCCCCCTGAAGCCCCTGGGACTCCATCTCTCCCTCTATGATGGACACTGGAGGTTGCCAGGGATTCCACACTGAAGCTGTGAGGTTGTCGTTGGACTCCGCCCCCTGCCCCGCCCCCCAGGCTGGGCCCGCCCGGCCCGGGGGAGGGTCCCGGGGTCCCGTGAGGGGCGGGGTGGGGCCCAGCCGGGGGGTGGGGACCCTGGAGACATGGACGACAGTACCCGTTGTACACCTGGCGGGACGAGACCAGGTACACCTTGCCACACTTGAAGCACTCCTCCTGAGGCTCACCTGGAAGAAAAAAGATATCATTATTAGACAATGTTTGAATAATGGTTTTGATAAATCCTAAATCAATTATCATGTCATTACCCTACTTCTTCTAAAACGACGTCCTTTCGCATGTTGCTGCCTACATAATGACTTTCTTCAGGTCTTACCAAGAACCAGCAAAATAGACCATAATCAACCTGTCCATCTGGTTGCTGGTTTGTTAAATTGCTTTTAAAAGGACAAGTGGGAACCAGCAAATTGGGTCATGACCCCATTACTTAGTTCCAGCCTCATCCTCCATGTGGCTTCATGGTGTAGTGGTTAGGACTCTCACCTCCAGACCCAAAGGTTGTGGATTCAAATCCTCAAAGAATTCATCATTGTCAGCATTTTCCAGCCTGGCAAAGCCACTTGTGGATATAAATTTTGCCATTTTTGAATGGGTTATTTCTTTTCAATGCATGAATATTTGGTAAAAATTTGTGGAATAATGGGATTTATTCTATCAAGATTCCAGCCCCTACACCTATAGTATTGCCCTCTCAAAAGCCTGTGAAAAAAAGATCTATTATTGCCCCCACATGACAATAATACTTAGTCTGTGAATGCTGATACCAATTTTGTGTTGTCAGTAACATTCTCAAGATTTTCTGTGTAATTGATTTAGAATACATGACATACAAACCAAAAGCAAATTCAGCAATTATTATTGCCCAGGCTCACACACACTAATGTCTTGGGCTATAGCCCTCAGCGGTGACTGCGCAAACCAGGAAAATAACAATTGCTTTGTGCCCCCCTTTATCTATACTTTGTATGCATCTACTAACTCTCATTGGTGCCTATATGAATAAGCAAAGTTTGGGACTAAGCATAGATATAATCTATTGAATGTTCAAACATTTATCTATTGAAAGAGACTAAGTAGTTCCATCAACTGCATAAAATTGTTTATCTAATCTTCTACAATGGATTAAGAATAAATTGTACTTTTATTGAATAAAAAGAATCGAGGATCTTACCTTCATGTGTTTTCATGTGAGTTTTCAGGTTACATTGTAGAGCAAAACGTTTGCCACACAAATCACACTCATGAGGTTTATCGCCTGCAAAAAAGGAAAGATGAGATTCTGGTCAGAGATGGCAATTTTACTATGAATTGGATAAATTATTTGAGAGACGTTTAGTGGCAGGTACAGAACATAGCCTGTGAGTACTTTTATTTAGGTTTTATAACAAAGGAATTTAAGTTAGTTGACTTATTCAAAGCTGTCTATATTGAGACACTCAGTCAGGTTTATGATCTGAGGGTAGTAATTACATATGGCATGGACCTTGAGACAAGTTTTACTTTACAATGTCAGTTAGGTGGGACTTTTCCTTTTTTTTGCTCCAGATTGGTTGTTGCATATATAGAAAGCCCCCAGGTGGGGAGCTATTTACAGTCATAATATTTTTTCACTGCTGAGCAGTAAATGAGTTAGGTGCAAGTTGAAGTTAGTCTTGGTTGGTTGGTTTTTGGTTGCTTTATGTCCTAAGGGTCATATGAAGGGTAATGATATTGATTGAATCAATGCGAAGGTAGAGACTGTACCCCTACACTTTTTCTGAGCAGGTGTTCTTAAATGTGCATGGTTGCTTAGACAGGGCCAGAAGCACAACAGCCAGTAGTCCTCCAGGGACCTTTAGTTATCCTGTTGTTGTCACAGGAGGAAATGTACAGGAGGAAATGTCTTTATCCTTACCTGTGTGGAGCAGGAGGTGGTTCTTGAGGTTGGTGTGTTTGCTGAAGCCCCGGTTACACACGTCACATTTGTAAGGCCACGACCCATTGTGGACATACATGTGGGACTTGAGGTCACCTGGGGTGGGGAAGGACTTGGAGCACAAGGTACACTTGTGGGGCTTGTCCTGAAAAATAACAAATGGTTAAATGGTTAAAGCTATGCAAGATAGTCACACAAAGTATATTTCAAGCTTTCATATGCTCACTACATGAAGGTGGAGCTATTTTATTAAGGCAGTTTTAAAGAGTTTCTAGTTTAAGGTCCACTCAGCAATTCTTTTACACTAAATTGAGAACAACGTTTCTGCTTAGGTGAAAAGTACTGATGACCAAATCTATGGAGGTAAGAGTGATGGCAAGGAAAGCTGGTCCGACTAACACCTGAAGGGCCATACCTACTAGGAGACTTTAGCAGCAAAGGGCAATGGACAACTGGGAGAATTGCTGTTGTCATCGCTAAGCGACTGTAATATCAAGCAAGTTTGATATTTTACCAGCGATTTTACTGGCAATTCTGCTCCCCATTTCCCAGAACGCACATCATATCAATGGGAAGTCGCCCAATAATTTCACGGATGACTTTCCCAGTTGCCCAACACCTGTCGCCGCTTAAGTCGCTAAGTAGGTATGGGGCTGAATGGAATTGAACATGGGTGTGCTACACAGAAGACTCACATGCTATGCAAGGGACCACCTCCCCTGTCTTAACAGAAGGTATGTCTTGTATATTGTTGGAACACTAAGTCCATAAAATCTTACCTTGTTGTGAGTCATGCGGTGGTAGTAGAGGTTGGAGGAGGCGGTGAAGCGCTTCCCGCAGACAGGACACTGGTGGGGCTTCTCCCCCGAGTGTATCCGGCGGTGGGTGTTGAGGCTGGACGAGGTGGAGAAGGCCTTACCGCAGACATCACAGGCATGGGGCTTCTCACCTAGCATAAAACATTGGTTTTAAGTATAAGTGATTGAATCAAGAAAGAAAGTTTTTATTGGATTTTTATACAGGCTGTTTTATACAAATGTTCTTCCACTGCAGTCCTGTGGGCCATTTGGGCACAATTCCATGCAATGGTCATCCAAATGTCCCTTTTGTATGCTGCACTGCATGGGACGCGAACCCATGCAGTGGCAATGCCAACAAGTGGTACCAATGCTTCAGCAACGTTGGCCACCCCGACCCCTTGAGGGTTATTATCAGATTATCAAATTATCAGATCCCACTTTTATTTTGGTAATTGATAAGGATAATCTATGTTTTTATCATAGATTACATATGTTATTGATATTGTCTGTCACAAAAGTATTTACATCTATCATTCTCTCTTTGAGGTCACTTTACAATGGACCAGACAATTGATCATTGGGGTTTCTTTATTCATACAGCTTCAGTGCCCACCTCTATGGTGGGCACTGTAAATCATACTCTCAGTCAAAGTTATAAGTCCAGCTAATATCATTCGAACAACAATTCCATTCTTAATTTTCTTGCCTACATACAGTTGTCAGATACATGAAACTGAACTACTCATCATGAACCATAGTCCACTCATCAGGGAACTCCTACAATGACAAGTCTCTCATGTAAGATGATATTAGTGGGATGTATTTTCACAGATAATTTGATGAATATTTTAAAATGAGCTTCAAAGCTTCGGCCCTCACCTGTATGTGTCCTCATGTGTCTGCGGAGTAATGAAGGTCGGTCGAACTTCTTCCCGCACACCTCACATGGTAACCACGTCCTCTCCCGATTACGCTTTACTGGCAACCTCATATTGTAGCCCTCCTCAGGGGATTTCCCCAAGGGGAATCCTGAGGGTGACGTGACTGACCCTGACGGTGACGTTAAAGGTGAGGACATGAGGCCCGGTGACGTCATGTTGGGGGAGGAGAAGGTGGTGGAGGGGGAGGGGTGGGTGGTGGGTGGGGAAACCCCCATCCGGGCTGACTCCATGGAGGGGTGACCCCGACCGGGTGATGGGGACGCCATCTTAGGCCCTGGGGTACGTGCCTCACTGGAGAAGGAACTGCTGAAGGAACTCTGCAAGGAAAAAGTGGATCTGTTGTTAGTTAAATCCATAAGGAATTGACAGTCTTATTGAAACTTTCTGATGTTTTGTGTAATCTTTAAAGTATGCTGGTCCTCACAAACTTTTAATCAGGATGATTTTACAAGCTCTTTTTGTAAAGTATGTGTGGGACAATTAGGAGGAAACCAGGGTATGTAGTGGTTTTCTTCATTTTACTTTCCTTCAACCACGGTTGAAAACGATTATCTGCATAACATAGGTTATATTATGCCTATAAATGCCTATCCTGGGATTTGAGGGGAGAAAACACTATCACTCACTTTGGCACTATGACTTTGGTGTGAATCACTTTCACTGGCAGATGTGACATCACTGACGGTAGACCTCACGTCATCCTCCTTATCTGACGGTGATGTCATCATCAGGGAATGTGCCCCCAGTGACCTTGTAGACTCAGGTGACCTTGAAGGCGTCTTGGATGACGACGTATTTGGGGAAACCCCCAGAGGAACCCCTTGTAGATTTCCTGGGGAAACCCCATTTGGACTTATAATCTCCTTGGATACCCGTTGCTGTGGAGTCTCTGGGTGGGGAACTACCTGGGATTCCTCTGGGGTTTCCCCATGGGATTCCCCTTGAGGAGTTCCAGGTTGGACAAGCTCCAGTGATTCTCTGCGAGCCAGTTTCTCTTTGCGGAGGACGGAGTCGGTGATTGAGCAGGAGAGGTTGTCCTGACTGAGGTCAAAGTAGACGGAGAGCTCCCCATTAGGAGGGATCGGGGTCACCACCTGAATACACAGACACAGGGAATTAAGGCTTTAAGCAAAAATGATGAACATCATTTGAATCTCAGAGATCCTCTTTGGGGCCTTCCATTTAGTACATACGCAAAAATTTCCCCCAACCCCCCCTTGGGCTAAAGTACGCATTGAAATTATACAGGAACATACGCAAATTTTCAAAAATCTCAGACCCCCCACCCCTTCTTGCTGTGTACATACTTAAGGAAGGCCCCTTCCTAATCACATATGATGCAATAATTCTTTTTATCCTTAACTCAGATGGCTTCAGAAAGAAACATTCCTGTGCAATCACAGGTCATTCATTATTCCCTTTCCATTTTACTCAAGAGCAGTGGATTGCAAATTAAATTAAAAAAAAAAAAATTCAGAAAAAGCTCACAAACAAACATTTTAGCCAGAGAGCCCGCCTTGCATAGTAGAAGTCCTTACCTACATCATATCAAAAACAAAGTCTGGAACTATCTACCTCCTGTTATGAGGTAACCTAGTAATATTAGGAAGATATGTTTGAACATACATATATATATATATATATGGAAATTATCAAATAAATGTTTTTTTTTACCTGTAAACCTAGTAGCATAATTATGAGGGGAATGTCTTAACAAACATAGAAATTTCGAAATTATGAATTAAAATATATCTTACCTGAAAAAAGACATGGCCGCCGACCCTCACGGCCACCATGTTGACCTTGTTGAGGTCACTTGACGTCCTCAGGAACCGGACCCAGTTACAGTGACGCACCTCCTCGTCGTCAATGACGTGAATGTCGTCAAACAGCCCGAACTGGTAACGCACCTGGAAGGAATAGGGGAGGATGGATTACAACAAGGTATCATTGTGAGTAATGACGGTTTTGGTTATTGCCAAATTGTAAAAAGAGAAAATGTCCTGTGCATGTATGCAAGTAAATATGCACAACTATATGCAACGACTGGTCAAATGTTCAAACAAAAAAGTCAAGACTAAGTGAATAATGTTCATGATGTCATATATACACTTTAGTCTACTCACTTTCATCTTTTATTTTATAAGATTGGCAAATCCCGCAAAATCATTAACCTTACCATTTAAACATGTTGCAATGTCCCACGGGTTTAGTTCTAGTGATGGATACAAACACAAATGATGCTGGATTCTACTTTATCTGTGCGTACTGACGGCTATATCGTTTAAGCACAAACCTAATAACCACAGGAGTATTTGTTATATTTCAAAACTTCATGTAATCACATCTAGCTACAATATTATATTTTATTGACCATTAGTTTTATTTCTTTTTTTCCCTTCTGAATATAAGGCAATGTTAACCGTGGTCTTTCAACGACTGTAAATATCAAAGTTTTCCAATGAACCAGCTCATAATGAGATGTCGTTCGCCCCAAAATACCTATGATTTGGTCCTATTTGAAAAAGGTCAAGTCAAGCCTATTACTGTGTTTCCAGTACTAGTAAATATTTTGTTTTCCAGTAACAAAAGCTGATATTATCTCTATTCTTCTCGCCACTACCAGGAAATGTCAGGAAGTCATTTACCCCTAGTCTATGTAAAAAGGTGGACTTTAGGAGACAATCCCCCGTCATTACTATTGTTAACAGACTTCCTAATCCCATCTTCTGCTTACAACAACAGAGTAACGACCTTACCCTGAGTTTATCTACTCCCCCAGATAACAGACCCCTATCTCTTAATCTCTTACTAATCCTCTTTAAGTCTCCACACCCTTTCACATTGTCCAGTTTCCTTGACCTTCTGTTTTTGTTTTAGATCGGTGTCAGCGCTACTAGTGGCGACATCTGGTGACGGCCGCCGACAATAGGATGACGTCATTTCCGTTAAAGGCCGCCATTTGCATTTCCCTGCTCATCCGGGGATTAGAAATATATCCCATAATAGTCGAGGGTCTATCCCATAATAGGCGGGGGTTTGGGGCATGGGAGAAGGTGTTTCCTGTCAATCTGAGTTAGGGGCTGGTCAGGCCTTTTGGGGTGGATGTGATTTTAAAAACCCTCACCTACTCTTGACAGATAACATTAATAAATTCGGACAAATGACATTAATAAATTGATAAATTAAATGGTGGATGTCAACGCACAGATTCCTTGTGTAAATGCATATCCATCAGTAAGATTTGCATGTACGATTGAAAACAATTTTATCCCAATATTTCGTAGATGTTGCGACATGATGTTTAAACTTTGAAATTTTCCATTATTGTATCTACTAAAGAAATATAATTTTAATTTAAGAAATAGTCCTGTCATCCTGCTGAATTTAAGAAAAGGCCACGTTACATGTCTCTAATGCCTAATATGCCCATGTTGCCATGTCTAATTTAGGGGTCAAGGACCCTAAACACATCATCCATGGTACCACAAATTGCAGATTTAACTTATTGTACCCAGAGGAACTACTGGGGGAACTCCGACAGGGAGTTTACACAATATAGCATAACAATATTCATTTACATTGTCCAATTATGTCTGTCGGTTTATCCCCTACATTTCATGATGCCATCTGCCCTATTAACCCCCCCCCACCCTCCCCTCCACCCTAACAGACCCCACTCACTAATCCTGTCTCTCTTTAACAACCTCCAACTCCCCAGGCTTATTAATATTCCCAGTAAATCAATGCCCATGGCATCCCCTCCCCCCACTCACCCCCCTCCCCCGATCATTGACTTACCGACGACACCCTTCCCTTACGTCACAGTCGTCATAGCGATACGCGCCTGACGTCACCGTGACGTCACAACCCTACGCTGATCCCCGTGTTTGTTCATTAACACCTTTCGCTGGTCGGCCTGCGCCTCTCATTAGGCTGTCCTAAGCCTAATACTGGTTAAAGACGCCTACTTTAGGCATATATCAGGCTTATTCAGGCCTAATGAGCCTATTGTTTCATATAAGGGGCGTCGATCTATAACCACACGGCAGAAGTATCGGACAGAGTGAGGATGGGTTCATACAATATTAATCAATATTTTGCTGATGTCGATATTCCCAGTAAGGGGAGATAATGCATATTTCTGTACAGAATCCAATGTGGTATGATAATTGTTTTTGTTATTTGAAGAGCGTCGGGGTATTTGTTTTCTTTTAATGAAAATATTTCAATACTATTCTAATGTTCCCTACTGCATCACACATCTTATGACAATTATCTCCAACCAAAAAGAAAACATTGGCAATGTAACGTGCCGTATTACAAACCATCATTAGGAAAGAAAACCTCAAAGAAAAATTGTAATGTCTGAAGGACATGTTTTGTCCCATTGAATAATGACCATGGAATGAAAAGAAAAGTTTTGATGTACATGTATGAGATGTATTCTTTGCCTCATCACATAATGTCAAAGTATAACCATCTGTCAAGTCTGTTTGTAAGTTGTCTAAAACTCTGTCAGATCTGTAGTTGTATGGGACACATTGAAGGTCCAGTAGCGGTGGGTATAGTGGTGGTGAGGTGTGATAGGAACCTTACGTCACAGGATCAGAACACCTACCTTACCCCTCCCCTTACCCCCCCCCCCCCCCCACACCATCACATCACACCCGAAGCCTTTGATCTCTAGTGACAGGTATCGGATTTAGAAGGGGGTGTAGAGAAATTCTTCCTTTGTCGCTTTTGTTCCGATTCTTTTAAAATGATATTCCTCAAAATGGGGTATCGTTGGTAATTTCTTCCTAAAGCTGATATTAGTGGGATTGCATAATTAAATGTATCTTATGGTCAGTTCACCTGTTATGTCATTTAACAGTATAAGGGCATTCCCACCATCCATTTTTGACAACTCATTCATAGAAACAAATTAATACACAACTAAAACAGGAGGCTGGCAGATGACATTGGTCATACAGACAGACTAGTCTAGCACTTCTCATTTACCCATAGGAAACAAGTGTACTTAAAAAAGTTCAAACCCTAAAAGAGGATGTGTGTGTCGGGGGGTGCACCTCCCAACCTCCCGGTATGGGGTCTCATCCTGGTCCCTGCACAGGTATTCCGGGCCTGGGACCGACAGGTGCCCTCAGGTAACTCCCCCCCTCCCCCTACCTACACCCCCTTCACTGGCCAGGTGTTCTAATCCGTAACGTCCCCCACACCCCTTCCACCGGCCACGCTTACAGATAGAAGGATGGGGGAGCTGGAATGTTAAAACCTACTTCTTGTCTTTTTCATTCACACATTCTGTGCCCTATTACAATTTGAAACCTTAATCCCATGGCTAAGCATCAAAGGCTGTGGTGGACTGGAGTCGGACGTCCAGGTCCTCAGAGGTTGAAATCTGACCCTCTAATAAGGTACCTACACACTGATCGTCACATCGACACCGCCTTGAAAGCAGTTATCGGAATGTGATATCATTATCTCTGAGACCAAGTTACAAGGTCGACTAATAATTACAATGTGCGGTTAGTGCTTTACATGATTTTTATCTTTTATCTTTTCACATAATTCATACCTTCAGGAAACCCTGGAGCCTTACGCCTCTAATTTTTAGCAAAATTCATTTTGTAATGTAGAATTTCTAGCCCGCAAGAGAGCACTTCAAATGTTTGCATTAAGGGTATATTAAGGTGTTCCCACTTTTAAAGTTTGAAGTCTCTGGATCCGTCAGGTTTGACAAAGTAATTGAGGAAAAAGTCAAACTCAGACGACTAGAGTATAGGCAGACCAGAGCGCCAGCCGCACCTAGTTAATGGTGAACCAGGTGTGCGTTTCTAGATGTCTCCACCCCTAACCATACCTGACTAGAGCTCTCAGGTAAGTTTGTCCCTGACCCTTCATATCCCGGCACCCAGCGGGCGGTCACCATGGTTACACCTGGGGTAGTGACGTCACGTCACCACAGACAATAGCGTGCCGTACAGTCAGACACACCGACGTCAGTAGTGACGTCACAGCCCGGCTCGTGGTCGGTCGTGACGTCATCTTAACTCAGAGTCGGGCGGGCGCGTGGCGAACCATATACTACACAAAGACGGAAAGAACTGAAGGTGTGGAACGGTTTTTGTCTCAAATTCCTAACAGTGTCCGAAGGTGAGGGTGCACCCTGCACCCGAGATGCATTATTCTGTAGCCGCGTGCACGAGGTGTAAATGTAAACCTGGATGGTGCATGTTGGTCCACTTTTATTGTTTATATATAGAGACATTTATAGTAGAATGTGCACAAATGTACAAAAGCAATTTCTCCAGATGCACTGCATCAGAATCTACACCAGAATAACCATTGGTATGGGACACAATCAGAGTTAGGTCAATACGATTAACGCCGCCTAGCCAATGCCCATTTAAAGCTACATGTAGTTGCTAACAGTTGTTCTCTATGTATCATTTGAATTTTAACTGATTTCTAAATTGTAAGTCTCCCCTCCCCAAGAAAGAAAACGAAAAAGAAAAACGAAAAAAAAGAAAAGCGGAAAGTCATCCTGAGAGGCCAAAAAGGCAATACTGCAATCTGCTTTCTATTTTCTATTTTCAGTTACCCCAACGAGTATAGTCTATACTCGTTGGTTACCAAAAGATGTAGCTTCTTGTCTAACCACAAGCCTACCCCCGGACCCCCTCCCCCCCCCAACCCCCTAGGGCCTTCCTCCCCCCCCTTACTCTCACCAGGTGGATCTTCCCTTCCCACAATGCCCCTGTCTCGTCCCTCGGTGAGCGTCCACAAAACACGAGTCGCGCGCTGCTTCTCTGAAAACGTCTCCCGCTGCGCGCGGAAACCCCACTTCGTCCCCATGGAGACGGGGAAGAAAATAGACGGAGGTTACGTGGATCAAAAAGAGGAGGGAAATTACGCAGGACGACTGTTTTGTTTAGGATTCAGAGTTCGTTTTGTGTGTTCTCTTTGAACCTACCAAGGTCTGTGGTTTTCACTTTCGGCCAAGAGTGGGTTGATTATTGGAAATCTTTTAGGACAATAAAAATCTCTTTGGTGTTTCAAGTGTAATATATATATATACTAAATAAGTCTTGTCCAATCATTGATGATGCTATAGAGCGAGCCCTAAAGCCTTGAAAACAGAGTAAGCAAGTAAGGTAATATATCGCACAAAATAAAAAAAAACAAGACAAAATCAAAATAACAAGATTAAAACAAAATCAAAATAACAAGATTATCGGGAAAAGAAAAGAGGAAACATCCAAGTTAATATCTTGCGATGAGGAGATTCACGATGAAGACAAAGGAGATTTAACTCTGCTTCTCCATGTGACACCGGCTCACGTAACCTAAGACTTACGTCTAGAACATTGTCTGATTTTGACGTTGTGCAGATACTCGCTTATCAAAATATGCAAAGGCCCCTAAACGTCCCCGACGCCCTTTGATTGCCCCATGATCCCGTCCTTTAGGGACCTGCACCCGACGTCTGGTCCAAACCAGACTGGACGTGTCATAAATAAAGATGGCGGCCGTCAGGGGCTGTGACGTCACACCCCGCGTCTCACAGCGCCCCCTGGGGACGTCAGCGGCGGTTGTTGACGTCACGTGACGTCTGAGGTGCATATGGGAGCGCTCAGAGCGGGTAATAAATATGGTAATCGGGGCATACGGCCGCCAAGTACGGCCCTCTGTGAAGGGGCCTGTGATTTATAAGTCATGAAGGAGATAAGGGACCCAAGACGGTCACCATCAAGGCCGGGCATCAAGCCTCCCCCCCCCCCCGTCCCCCCGCATAACTACTGCCATACCCCGTCTAGCATTGCTTCAATAACGATATCCATTGATATCTGGTTAGGTTATCATGCTAATAAGCTTTACGGGTGATTTAAGTTATTGTGAGAGGAATTGAATGCCAAATTCTGAAATTTTAAATTTTGAAATGTTGGCCGGACGCGAGGTCGCTATTGGTTTAACACTGAAAAGTCGCGTCCACTTAGAACCAAGGCGGTCACCTTCAAGGCCCGAGTCCCCGACCGTCCCCTCATAACCACTGCCATATATCTACCCCGTCAAGCATTGCCTCAATAATAATAATAATACCCATTCATATTTGGTTTAGTTATCACCTTAGTAAAATTTGCTGTTGAAGAAAATGAATATCAAAAGAATTGAATGACAAATTTTGAAATTTCGTTTGGACGCTAGGTCGCTATTGGTTTAACACTGAAAAGTCGCGTCCACTTAGAACCGCAGTTGTCTCAGTGTTCTCAAATGTTGCGCGTTTCTGTTATATCTATCGAAACACGCTAAAATAATGTAAATAAAGTTGAATTTCTATTCTGTTATAATTTCAATCGGGTATTGGGAGGAAAGAGACAATTTGTAGAAGGATTCTGCCCTACTGATTTGAACGCTAAGTCCCCAATTCTGCAGAGACGTTGGGAACACCTCATTCTTACCGGGATGATAATGCATTTTACATGTATCTGACTGAGAACCTCTAACCCTGGAGGAGACCCTAACTAGGTCACCACACATGCGCACAGGCCCTCTGATTACAGCGCCATCTGTGAGCGGTCGGCAGAGGCGTCACTGCCTAATTAACCAATCAGAAGCCGCCTTTCATTAGCCCCGTAACGGCTGTCAGACGGTCGCCCTTTGATACTCGATATACGCCGACGTTTATTAATCTTTACCAGCCTCTCCTGCCGCATTCCACGGCCGTTCTCGTCGTTTGAAACCCCAAAACCGTTAACACCCCACGATGGGAATACTTTTCTGACTGCCAAGCTAAGAAATATTGTCGCCGGTATATTTTTCGTTATCAGTCCATCATCTGTTTTCGCTCCGTATCGCCACCATCTTGTATAGACGACATGGCTGACTTTACTGGGCAAATAAACGCACGTGACGCGGGGAGGTGATGACGTCACAGTGACGTCAGAGGGCGTCTGATACAGGTCATTTAGGACTAGTCGGGCGTGGGGTCACGTGACGCGTGTTTAAATGCCCTCCGGTGATTGGTTCATCTGAAATGCGCGCCGCATTATGATTATTGTTCTAAATGTTTCAATGTAACCCCTGCTGTGAACCTCCAAAGGAGCGGCCCATGGCAAAGTGACCACGAAGTTATTGCATAAGATAATCGGAATCAGTCAAACTGTTCGAAAACGTTGGGGCTTGCTAATAAAAAAAAAAAAAAAAAAGGGGGGGGGGGGGGTGGGGCGGAAGCGAAATTGTACATATGAAAATATCTATGGCCAAAAAGAAAGGAAGTGGACGCAACCCATAACTCTGACCGAACCGTTATTCAAATAGAATGGAATTGTGAAATAGGAAACAATTCGATCTCAGAATTAGATATAGATATGCTATAACGTAGCGGGGCGTACAGAGGCGGTAAATACGTCCCTGGCGGGTGGTAAGTAAACAGGGGGTCGTACGGTGTTTATTTTATTAACAGACGTCGTCATGTCGACGTCTGGTCGACACAGATGGGGGCGAGGGGGGATGAGGAGGGGGGGGGGGTGAAGGAATATTCACACCAGGACTATATCCTGGGTTAGTGGCCTACCGTACCCTAAATTATGAAAGGGTTCTGTTAGCCTATATGAACTTTGAAAAATCTGAATGATTCCAGATACTTTGGGAAATCCGCCAAACCCCGCCCCAAAAGAAAGCAACTTGGAGTCTGTTGTCTTTAGTCTGTAGAATATGGTGAATGGTGTCTTGACAAAAATGAGGCCCATAGTGAGGTATATGTCTTCATTATAATTCTGGGTGGTTGTTCATCCTACATGAACGCAGTTTTACCACATAATATTCATATTTCCCCCTATTCCTACACATATATACCGACTCTCCAGGTCGCCCCACGTGCGCCCAACAAACGTCGTGACATCACCATGTGATTTGTGACGTCACGACGTCAGAGACGTTCCTAAATCCCTTCACACTTTAACTAAATCATTCTCTCCTTTTTAAAACTGGCTTTTCTTAAAAGGTTCTCTTTTCCTAAAAGATTCTCTTTTGAAAAGCTGGGCCATCCCCGGGGAGTGGAGAGGTCCAATTCCGACATTGTATCCTTGGTGGATCGGATACCTGAAGTGAGGGCTAACCCCTCGGGCGCAGAGTGTGCGTATTACGTCATCAAGTGTGGGGTGACGCGCTGTGACGTCACCAGAGTCAACACCTGTCAGATAAGTGATTCGTCCGGCGATTGGCCGGAGGGGGGATGAGAGGCCGAGGGAAGAGCCATAAATCAGCGGGATTTCAAATCCAATAGCCGTCGGGAGAAAAGTCAAAAGCCCCCAATCAGGACTCTAACATTTCAAGGACGTAAATTATTCCGTGACAAATACAGGCCGGGTTGGACGCGGGTTGTGACGTCATCGGGCGACGGCCATGATCACGTGACAAATAGGAGGGAAGTGTCAGGTGAAATATTCACCCCCAGTGAGGATGGGGCAGTTTTCGGTGGGGTACTAGAGGTGAGGGATGACTGTAATTGGCGGGTTGTTGTCAAACCTCCAACGTTTATCACACTGCTCCGACGAAGGAATGTGTTTCGGCAGTAGCGTTTGGCCGTTATTTTGTTACATCATTTTGAAAAATAGAAGTTAATTCAAAACGAAAAAATACATATATTTCTTATAGGATTGGATAGGGTTATTTATTTCGATCTAGTTTCTAAGCACAATACAATTCCCTGAGTATGTATACCTCAAACTATACCTAGGAGTATCCCGCTGTGCATTGATGCTGCACCTTTACTTCTCACTGGATCCAATCCGACCCACTGTTTCCCATAATGCAACAGCTGACTGCCCCCTGCGACGTGAAGCTTTTTAGGGCACAGTTATTACAATATGTCGATTACATCAATAACGTTTTAAGGGCCCCCATTCCCCATTCTGATTGATAATTACTTATTGATCTGTAACCCTATCAGGTGGTCGAAGGGCTTCTGAGGTAGGGCGGAGAGGGTGGAGGAGGGGGGACATTACTAGAACATGGTTCAAAAACATGTCACCCCAGTTAATCATGTAACCTAACACGCTGCATGTACTTGACATGATTAGGACACTTGGAAGTTATGCACAACAGTCTGATATTGAAAGCAAACAAACGGAGTAGCATCTGTTGGTAACAGTTTCAGTGTGGGCAACGAGAGTTATGGGTGACGGGGAGGGGGCTATCCGCGGGACTCTTCCCATCTATTGCGTTAGGTTTTGTATCTGACTGTGACGGGAAAAAACCTATTGAAACCCTTTTGATTAGAAGACACTTCTGCAGACAAATTCCCCTGATAAATGGGGAAATGATAACGCATTTTTGTTCGTAACGTAGTTTTACATGATTGTATATTTGTTGGAGTAGTTTTGATTAATAACTGGAAAGGGTTCTTTCCAGAATGCACAAGGTGATGCTTTCAGCTTTGGGTGATCATATCTATGTAATGATTTAGGACAAACCTGGCACCAGGATCACTGCCCTCTCTTTTCAAAGAGTGACAGTGGATCTTTTATGTGCAATAGCCAATAGAAAGGGCATGAAAAGACATACTATAAAAAAGTAATCAAAACTCTAATTAGAATACTCCACTCTACACTGAACCCCCCCTCCCCCTCCTTAATCCACTCAGCGATTCACCAACGGTCGCTAGGTGTCGCATGGACAGCTGTTCTGACGTCACCGTGACGTCACCGTGACGTCAGAGCGGAGTAATTAGCGGTGAGTTAAAACAAAGGTCGCCTGAAGGGGGCGCTGGGAGCGGGGGTTCCGGATCCGGTGTCATGGCGGCCGTCACGTGACAGATCTGAAGGTCAGAGAGGTAAACTCTGAGGGTTGAACAAACTAACATGGCGGAGAGGATGGCTGAGGGTGGGCTTTGAACATAAAAGGGGAACCGCCTAATTTAGGGCTTATTAGGCCTCTACGACACTCTACCCTCCCTTGCTCTTCCACTAGAATGGACGAGGGCAGGGCATAGAGATGAGCCGCGATAGTAAGGAAAAGGACACTGCCTCCTAAAACGTTTGAATCTTTAAAATATTTTGGCCTTTTTATCAAATTGTTAATGGTTTCTATGATTTCAAAATATCACGAACCATCATCAATAACCTAGATTTATCTCATTTGAAGCAATTTCAAATCACAGTTCTGAATTCATGTTGAAGCTTTCCCAAAGTCTGGCAAAACATATTCAAAGTTAAACACGAATTAAGTCGTTATAAAACTTTGATTTGCATCGATTATTCTAAAGCTTTTGAAACCTTAGACCATTCTCTGTTAATACACAAATTGGAAAAATATGGCTTCTCTGGTGATTCGATAAACTGGGTGAATTCATATCTGGATAATAGAAAGCATAGAGTATCTTGTAACAAGGTCATTTCCGACGAGACGACTGTCTCATACGGAGTACCCCAGGGCTCTGTCCTGGGACCTTTATTTTATATAATTTATGTTAACGACTTGTTATGGGGTCTTACACATAGAACTGATTGTGAGATAGAAATGTATGCAGACGATACTGTGATATTTACTGGTGCTGAAGACCCGTCTGTTGCCATGATTAAGACCAGAGATCTATTTCTGAAACTTGCAGATTGGTCCTACTGTAATAAAATAACAATTAACTTTAAAAAGACAAAACACATGTTAATATCTAGGACATCAGATTTAGAACTTCAATATGGCGATGCCACGATTACTGTGAACAATAACATTCTTCAAAATGTTCGGACTTATACATATCTTGGCGTTGAGCTGGACAATAAGCTAAACATGCAAAAAATGGCTGAAAACACTTTTAATAAGGCAAATAAGAAATTGTATCTGTTAAAGAGAATAAGACCTTTTGTGACGCCAACGGTCGCAAACTTGGTATATAAAACCTGTATATTGCCTTTATTGGATTACGCTGATTTCCTGATCGATAGTTGTACTATAGCCACCAGAAACCAATTGGAGACAATTCAGAAACGAGCCATGTATATCATAGACCGAAAACGTAGTGTAGGATACTCATATGATCAATTACTACAGACATATGGTCATCGACGACTGAATAAGCGAAGAGAAATCCACTTGTTATCTGTAATGTACCGGCAAAAATCAATTTTATGTAACCTGGATACTCGGAGTTGTGAAAAATCTCTTCGTAGTGATCTGAAAATAAAATTTAATACGCCTTTTACAAGATTGACAAAAATTAGACAAAGCCCTTTTTACCGAGGTGCACGATTATGGGACATGTTGTCGTCTGATGTTCAACGGGCGACCACTAAAGTTAAATTTAAGAGACTAATAAATACGTAAAACTGGACGGATCACTGTGTTTGACGTGGAAATGTATCTGACACGCACCAAAATTTTTCTATTTATTCTGGGTAAATTGTTGAGTAACAACACAAATTATTTGTATAGGTATGTATCGTTATAATCATCTTTATCATCTCAATGTAAATCATTACCATTATTAAGTACAACTGGAAGAACACGAACGTTATGTATGTGAAGTTGTGGAATAATAAAAAAAAAAAAAAAAAAAAAAAAAAAAAAAATATGTATTCACCATTTGCAAGTCTGAATTTTTCCGACGCTTCATAGAATACGTACATACACAATCTGATCTTTGTAATAATTCCCGCCCCACACTTTCCCACAGGATGCGTGTTGTCATAGCAACCAGCGTCGGATTAGTGATAATCCCCGGAGATAACGACTATACACATATATAGGGTCACCATGGTAACCACCATCCCATAATCATCGCCCCTGGTCAGGGCTAATAACAAACAAAACCCCGCCGTCTACCGCGAGACTCCCGCGAGACTTGGGGGGAAAACACGAGAACTGAGAAGGAAAAACAATCCTAACGGTCCTGGGAAGGGCATCTTTGTAATTAGGTGGACGTATATTTGAATGAGTCGAGCTTTTATTTGTAAGCCTCCAAGCAATGCTTTAACTAATAGAGTTTAAGAGCACGTCGTGCAAATTGGATAGTTACATGTTCTGTTAAATCAATATATGCATCAGGGGCGGATCCAGGGTTGAATCCCGCTAGATGTCTCTGTCGTGAAACCCCCCTATTTAGTGGTTCAGCGAGGTACATCCCCCCTCCCCGCCCCCCATGTCCACCCCGCCTATACCTGACATCTAAAAACGCCCCCAGCCCTCGCCTAAAGCCCATAATTGACTACTTCCCACTGACTTTTGCCTTCAACCACTTTAACCCTTTCCCCCCAATCCCCACAACGTTTTTTAATTCTTTTATTTCAACTGGTGATTAGATTGGCTACTTGAAGCTAGTTTACATCAAACACCAGTGTTACAAGTTCAGTTCTTTCATAATATTGAATATACAGACAAGTCTGATAGATAGTATGACTAATATAAATCCTATTATAACAGGGAAAAACACATATGTATGTACAGTATAGGGCACGTTTTTCTTTAAATCCTATACCATCTCGAACTTACACTTTGTAAGTTAGACAATGAAATAGATTAGGGGCTGTGAATTGACATTAATCATAACCTAATTCAGTAATCAAGGTATGAATATCTCTATGTTCCTGAGAATAATAGAATTAAGAGATGCGCCTCGTGAACAAAGGGTTAACCTGGTCCAGTGGCCGCTGCATTCCGACGCTTTTGTGGTGCGTCCAGATGACGTCACCGATGACGTCACAGGGGACAGGTCTCAATAGCCCGTAATGAGGGAGGGTAGGGGGCAAGGTCAAGGACGATATCGGGAGGTATTCAGTGCTGAAACTGACACTACGGGAGAAGGACAAGGGGATGAGGGTGGGGGATACTCCATATTAAGTAGGTGGGGTGGGGGGGGGGGGGGGGAGAGAGGGGTCCTACATGTACATCTATGTTTTTTCCTAATTGTTTCAATTTTTCCTATTTGTTTACCCACACCTACCTCGGTAAAAATTACTTATTGTCACAGGGATGTACGCTTTATTCCAGAGTGTCTTCCCCGGGGGACCACTGGTTTGCGTATAGGTCATTCAAGTTTGAAAGGGGCGTAGCGCAGTATGGGAAAATAATAATACATGGTATGGGGAAAGAAATTAGTGGTAACATACCCTTATTAACTTATCTCTCTATTTTTTCAACCATAAGAAAATGTTAAATTTGCTGAAAATGTTATGGGTCATGCCCTTGGACAAGACATGGGAATTTCTGACATGTTTAAATTCCGTGGACTCCTTTTGACCAAAATGCCCCCCCCCCCTCCTCCGTATTACCGTCCCCCCCCCCCCACCTCAAGCTGGGACAGGGAGGGGTATGGTCGGTGGGAGGGGGGAGGGGAGGGGAGGGGGGGGGGGTTGTCAATCATGTCCATTTGAGGATGTGCATTGGGAGGCTGTAGCATCAATATGGACGTTGACATAACGTTGACGTAACGTTGACGTAACGTTACTCAACAAAACAAGCCACTTCTCCCCAATAGCCCTTGATTGCTGAGACCTGATTGGTCTATCATAACTCGACAGCAAATTGATTTTCGACATCTCTCGACTTTTCTCTAAATTATAGATATGTCATTTTTCCTACTTTTGTAGGATTTCCTACTTTTTGATCATTTTGGATTAGACAACCGATCTTTCCCTCATGGCTTTGATATCTGTTTTAGATTATTTTTGTGTTAGTTTCAACCTATTAAAGCACAAATTCAGTGTCAGATATCTATTCTTAAAGGTTATTTTCCTGCCAGTTGCTCCTAGAAACAAATGTAGGAAAAGTGTCTCCTACTTTTCCAACTTTTTCATTAGCTGGGGGTGGCATCTCTAATTCAGCCCTGTATAAGTTTGGTTTATACCAAAGCTCAAATGTTGACATCACGGAAGAAATTGAAATTGTAATCATTCAAATAATATATTTTTCTAAAACAAAGAAATAAAAAGATAATAACCCCTTTTAAAAAGAACCAAAATGAGCAGACGACATTTGAACTGTTAGTTGCGTAAAGTGACGCGAGGGGGCGTGGGGGTTAAAAGTCGGAGATTATGAGGTTTAGGGGAGTGGTGAAAAAACTGCCGGCGGGAAGGGGAGGCGGGTGTTGGAAATTGGCCACTTAGGTCAGATACGTCAAGATAATCAAGAAAATCTAACTGGTCTTTAGCAGAGTGACTAGGACGGAGAGAAAATGGATGAGGTGGGTTTGTTGCTTTTGGTGGACTTGCACATATTTTTTTGCCTTCTTTGTATTATCAAATATGACATGTATCATAAGTACTTTCATAGTCAGTCGGAAAACCAACAGAAAAGCTTATATGAATTCAAGTTATACATTACTTGAAATTTGCTTTAAATGAGCCATATTGTAATGAATTAATGTGATCCTGTATATATTTTTGACATTTATAAGTGTAATATCTTTGAAAACCAAGGGAAACCTTGAAGATTATTACTAATAAAAACCTTCAAAAAAATCATCTGAGAAGCTGCGACTGTTGGATTTTCTTTTCTCACCTATTATAAAACCTTGTTTTACAACACTTTAGTTAAAATGACAGGTTAGAATTTGGTTGCTCAGAATGTTGTTATGAATTGCCGTCTCAACCTTTCCCTACCCCAACGAGCTGACCGTGTAACATAATGGCCTGATGTGGACTGCCAATTGTTCATTTCGCTTCTTCAACAAGTTCAGGTTTTATCTCTTCACTTAACCCTCTTGGGAAAGTCAATTTAGACGTAACAATTACCCAAGTGGTCACTTCATTGTCATTTCAAAAAGTGGTCGCACAAACCAGCCCCCTTCCCAACACCTCCCTTGTTGGTCGTATCTTCTCCCCTCTCCCCAATCGTGAAAACTAACGAATTTCGTTGGGTAACCCCTCTGTAATTTAGATAATTACCCCTTCTTTTCCTCCTCCCCAACTCTCCTCCAAATCAATCCGCCTGACACCAGCGAAACGCCCCTGGAGAAAAAGCGCGGGAAAAAAAGTCCAAAAGTCGTCTGCCGCACAAAACCCTTTCTTTTGGGCTCGTAACAATCTTCTTTCATTACCACGCCTGGGTGGCGTTCTAAACACAATGGCGGGAAATGAGGAAAATGTCGTCTGCTTCACAAAAGTCAAGTGGGTTCATTATTTAGCTCCCGGTAGGGGGCAGGGCGGGAGGTGTCGCCGCCATATTGTTATTGGGCGCTACACTCTCCCCCCACAGGTCCGGTGCGGGCGACAAAAGGCGGGAACTTTCTCCCCCGTAGGTCGCTTTGAAGGCGGTTTTCTATGGAGGTTTCACAGTTTGGTCGGAGCGATCTTTTCCGCTCTCTCTGAGCTCTATAAAAGTGGTGGTTGACTTGAAAGGAAGTGACTATTAGTGACATAAAAGTCTGAAACTAATTGGGGTGTATTCTAGGAGAGGGGGTGGGGGGGGGGGGGGGGAGTGGCAAGGAAGGTCTGCTTGGGTGGTGTCTTCATGTAGTGACCCAATAAAATGGAAATTCGCGGATTTGTTTGTCTGTTTGTTGTGGTAGTTTAATGTCCGGTCAACCACACAAGGTTCTTTCCAGACTGCACAAGGGAATGCTTTTCACTGTCAGGTTAGGGGTGATTGTACCTATAATAATCATTTAGAAAACCCTGCCACCAGGTGCGATATCCTACTTGTTTCGAAGAGTGGCAAGGGGTCTTTTATGTGCGATGTCCCATAGAAAGGACATCACAGCAATAGTCTTAGCAATCTACGAAACCTGATGTCTTATGACTGGATTTACCCAGATTTGGTCTTTTTGCCCATAAATACGCAGTTGCTGTTTTTACAGTAATGCTTTCCTAAAATGGGGCGCCGAATGATGGGTATGGCATAATGCCATTGTATAATATGTACTTTGGTTTATTATTCTTTCTCCATCATCGTTGCACTTTGTTGCCAACCCTGTGGGCTGAAATCTTCATTTAACCTTAAACACGGAAGTCCCTAAAGTTGTCCAATAATCCAAAAGAAAAAAAGCACGTGACTCGAAAAGAAGTGGGGTGATGGCAAAATGTTTCCCAAATGTATGTTGTCATTTTCAAATTCCTTGTTCGGTAACTGTGATTGGTTAATTCAACAGACCTCTACAATATGGAAACAATCAACCCATCCAGCCCCCCCCCCCGGGCCACACCCATATGCCCCTCCTCCAGGGAATAAACGTTATAGGGGGTCGGAGGGGGGGGGGGGCAGGGGCGGATCCAGGGGGGGGGGGGCCGGATGGGCCTTGGCCCCCCCCCTCCCCTGTTAAATCATGTTTGATGGGGGGCCCACCCCCCCGTACATTCATGTTTTTGGCCCCCCCCCCCCCCCTCTACAAATTCCTGGGTCCGCCCCTGGGGGGGGGGGGGGGGGGCTTAGAGAAAAGGGGGCATCTCACACTGTTCTGACACCTGTAGACCCTCTACAGGTAAAACTGTGCGACATGACACTAAGACAAAGACAGAGGAAGAATGACAGAAATATGGAGGAGGTATCGGCGAGGTGGGGGGTGGAGTAGGGGGTGGGGGTGACCGTGTTCGTGGGGGGGGGGGGGGGGGGAGAGAAGGCGGGGGTCTTCCTGGATAGGGTGTGGGGAGGGGGGGGGCGGATTTCGGTCCTTAATTTCTGAATGACTTTTTGGTGATACCATGTCATGTTCAGCCTCCCTCCATGATAATTTCTCTAAATCAACTTTTGTTTCACATGCAACATTAGTCATGGACAATAAAATTCGTTGTATTAATTGCCAATGATTACTATACATACCACATACACTTTCTAGAATTCGTTAGGAAACACCTTAAACCTGTTAAAAACATTAACACAATTACTTAAAAAGGAAAAAAATCCAGAAGAAATCACGGAAAATCACAGTCTAAAGAGACCGTGCGTGAGCCCCGAGAGTGACGGGAGGCAGGCGTCCTCGTGCCGGCCGGACCTCTCTCCCCCCATCCGGGGTAGGGCCCCGGGGCCGGGGGGTGGGGAGGCCGGGCGGGGGTCGGGGGGGTTGACGGGCCCCCCAGGGAGGGAGGCCCGGCCAACTCCACCCCAGGAAGGCGGTCTCCGCCACGCGTGATTTACGTTTACTGCATGTCGTAAAATGTCGTAAATCGTGTCGCGCCTTCTCCCGTCTCCTCGGCGCGAGATTTCTGATTAAAGACGAGACTTTATGACTCGTGATTTGGGTGAATCTTAGATCAAAGTTTAGAATGGGGAACAGGGGGAATAAAGAAGGGGGCAGGGGGCAGGTCGGTCCAATCAAAGAAAGGGTTATATTGGAGGGGGGAGCGGCCGGGACAAGATAGGGGTTATATGGCCCGGCGGGTCGTACAGAGGGGTTATATGCCCCGTATAGAGAGGGGTAAGTATCCACATCATATACCTCATATACCTCACACGTGCAATAAAGGCCTAAGTTCAGGCCTAAATTGAGGCCCAGACTTAGGCCTTTAGGCTCAGGGACGTCCAATACCGTCCGCAATCTGGGGGGTTCAATCATATACGACCTCTGTGAAGTTAGACAAACTAATGAGTTTATTAGGATCTCTCAGGCCACAGGTCAAAGGTCAAACTACACCCTGGGTTATATTGTCTATGAAAATGCCCCTATCCTGCCCCGGGATCCTGCCTTTTATGTTGGCATAAGTATCTGTAAATTCCTTATTCCATTCCTTATCGTTTATTACATTTCATGGCCGCCTACTATCTTATCAAGCCCTATAGATCTTTACATGCATGAAGATTCGTAATTGTGAGTTTGTAATATTGCACAGTTGGAAGTAAAATACCCGTACATAATGTACGAACAACAACATACAAATAATAGATAAAACTTAAAGAAAGAGTCATAATTGACGTCACACATCCGTAACCTCCCCATGATCCGACAAACACATCCCAACCCGCGGCAGCAGACGACATTCTCCGCATTTTGGCGCCAAAACCAGACGAGCTTTAATTACCCTGTTTACTCATTCCCAGACATAATCCCCACTTTTACCCTTCAAAAACACGTTGCCAAGAGGACAATTCATAGAATAAAATAATTATACAAACGATAACAAAGTACCAGGGTAATTTCAAAGGAGAATTTTAACTCTTATCTTAGAGCAGACGACATTTTAGTTTTACAATAAGTTTTCCCGCGTTTCAGTCTGGTACCCGAGGAGTCTGGGATTTATTGGGTCTGTTATCCGACTTTATTATCACCCGAGGGGACGGGCGGAGGCGGGAAGGGGTGGGCTATGGGAGGGTGGGGGGTGGGGGGATGGGAGGGTGTAGCCTTACTACTGATTGCGATAGGGTTAGCCGGGGGGGGGGGGGGGGGGAGTGATACAGTACCCACCCTTTTACTGATATATTTATCGCCTCCCAGCGTTTAGCGCTCTGAGCAGACGACAATGAGGTCGACAGGGAACAATATAGGAATTCGGCGGGAAAAAAGAAAGAATCAAATCATCCTTTCTTTGTGTCTAAACGTTATATTGTGTTAAGATTAAGACACTTTCATACCAACTTGTGGCCTTTTCCTTAAGGTTAATTGCTCAACTTTGTGGAACAGATTGTTATTGTGCTATGCTACCAAACCAGACACGAAGATCGTTCTCAGGCCCCACGAGTCGACATTTTATGTGGGGTTCATAAGTGTTTAAGAGTTATTTCCCTCAATATATCCACTGATAATGTTGGCAGACATTGCAGACTTGCCCCCCCCCCCCCCTCCGAAGTGCCTTAACAAAGTTGCCACCTGGATGAAGACGCGCCCAGCTGTGACGTCACAGATAGCGGCATCCAGAACGAGGCTCGGGCTAATCAAAGCTGAATTAATTAACACTTTGATTAAACAAGAACATGTGTGACCTCATTCCTCACTTGACCTTGGCTGTTATAGTCATATTGTGGCGCTCCTCCCAGACCGGGACGGCCCGATCGACGCCCGCCGGGGCCTGCTGCAGCCCGGCCCGTCAACCCACTTACCGCGCGGCCCGGTCCCCTACTCGGCGACCGGACGGACGGTCTGTGCAAGCCAATCAGAGTGCTCCTTTTCTGACCAATAGGAAGCCAGCTTTCCCTCCTGAATGGACCAATCAGAGTAGGGTGCTCTCTACTGGGTCTGTGCTCTGGTTAGATATAGGGGACACTGAGGGGCAGAGTTTAGACTGGTTTTGTCTCACTGTGGTGTTATAGCCTGGTTGGCTGATATAGGGTTCTGACCTGAGAAGGTAACCCTGGTTTGTTTGTGAGACTTTGTGGTGGCCTGTGCTGCTCATGTCTTTTTAGACTGAGAAAGTTATACCTAGTTCTTTTTAAGAATAGGTGAATTTGATGGTTTGCCCCACAAGTTTTGTAGAGTTTTCCCCTAAAGCAGACTTGGTATTTAGCCTTTTTATTAAAAGGAATTTGCCTTTTTGTCAAAGGGTATTTTGTGAACTTTATTCTGTAACCTAGTATTTTCTAATGTGGTTCAGAACTTTATTCTAGAAGCATTGTCAGATATTTGTAAACCATTTTGTATTTGGTCTGTTTATTTACTTGGAGTATTATTGTAACAAAAGAGTTATCTAAATAAACTTTATTTAACCTAAAAGTTGCATTGTTTGGTCATTTGTCAACAACCGCCAATCCCTGTGATCGCCTGGGTCTTTTTCCCCAGTAACGTAGCCCAGGGAGCGCTACAGTTTTGGTGCCTGTGACCAGGATTGGTAATGTTGTGACGTGACCAGTGATATTTAGAATTTGAAGTTAAACACAACGAGAAGTCATTATTTGTTCAGAACTCTGTTTTCTGACTTGTTTTATGTGAAGCTGTTTATTGAGGCTAATAGCCTAGAGCTAAGAAGTTTGGTTGTTATTGATTGGTTATATCCTAGGAATTAGGATGGATTTCCTGAACAGGAGTTTTATTTGGCTGTTGGTGCTTTGGTGTGTAAATAGTCATGCTGGTAGCTTGCCTAATAATATTGATATGCAGGGAGATGGTGTTTCACCCTCCTGCTTTGACAGTGGCTGGGGCACACCTTCCTCTGTCGGTGTTGACAACCATTTTTCCTGGTGCTGGGTCACAGGATGGCACAGCTGGCCCAGATGACCATGGAATAAGGCATGTGGATTCTCCCATGGCCTATGAGATGCATGATGATGCTTTTTGTTCTGTGTTAGAAAGGTGGAAATAGAGAGATGATTCCTGTGGAAAGAGAGACTTTTTGATGTGGAAAGTTGTTGCCCCTGTGTTTCAGGGTGAGCTTTGATTATTTTTGGAGTCGTGAGCTAGTTGAAAGCTCTTGATTTGTAGTTTCAGGTGGATACCTGATAGTTTTAGATGTGAGCTGAGTTAAAGCTCTTGATTTGTATAGTTTCAGGTGGATTCCTGATAGTTTTAGTTATGAGCTAGGTGAAAGCTCAGTTTCTGTAGTTTCAAGTGGATTTGTGGTTATTTTGAGATGTGAGCTGCTGTTTCAGGGGGGGGGCTCCTGATTTTGGTTGAGTTGAGCTAGGTGAAAGCTCTTATGTCCTATGGGTTCAGGTAGATTCCTGATTGTGAATGAAGTATGAGTGAGTGAAGGCACATTGCCAGTGGGTTGCTGGTTATGTATTGTTGAGAGTACTTTGTTTTGATAGGAAAGTAACCTAAGGAAGGTGAAATCATAGGAAAGTAACCTAGGGAAAGGTGAAATCTATCAGATTTGGTATTGGGGAAGGCAGATATTTAAGGTGGAGTTCCTTAATATTGTTTTCAAAGCTTTTATAAGATGTGTTTTGGTGACTGTGAGATTAGGTTTGAGAGGACTTATTAAAGGAATGATGTGCCCTTACAAAAAGGTACTCAGATGTGAAATGGTTTGCTTTAAAGAGTTGTGCCTAGAATTTCGAACAGGGGGTCTGTTATCTAGGTAGCTCACGTGACCTGTAGGGACAGTTAGATTTTCATAACCAGATTGGAGAGGGGAGTGACCCCTTGAGCTGGACCAGGACTGACAGGGGGACTGTTAGCTGGTAAGCTCACATGTCCTGGAGATTCTGGCGAGGTGATTCACTACCCAGGATGGAGGAGGGCCGCGTTGCCCTCAAGCTGGATTCCAGATAACAGGGGTACTGTTGCTGGGAGGCTTGCATGCATATTCTGGAGGGATTGATGTGTGATTCACTACCTAGGATGGAGGGGGCAGTTACCCTCAAGCTGTATTCCAGATTTACAACAGGGGTACTGTTGCTGGGAGGCTTATATGCATGTTCTCTGGAGGTTCTGGCGAGGTGATTCACTAACCAGGATGGAGAGGGATTTGTCCTCTAAGCTGGATTCCAGATTTACAATAGCGGTTTGTTGCTGGGAGGCTTGCATGTTCTGATGAACTGGTTGATGATGTGCTGTTTGATCTGAAGGGGGAATTTCCCTTTATGTCTGATCAGGAGGAATTGGCAGGTGGACTGTCATCTGAGAAGCTTACTTGTTCAGAACAAGCAGTTTGGTTGCTGTTAAACAGAGGTTCGCGTAGCTCATTGTTACATTTGTAGTTCACTGAGTAGTGAGAGATGGGAAGATGTAAGGTCAGCATGATGGTTGACAAACCTTTGCTTTGAGCAGGTTCTGATATCCCTCTGGTAAACCTTGAAATCCCTGTGTGCATTATCTACCTTAGATATTGATCCTGGAAGTGCTGAATTTTGCTTTTTGAGATTTTGGTTTGGGAGAGATGAGCTGTCTGGAGATGTGCTGTCTGGAAGAACACCGAGACCAAGGGCGAAGCTGGCATTGTGGCCGGCACTGCGCCATGACTTTGACAGGAGCTCAACGGAGGAAGACTAGGAACAGTCTGATCAACTTAAGGACATAAGGATTTAAAATTTCACCAAAGAGACTTTTATTTTGCAAGGAGAATTTTGTGTGTATTAATTCCGAGTTCTGTACTGAACTTGTGAAACAGTGTACAGTTTATGTATTTTATACTGTTCATGTATTTTATACTGTCATGTACTTTGTACTGTTTTGTTCTATGTATTTTGTACTGTACTGTTCCATGTTCCATGTATTTTGTACTGTATTTTATGTATTTTTGCACTCTTTTGTACTGTTCTTCTTTGGTAACAATGCGAGGGCGCATTGGTCCAAGGAGGGGGGCGTGTGGCGCTCCTCCCAGACCGGGACGGCCCGATCGACGCCCGCCGGGGCCTGCTGCAGCCCGGCCCGTCAACCCACTTACCGCGCGGCCCGGTCCCCTACTCGGCGACCGGACGGACGGTCTGTGCAAGCCAATCAGAGTGCTCCTTTTCTGACCAATAGGAAGCCAGCTTTCCCTCCTGAATGGACCAATCAGAGTAGGGTGCTCTCTACTGGGTCTGTGCTCTGGTTAGATATAGGGGACACTGAGGGGCAGAGTTTAGACTGGTTTTGTCTCACTGTGGTGTTATAGCCTGGTTGGCTGATATAGGGTTCTGACCTGAGAAGGTAACCCTGGTTTGTTTGTGAGACTTTGTGGTGGCCTGTGTTGCTCATGTCTTTTTAGACTGAGAAAGTTATACCTAGTTCTTTTTAAGAATAGGTGAATTTGATGGTTTGCCCCACAAGTTTTGTAGAGTTTTCCCCTAAAGCAGACTTGGTATTTAGCCTTTTTATTAAAAGGAATTTGCCTTTTTGTCAAAGGGTATTTTGTGAACTTTATTCTGTAACCTAGTATTTTCTAATGTGGTTCAGAACTTTATTCTAGAAGCATTGTCAGATATTTGTAAACCATTTTGTATTTGGTCTGTTTATTTACTTGGAGTATTATTGTAACAAAAGAGTTATCTAAATAAACTTTATTTAACCTAAAAGTTGCATTGTTTGGTCATTTGTCAACAACCGCCAATCCCTGTGATCGCCTGGGTCTTTTTCCCCAGTAACGTAGCCCAGGGAGCGCTACAATATTACCACATGCCTTTATGCGCTTATATCCCCCTACACCCTTACATTCTGTATGCCTTTGTGAGAAATAGTGCCTGTATATACTACCACACCATTGAAATCCTTCAAATTTGCCAGTACATGTTTCAATTTGTGGCATCAAAATTGCTTTTGGCGGTTCATATGCAAATGTTTTTCTCTGTTTATCACCATCCAACCTGTCTTCATAGTCCATCCGTTCTTAGCGACTGAAGACGAAATGACAATCCTTTTCCAATATCATATTGGCCCTTGATTAACCCATAGTCCTTTTCACAATTATCTATTTCACCAACGATGGCACTAATTGTCTATTATTCTTTGCCGGTCCCAGTCATTCTTACAAAAGAAACAATACTAGCTTTACGCAATACACCCCCACTCCTCCCCCGCCCCCCCCCCCCCCTGCCCCCAAAAGAAATTAGCCCTAAACCCCAAAACCAACCTCGTTTTCGGATTAGGCTTGTTTTTTCTTCCCCTCACCTCTCCTGGCAGCCACAATGGGGACTAAAGTAGACGCGGGCCGTAGACTTCCGGTGTACACAGAGAGCAGCAGACGACTTTTGTTGTTTCCTCAACGCGTGACGTCACCCAGTTTTGGCGGCAGTATTTGAATCGTTCCCTGATTGCACTTTAGGACCTTTGGACGGTAGTTTTTATGAGTTCGACTTCTGTGCGCGGGATACGCAGTTGGGGGTTTGTGTGAAGTATCAAAAAACATATTATACCAGCCATTTCACTAATATCACCATGGATTGAAATCCATTGCCGTAAAATGAGTGAATACCATGTACCATGGCGAAATCGCAGTAAAGCATGAGGTAGCTTCATCCATCTATATATTTTGCGAGGTTGGACTTTGGGAGAGGGCTTGCGCACCCTCCTTTTTCCCCTTTCTAAGAAAAACGAACTAGTCTTCTAAATGCAATACTTGCATTGATATTAAACCGTTCCTGCTGTCAACGCACCCTTAATATGTCCGAACTGTTTAATCCCTAATAAGAAAATGCCTAGAAAACAACCTTACTTGTTTTGTTTTATAATAGAGTAGCTTCATTCGATCAGGCTTTGGGCGGGGTGGGGGTGGGGGTGGGGGTGGCCCCCCTACTTTTTGGGGGGTCAAATAAAGAATTCTTTTACTATAGTTTTTTAAAGGAAAAGTGGGCGCCCCCCGACCTATTCAAAAACCTGGATCCGCCACTTACCAGAACTTGGTTCTACACTCTGCACTGATTTGACCTCTACGGCCCCTAATGACCCGCCATTTTATTTTCCCGGAAATTCCCGGATGTACTTAACGCCCCCTGGAGGAGGTTTGTGAACTATCCGTACCCCTGGCGGCCAAGTGGTGACTTACTCTCAGCCCAGCCCATAATAATATACACCCTTCACATTCTCCAACCACAAACAACTTCTGAGTCTTTCCTCAAACTCCCAACCAGAAGATCCAACTCTCCAAACCGATCTTGGTTCCATATATCACCATGGAGAATGACCAAAGCTAGGCTTGGAGAGTGACCGTTAATCCCCCCTTGTTTATACGGTCATCCGGGGTCTTTATCTGGTCGCTACTTCCGGTTATATCGCCACCAGATGGCGTTATGTGAGCCCGACTTCAAAGCGAGGCTGAGAGACGCTGGGAGTGGGATGTGTTGGGGCAGTCGTAATGTTGGCGGGAAAGACGACTTTTTACTGAGCAGCAGACGACATTTTACTTCATTTTACGACATTTCTTTTTACGATATTTTGCTCCTGAGCAGACGACATTTTATCCCGTCGTTAGAGAATCTGTTTACCATTTCCCAAGGAATTAAGAAAAAGAAAATGAATAAAAAAAGGTATGATTCTCTCCAGAGGTCAGAGGAGCATGTTTCACCCTGAATACATTGACCCCTTTGTTTTGTAAAAAGAGAAAAAAAAGACGCGTTTGGTAGAATAAACGATGTGAAATGTCCTTAACTGTGGTAGCGTGTTAGAAAACAGAATGACTGCATCACACAGACTCTTTCTCTTATGATGTAACAGCGGTGTCTTACAAACGAAAGACTATGTTGTCACTGCCCCTAACTTTAGCCGAGAAAAATAGTCAACTACATGTATGACCAAAGCCAGTTAGATACATGTATCAATAAACCAGTAGCCTATTAAAACTACAGAGCCTCCGACGACGACGTTGCACAAGCTAAATCCAAGTCTGAGAGCAAAACAAAGTGGTCTTTTTGATGTAAATATTTGGTGCAATCACTGTCCATGTCAGCCACATAAAATACCTCCAGGGGAACCCCCCCCCCCATCCTCCCCCCCCCCCCCGCTTTTCGCTGGTCCTCCCCGTGTCCCTCATAACCCTGTTTATCTCGCCGGGACCCAGCGCCCCGTGGTGCCCCCTGGTGGACGTTTCCCGAACCTCCCGGGGGTTTTAGTGCACGCTGCGCATGCGGTTTACGACCGGAGGGTCGGGGGTAAGGGAACCGTGGTAACACCTCGGTAACCAGGAAAAGATCGGTGTAACCAGGGCACTGTCTGTGTAACTGGGGTAAGGTCTAGATAACAATGATAAGGACAATGTGTCACAACTGTAGCCATGGTAACATTCTTCTCCCTACAAGTGGTGGTTTATGGCGACAGTGGTGGACAAAACTATAAGCATGTCTTTTCAGATAGGACAAGGGGATTTGCACCCTGAATATCTCCTAATCACAAAAAACAAAAAGCAAAAAACGAGGAATAACGGTGAAACACATTTACAGAAATGAGTGCGTCTACCGTGATTCAGGATGGGGTCTGGACGTCACCATGACAACGACCATGTTACCCCCCCTCCCGGTCATAAAACACATATGGTGGACGTAACCCCCTCCGACCACCTCCTCCAGGGTCCGTGACCTAATTCCGGCCATAATCCCCCACTCCCGTCCACAAATAATCCACCAAGACCCAGAGCATGTATCTGAGCCCCTCTATGCTCCCACTCCCACCCCTCCTAACCCTCCTCACCCTGCCTGCAACCTTACAGAATGATGGTATAACTATAAGATCTGGGACACAAGAGACAACTAAAAGAACCTGAAGATTTTCTGTCACCTTCTGTTAGTTCCTTAGTTCTCATAAATTTATCAAAATGCAACTCTAGTGGCACATCTAAAATGTGGGGACAAAATGCCCAGAGCTTGTACCCCTCCCCCTCCCCCGCCTCTCCTCTCCCCGCCTGCAACCTTACGGAATAATGGTAGTACTAGTTGATAAAGTGCAAGGAGTTTGGCTACATTTGTCAGCATGCAACCGTACAAGAATAAAGGCAGTGGGGCTTTCCATTAAGTGCGTACGCATCAAGGAAGGCGGGGGGAGCGGTCATTTTAGTGCCCCAGATAGGGCCCCACATGCAAGAAATCGTAGCCGGCTGAGTGATGTGATATAACAATCACTATGAAAAAGGAGCTTCATTCAAAAATATTACTTTATATTTATATTAGGGGTCGCTTTGTGCATCGGGTTCAACCAGTATCAAGTTCTGGAGAACGTTCTACCTAGGAAACAGGTTGTTGCCACGTTAATGATTTACATATTTACTTATTAAAAAAAACATATGTAGAATTACAACATCAAGTTCTCCCTCCCATTCAAAGTAATTCTCATTAAAACTGCCAGCTATGTGGACCATTTCTCAGATATACTGCGCTAAGGAACCTTTCTTTGAATCACCCAAGGCGCTGGATCCTTTAAATGTCGGACTTAGTCGCCCCTAGTGTCGCCCTTAACGTCGCCTTAAGGAGGGCGACCGGAGCTTATTTTGTACACAATATAGACGGTGAAAGACCTAACGAGATATTTCCTGGAAAATCCATTTATGAGCTTGAGGAAGGTATTTCAGAAACAAAAGGTTAGACCGTTTAGAAAAAAACGTCACTCTGCTACAGGGGGAGAGACGGGGATCGTGTGGGTGTATGTTTGGGTCAGAAAGGTTAAAACAAGTTTTTTTTAGTAATATTGAAAGAGCTAATGACATTGAATGTCGAAGGATAGAACCTGAAAAGTTAATATCAATACCTCAGTAACTTCGGGGTAACTCTGAATCACAAGTCTAATTTTCGTTCAGTCCAGATTAAATAGAGAAGTTAACGCCCCGGGTTTCAGAAGCGAGACTGAAGTTCATAACTTTAAGGGCCGCAGGATCGAAGGATCGAAACAAAACTGGGACCTAAAAACATGCGTCTTAGGTAAAAATAAATTGCTGATTTTGAAGCACAGTTAGGGCTAAATTTACATGGAAGCATGGCAAGAAGACAGATGAGGACAAATAGCATAGGTGATAATGATAGGGGAGGACCTACACCCCTTCACCTCCCCCTCAGACACATCCCTCACATCACGCCTACCTCCTCTACCCCTTCGTCTCGCCATTCCGCCGCAACCACCCTTTAAACCCGACTATTATCTAAGCCAATGGCATCGGTATTATAGAATATTATGCATTTTAGTTTTTTACTTCCAAAATTATAAGTTCTTTCACCTAGATATTAAGTTTGTGAATGCATTCAATATTATAATGTAATTTCTATTCAGAAAAATCCTAATGTTCCATACTCCCCCCTCCCCCACTCTTACCTCACCTCCCACCTCCCATCACTTAACCCCCATTAAAAGTCCATCCACTCACAGATCACTAATGGTTTGTTGTTTTCTTCACACAGCTTTAACGGCGGGTGATTATATCACAAGGCCGGGTAAAATGTTTTCGGGGATACGTCATTTCAGATACCGTTATACAGCGTTAGAAATTCCCTAGCCAAGATTCTGTCGCAGAACGTTACTATAACTAAGCAGAAGGTTGTATAACGTTATGAGAATGTCGCAAAATGTAATCGTTACATTGATTAAGAAGGGGTGCGACTCATGTAATACCATATTGTCAATAGCAATATTAAAACGACAAAATATGTCGACATACAACCATTATGATTAATAACTAAGTAAGCAGTCAACACGACACCCTGCACTGGGGGATCCAACTTTTTGAAAGAGACGTGCGAATATTAGTTAAAATTTGGCCAAAAAAGAAGCCCCTCCCCCGCTCGCCAATCCCCTAAATTCCCTACTGCCCCATCTTCCCTATCTCACTGAAACGACTCCACTTTCCATCTTCACCATATTTAGCTGCAAATATAAATTACCCCAACTTCCCTCACTCGTTTCTTTTCGCCGAAATAAAGTAAAATTCACCGGAAGTACTCACGTCATCAGCCCGTAACTTCCGGTAGATCTCCAGCGTCTCCAGGCGGACGCTGCCCTCGTCAGGGGTGAAGGTCGTTCCCGGGAGCAGACGACAATTGGCCCACACGGTGGCCCCCATCTCCCAGGTCCACCCCCCGCACCCCCCGGGCCGGGCCCTCCAGGGTTTGACGGGGGACGCAGGGAGGGAAGCCCGGGGAGGGGTCGGGCGGGAGGCGGTCTCTGCCCGGGGGTCTGAGCCGGCGTTTTTCAGGTCATTTTCGACGTATTTTTGGCCATTTTCGGTGTATTTTTGGCAATTTTCGGCGTATTTTGGGCCACATTCGCCATATTTTGAGTCATTTTCGTTGGCGTAGTTTGGGTGATTTTCACCGTATTTTTGGTGATTTCCGTCGTGTTTTGGGTGATTTTCGCCGTGTTTTTGGTGTGTTTTGGTGTTGTTCTCCCGGCTGGGGAAGGGCCTCAGGACGACGCTCAGCTCGGGGGGGAGGAGGACGCACGTCTCCATGGTAACCGTGGGAAGGTCGGGGGAGACGTTCTCACGGTGGTCGTCAGGTGAGGGCAGCCATGGACGGGGTCACCGAGGGACGGATCTGACGGGGATGGATCCTGGAATAAAGGTAGAATAAGTTCAAATTAGGAAAGTGCTAAGAATGTGCATTAAGAATCAAGTCTCTTTTAAAGTACAAGAAGTGTCGAAAAACCTTCTAAGAATATTTGCACGCTTCTGGTCACAAAATGTTCAAAGTAAAACAGCGTTAATCTAAGAAAATGTGTCAGGGATCAAATATTGTTTTAAATACAAATGTGTAGAAAAGCACTTTATCTAAGGATATCTACACATTCTGGTCGTTATAGGTGTGAACTACATGCATTACATTCAGAAAAGTAATTCCCATTCAGGCTTCAATCAATTAATGAGTGTATATAATCGTTTAAGTCTTTCAAAATAAACATAGTTCAGGATAGCTTTTCATTCCATTCCATTAATGCAATGAAGTATACATCACTAGAAATTAGAATCCTTCTACAAACTCTACAATGTATTCTTACGTAAATCCATAAACAAGCGGTGAACGAAAGGTGAACGAAAATAATTACTTTAACAGATAAGGCCCCACTTCACCCCTTGCGCCTTAAACTATCCTTCTTTATCAGTTAACTCTTAACCCCCTGACCCCTCCTCGTCGGCGTGTATTTAACCCTTTGATGTCCCGTGGCGGGGGGTCCGGGGAAAGGGATCCAAATGATCCAAGGGGTGAGGGCGGTGTAGAGTTACACAATACTGAAACTTAAAACCACAAAAAGTCTCAAGTATTCACTCTCCGCGCTCCCCGCTGAATATGGCACACACATGATGGATCTGTTCTGAGTTTTGTTTTTTATTTTAAATGTTGACTTTGAGTTTGAAGCAGGTGGCACTGGCTGTGGATATACTGTATAATTATAGGGCCTACCTTTTGTACAGTTTACACATTTTTATGTTGGCCCATAAGGCAGCCACCAGAGGTATGAGCTGAGTGTGGAGGGGATCCTTGTTACCTTGGTAACTTATGCCCCTTCAGTAGCCTCAAAGTGTCCACCCCCTTAGATTCGATCACCAGTACACAGTACAAGCCAAAAACCGTGAGTTGGTCCTGATAACACTGAAAAAATTACCGAATGGACAATAAACTCCAGCATTTATCATCATCATCTCAAAGTGGGGGTAGAGGAGGGTCGTATATATTCTGATCTTTGTAACCTTGGTGACTAACTAGGGGGTAAAGTCAAGTAGGGACTTCCTTACCTGGTGACTGGCGGCGTCCGATCAGCGTCTCTCCGGCGTCCGTCCGGCGTCCGTCTCCAGGTCCGGGGATGAGCGGAGATCGGGGCGGAGATGGACGGGGGGTGGTCAGCACGGTAATCCGGGCTGGGCGGAGGTGTTGGGGAGAGGCGGCGGGGGAGGGAGGGGTGGACGGGGGGCTGACCACCGACAAACGGTCACAGAAAACTCAGTAATCATAAAGTAGGATCCCGCCAGTTGGGAAGTAGTCACCTTTCAGTTTTGTTATTACTCTGTAAAGATTGTCCAAATTGTTTGTCTATCACAATTAATCCAGAGAAATCCAACAAAAAGGGGACATCAGAGAATCATAGTTATGGGTGTAATTACTCCAAAGTTCAACTCAAACACAGCTTCTCCACTGAATCAGTCACATATATTCCAAAGAAATCCAACCAGAAAGTTTAAAAGAAGCCTCCGAGGAACGAGGGGTAAGTCCGAGGAGGCTGGATCTTGATACCATCACTCCAAAGTCACACAGATCCACTTGAACGCTGACGATACTTCTCCTGCTCTGAATTCCCACAAAGCCAATAAAAAGTCCTCAAAGTGGTTCGTATAAATAATGTCCTCCGATACCAGGGGTAGTAGTAACCCCTTCCCACAACTCGTTCTGTGATCCTGCACAGGGTTGAGGTAGACAATCCTAACGAGCGATGAGTGATGAGAGGATCCCCTGAACGTCCTGACCGGCCACTGGTTACCAACAGTTGTGTAGTCCACTATAAGTGAATTGAGGGTACCAGCAGGCCTCCTGTGGGTGGGTAAAGCTCCTCCAGTAAGTGTAGTATGGTCAAAGTTCCGGCCGTGGTGAAAAGTCCGGCCCGTGTCGTGGTGAAAGTTCCGGCCGTGGTTAAAGTTCCTGCCTCCTCTTTCCCTGACCGCTCGGTCCGGACTGACCCTCCCTCAGTCCCTGTCTCTGAGAGGTGTCGTCCTCCTCGCTTCCCGCTAGGGGCGCCCCACCTGCCCCCCTCCCCGCTAGGGAGCAGGGTGTAGGGGGGGTGTAAGGGGGGGGGGGGCAGTGGTCCGTGACGGCCTCACCCTGTAACACTCCCTCATACTCCCCCCAGCCTCCCGTGGTTCGGCTTTTCCCCGCTAGGAGAGGGGTGCTTCGCGGGGTCCTCAGAAGACGGTGATCAGGGATGGGGGTGGTTGGGGTTTGGGCGGAGGTGTTGGGGAGGGAGGAGGGGGAGTTGTGTGACCTGAGCAGGGCTGGCAATGTTCGAGTTCAAGCATGGGCGGACAATACGAATTATTTCCAATAGGGCGCCCCCCCAATTTTCAAAATGCTGGATCCGCAAGTGAGCTGGGGTCGGGGTCGGGGTTAGGGAGATATATATGAGGGGTTCACTTCAGATGTGGGACAAAAGCGAAGGCTATGTGAGAGTTTTTATGTAAGACATCAAAAAGACCCCCCTCCTGAATCCTGTCCTTGTTTTTCACCGTTCCACCTCCACGTGAGACGAATTGGTGCACATTTGATTTAATATTGACCAGAATAGCCCCGCGTCATCATAACCCCTATCGTTAAATACGGTATCACCTGCAGTATCCCCCAAAGTTTCTAAATCCAACAACGAATTAAGGCAATACATACAACTAATTCTCGCATTCTTTTCGTTCCGTATACCCCATATAAAATGCAATGCGGCTGTGGCATGGGGGTCAGTGTAGTTAAACTTTGATGGTCAACCACCTTGGAACCCCAAACCTCTTTGGTTACAGTCAGAAACGAGAGAAACATTTCCGGTACCCAAATTTCCAAGAAACCCAGAACGATTTAACCGAACCAGATGGGAAGGTAGTAATTAGATATTCATTATAATATTAAACTATAAAAGGGAAATTAAATCAGAACAGTCCCATAAGTGCATAGAATTAATAACAGCGGCACACCCCATTGGAAAATTGTCTTACAGAAATGATATATCTAATAAAATTGGCGGGGCGACCCTGGGCGCTAGAACGAACATGTGTTACAATAAACTGAACGTATGTTTTCAGATGTCACCTAAATGTGTACAATCATAACCTGTAATTAACGATCATGTCTCATGAATACTTCGTACCTCTATACATTTGATAGACTATGAAGCAAATCTCTTTACTCGTTCATATGAATCGTACTTCACAAGGTTTATGAGCTTCTATTTACAAGTTTATGACCCCCATCTCAAGTCTTGTCATCACAGGAAGTGCCCTGCCCCCTCCGCCCCCCGCTCCCACTAGGTGGCGCCCCCACACACCCCTACCGGCCACCACCGACACTACAACACGCCGTTTGATGTCCTCACGACTTATACCGATTATCCACCAAGTTCCTGGAAGTTCCTGCAAGAGCCAGGAAGTGCCCAGAAGTCAAAGGGAAGTCAGGGTGTCGTTTAATTGGTTTATTAGTAAGTAGTTTGTGGGCTGAGTGCTACGTCCACAACGATATAATGTAGAGGGGAAGTGGGGTTTGGTGGTTACTTGAGTTATCAAAGAGATGAAATAAAGATTTCGTCAGACCAAAGAGATCTTATGGTAGGGAGACTCCTTGGTCGAAATATAGGTCGAATTTCATCATGAAACATTAACAAAATTCCCCAATTATTTTTTATACATGTGTTCTGGTCTTTGAGGCAGTAACAGTTTAAATGTAGTAGGGACATATTTAGAAAATTAGAAGCACTCCAAATATGTGGGTCTGCTACCTTGATATGTTCAATTTGGTCATAAAATCAATGAGTATTATGCTATATAGCTATCCTGATGTACTACTGGAGGCTGATGATATATACATGCCTAACAAAGGTTGATATAACTACTCCCTATCATTTCTACGATTATCATTACTTGTATATATATATCTGAATAAGATTTGAAAAAAATAAACCCAGTAATTTGCTGCATACAATGCGACATACGCCCAAATACATCCCCATGTATATTGTGTACACACTATTTAATGATACATACCTATATTTAACTACATAGCAATATATAACTATTATATATACACACATATATACACATACATACGGTACCGTGAAATATTACAATAAAATAAACAGTTAGGTCGTCATAGGGGTATAGGGGGTCCTGGTACAGGTATCATAGCGTATTCACCATAGTGAATAACCCTCCCCCCTCCAAACTCCCCCCTGAACAATACCCCCTCACCTACACCAACGTACAACATCCCCCCCCCCCCCCCCAAGGTCCAACCCCCCCACCCAGCATACCCATCCCAGCTGCGACATATAGTTCATGAAAATCACAGCAGGGGAGTAACGTTCACAAAGCGGGGGGGGGGGGGGGGGGGGATTATAAAGGTTGGGAGGGGGCTCTAAAGGCAGGGGAAGGGAGGGTGGGGTGGGACTCCTATTGTTTTAGATGTGCCGCCAATTCCTTGACCCAATTATCTAACCATGAGATAATTAGACTGACTCTGACTGACCACGGAGACAATGACAGAGGGGAACTCGGGGCGGAGAGTGGAGAACGGAAAAGACAATGGGTCGTTAGTAAGCGGCTCTCTGATTGGTCGGTTCTAAGGGAGGAGGTAATTGGCCGGGAACCGTTGAGGTGAATTAATTGCAGGCTGTCAAGGGTAAGAGGGGACAGGGGGGTTGGGGGGTTAGTAAAACAATAGTACTTACACGTACAATATGTCAGAGGCTTACAGGGATGAGTGTCTCTTCTCCACTGTCTCCCTCTACCCGGCTGTCTGTTTTCAAAAGTTGGTCTTCTGTTTGTATATTTTGTCTAGACTTATAGAACCTCAGACTTGTTCATTAGTTTCTTTGATGTCGTTAGAATTGACGAGATTGTCAGTTTCTTTTTATGGAGACTTTTTGAGTAATTGTTTTTCATTTGTCTTTTGATGAACTGCATATATGTCGCTGCTGGGATGAAACCCCTCCTAAATTTAAAGAGGCAAGTCCGGTTTGTGATTTTGACACTCTGATAATTATTTGTTTAATCATTGTAGGATTATTTAATACTTTTATTGTATCATTACAGTTCATCATAATGCCGTTCATGAACTGTGAATGTGATCGACTTTTGATATTATTAGTATTACATGTATCATTTGGCCCTGCATATGAATACTATTTAAAAACCCACGTGTTTAAGAAACATAGACGTGCCCATATCTAACACAATCATATCCATCGTCAATTGAGCAAAAAACACACACACTGCCCGCAGGCCACAGTGACGTCATCAGAAGTGTATGTGACGTCATCAGTTGGAGTGTACACGTCACGTGGAATGTTAAGTTACATGAAGCGGGGGGTAACGTTGTGTAAACCATGGAGATCATGTAGTGGGAGGGAAACTATCAACCTGCTAGTTGAGGTCAACATGTTACTACAAATATGTTTTCAACTGTAATTATTTTTCACATTTACAATTGTGTTAACTCTGAAAACAAAGGGAAACTTTGATGATTATTAGTTATAAAAACCTCTTACAAAAACTGAACAAGGGTAATTTTACAATTGAAAAAAGAAAGAAAACAAAAGGGAGAGAGAGAATAAAACTTGACTAGGCATTTTCGATTCTTATGGAAAACATGATATTGAAACCTTTTCAACAGTTTTTTAAGCGGCTGAAAAATGACATGATTGTTACATAATTGGACGTGGATTTGCCTCTTTGGACACTAGGTGGTTACGGTATCTATTTGCCATGTTTATATTGATTTTAATATAGGCCTACTTGTTCATAATGCTGCAGGTTTACATCTAAACACGGGCAAGACAGTTCAAATAAATACAGACTGTCTTTAAGTTTAAGCGGGCTGGGACAGGTCAACCACTCCCTTAGTCATGACGTCACGGTGATGACGAAGTAACGACGTATTTGTTTCTATAAGCACCCTTCACTGACGAATCCAAATATGTTTCTTCCCACTCTCTTTGAAGATGACGTCACAAGGGCTATGACAATCGACCAATGATATCTTCGGACACGAACTCCGGAGAACGTGTCAGGAGTCACCTTGACACGCAGCCCATTCTCAATGACCTTCCCTCTAACTTTCCCCTTGAGACTCCACCCCTGTGTCTACCCATGACCTACTTCTGAAACCTTCCCAAAAGAAGAGAAAAGAACAAAGAGGGTAAAAAAAGAGTGGTCCACAAAGGGAGGGGAGGAGGGGGTCGTGGGGGGGTGACCTCCCGTCGGCGCGTGGTGGTGACGTCACGGTGACGTCAGATGACGTCATATGACGTCACGACCAATCAGGTGTTGTATGGAGGGCGACGCGCAGCGGGCGTCGGTATTGCACCACAATGCGCATGCGCCGGGGGAGCAGCCGGAAGTGACGTTTTGACTCTGAACGATTACCGCGCCCGGCCCGATACCCCCCTTAGGTATTAACACTTTGTGTTTATTAAACATTTGAATTTGAGGTTGCTTTCTTTCAAATGGATTTCATATAGATAGTGGATAATCAAATACAATAATGCATGTATGAAAAGTGCATAGTGTATGAACTTATTAGAAATTATATCTTTTATTTATTTAATTGAAACAGAAGCTAAATTCTGTTTAACTTTGAGCAGACGACTTTTAGACGTAACAAAGGAGACAACAGGGAACCTGCGTAAGTAACGTTATGTCACCGGTAACCAGCAGCGTATCCTTCAGACCTAAGAGAGAGAAAAGTTAAAACTTAACACTTTCTTTTCAGACCTAACCTTTGACCCGTCCGAAATGTGTAGGGTGCGGTCAGGGAGAGTTTGAAAACCTAGGCATTTAGGGCTCTATGGGTTGGAGGCTTGAAACCACGAATTACAACGTAGGTATGACAAGCAGCCACCATCCCCTTATAGAACTGTTTAATCACTTTCATTCTAATTTAAGAGCATTACGTATAGACCTATATCTATGTTTCATTGTAATGCAGCGGTGGCAGTTACTTATAATATGAAAAAGAAACTTAATATCAAACATTTCCTTCTGCGATATGGTTTGACGTTGAATATCATTCATATTATTAACTTTTAATTAACTGTCACAACTTGTGTCCTGAACTTAGGATTTGATATGTGAATGCTTGGAAGATCAAGTTCGCTTGAAAGCTTTATGGCAATAAGAAATTAATATTGTTTTAATTTGCATATGATAACTAGAGTGGTTTTACCTGTATAAATAAAATGGTCTTATAAATATCGACTTTAAAACATTACAAAATGCTTTATTGTCCCCCCACCTTGTCTGTTTAGGATTCCCCAATCTATAAATAGCCATGGCGACAGGATTCAGCGCCCCCACCGGGAGGTGGACAAACTACGGCCAGGATGTGACGTCATCACTACGTCACAGGTCCTATTATCTATAAACCACCGGCCTGTGAGGGGGTACCAAGGTTACGTGACATACTGGTCTGTCAGAAATATTTGTCACCAATGTTTCTTTTACCATTTGAATGACTACATTTGAACAGATTTATAATATCAACAAATAATAACCTCATTGTGAGCTTTGCACATTGAATATGAATTATACATTTGTTTTTCAAGTAACTGCATTCACGGAAATGGAAAAACAAGCTACTTTGATACTTGTCAATGATATTGGAAGCTGAATGATACTTTGTGCAGACAAAAATACAAATCCATTTGACTTGGTGCAAAATTGTGTCAGCCTTCTCACATGTATAGAGGCCTATTATGTAGTCCTATATATCAGACCAGGGACCGATTTAGAGGGGGGCGCATGGGGCACCCTCCCCCGCCTTTTTTTGGTTTAAATATCAATTTGTTTAATATAAAATTCTAGCCTTTGGAAGGGGCACCGAAAAATGTCACAATAGGGCGTCTGTCTCCCCCCGCCCCTCTTTTTAAGAAGTCTCGATCCGCCCATGTAGACGCATCAGTTCGGGTTGTAACGGGTTCCCGCTGCTGACACTCCCGGCAGATGGCGCTACTTCCGGTTGAACTTCCGGTTCAGAAGGACCGAGCCTTACTCCGAGAGAACGCTATTGATTTTTTTCTTGATTACCTTGTGGCACACTACCAATAGCTTCTGATTGCTACGAAATCATAGTTTCACGGTAGTCAGATGGTGCGGAAAGGAGCTCTTTAGCTACATATTTGCAGACTCGTTGATATTACAGACGTTATATTATATATTAATGCGCCGTGCATTGGTTAGAATATAGGAGACCTCAGGCTACGCCCCTGACGACCCCTCTGGGTCCGTGCGATCTCTCTCTCTCTCCCCCGCCCCCCCCCCCCAAAAAAAAAAAAGAAAAAAAAAAAGAAGAAGAAAAAAGCACTATATCATTTCTTAAATGATTTGAACTCTGCTTCTCGGTCAGTGGTGGTCAGTCGCTGTGGTCGACGTACTCATCAACCTGAGGTACAGAGGGTCCGACGTGGATTCCCGCCTAGATCTCAGGGTAACCAGATGGGGGGGGGGGGGGGGGGGGTACTGTGTAAGGGAATGTGACCTCGAACCTCAATTGCGATTTTCAATGATATAGCTAGAAATCTGTTTTACATCTATTCCAAAATTCCAATATGTATTTCAGATTTATAGATCTTCAAGTGAACAAAGACATAAGTCTCTGAGGGAGATTGGGATAGTGTAGTGGGTAACATCCTCGCCTTGCCATCGGTCCAAAGGTTCAAGCCTTGTGGGCACCTTGCCTTGCCACCGGTCTCATCCCCATAGCTTCGGTCATGGCAACTGGAATTGGTCTCGAAATAGCTGACAAATTGCTAAGCAGACCTAAAACTCCAACACATCATCATCATAAGGCTCTCAGGTTTACTTGGGACCCATTATTCTAAGGTTGACCCTGAGGGGGATTTATGGTTTCCGAAAAAGGGGTGAGATTATTTTATTGTTATATATTGTAGTGTAGACGTGGGGTCCCGATGTCCCGTGTCGAAAGGCCCATGTCACCTGTCGTTGTCGCTAAGGAAAGGCCATGTCGCCCTGTGGAATTTAAGAAAAGCCCATGACGCCCTGTCGATTTTAAGGGTCTACACCCATATCCTATATATATATATATATATATATATATTAGCATGCTTACCCAGGTGGACCCACTTTCTGCATTTAGTGCTCCACCAAAGGGTAAAGGGGTTCCTTTAGACTTTGGGGCTGGCTACAGCCCTGAAAGCTGGCCCATCCCGCACCTTGTGGATCCAGGTAGCCCCTCCTATGGCCCCAAGGCCCTTATGACCTCAGGCCCTCAGGGGGGTGTTATGACCTTCAGGTTCTTATGACCCCATCAAGCCCTCACACTCCGAGTGCAGCCTTTGACAGCCGCAGTTTACAGCTCAATCAGGACTCTGCACCCCTCTCACCCCTTCCCCACACTCCACTTTATGACACTCTCCCTCCATCTTGACTTCTGGTCCCTCATCTTTAGTTCCTCATTTCGCCGCCAGTCACTTTGTTCTCGCCGAGTCTCGTCAGCTCTCGTAAAGTATCGCACCACCCAAGACGATCTCCTTTTTCTTCACTCTCCAAGCACAAGTCCGTGCGGTCAGGATTAGAAAACCACATTAAAGTGAACATAAGGGGCAGGAGTCCAAATAAAAGGGACCTGTTTGACCTTTTATTGGATGAAGGGCAGATTATTTTCGCTGGTTTCGGGCTTCTGGCTGCGGTATTATTGCTAATACCAGCCGGAAATCAGCGGGATGGCAACAATCGAACTTCAGAATCATTACCTTGTGGAAATAAACTGTGAAAAAATAGTGAAATTTGATCTGTCACAAATACTGTCACACAGTTTATGTCAGAGCAAAAACCATGCGGCTGTTAGAGGTAAGATTGAGGAGGTAGTCAAACAGTGTGTCCCCACAATAGACCGATTCACAAAGGTATCAAATGAACAACCTGGGACGCTTTTTAACACAAGTGGAAATTAAATTTGAAAAGCAGCTGTGGTAATAAATGCACTTTCTTTTTACAGTTTACTTGTTTATAAACCTTTCTACTTTGTGCGGGACTTGATGTTTCAGCTGCATATCTTATACATGTTTCTCTCTATTTCTGCATTGTTTTAATTTTGTATGATCTAACCTTAAAGGGAGCCAAAACTAATATAATTGACAAAATTTTCAAAACTGAGATAAGTATAGAAATATGTTAGATGAGATGAGTCCAGTTAAGGTCAGTGGTAAAGTATTAGCTGTAAAAAACTAGCTCAAACTGATGTAGAATGCCATAAGAGATGGTAATATTTGCATTTGTTTGTAAACAAACCCTTTTTTTGCAGATCCACATTAATTGATTTGAGCAAGAAAAATGTGTTTTTAATTATTTTTTACCATATTTCACGGTTTAGATTTTAACATAGGCCAGAAATGGGCTCAAGGAATGGATTTCCATGATTATTTGAGTTTGGAAAATTTCATTGAATTTATTGGTTTTGGCTCCCTTTAATACATAATACCAATAATACCTGATGATATATTTGCATAATAAATATCTATCATTGTTAGTATTGACCTTTCTTTTCAACTACATCATTATATGTGTGATTTACACAAAGTTATGTATGTTTAAACGATTCTAACATGAAGCTGAAATCAGCCACGGACACTTCCCCATAGAGGGCTTGTTGTGGAAACTTTTCCCGCCAAAATCCTTAAACGGCATCCCATAATAATCAAGGCCATCGCTTTGATAGTTTTACAATGATGTCTGCCCTTTACCACCCACCTCTGTAGTAGTTGAGGATCCCGCCGCCAGGACCGCCTCGGGGAGTCCTATTTACCTTTTACAACCTGCAGACGACATTTAGGTCCACTTTTGCTTGTTCCCGCGTTTTAACCATGGGAAGATGACCAGCAGCCAGAATTAGACCCTTCTGTAGCAATTAAAGAGAGTGATAAGTTTGAAGGTTGATTCATAAACATGAAATGAAGTAAGTCACGCTGATTGGATATAATAATCAGGGGTGCACCCCACCCTAAAATCTGAGGGGGTTCCAGGTAAATCAAGGGGGTTCCATGCAAAAGTGAGGGGGTTCTGACAAATTAATTTGAAAAGATTGTCCTATATTTCACTGGTATCTCACTTTGGTTGGTCCACCCTCCGCTGAGATCGTTCCCAGGTGGACGATAATGGGTGAGATGAGCCTAATGAGCGATAACAGGGGTTATGAGCCTAATGTCACTTTAATACGCTGGTCTCCGGCAGGTGATCACGGACAACATAGAATACCGCCGACACCAGCGGAGAATGCCAGTGTGGAGATAAAGATACACTCTCCAAACAGAATCTAGATGGATTCTCTCAGAAACGATTCTGTATTTCCCTGTATGTTGATGTACCTGCAGGCTAAATCAAAGTGCATTGTGGGTAATATGTCGACAAGTCCATTTCCTCTCACAAGCCTTTAGCATATAAAATTTCGTTATTAATGGTATTATCTGTTGTTGAAAGTTATGAAAAGCTAGCATTTAGAATTTTTTTCATTTTCCATCTGAATGTTCCTACTATTTCTCATGCTAGTTTTGATAATTTTTCATTACAAATTTTCATTTAGCCCAAAACTACAAAACTGCTATTGGTTTTCCACAGGTTTTGCCTACGAAATGCTACAAAATTAGCCTGCAGGTGCATGAAATACAGACAAAAAGGGAACTGCATCTACCTGAATTTTATCAAAACAAATACTATTACATAGTATGGCAAACTCTGGTTGGAGAGTGGACGTCGGCATGTCATGATAGTTAACCCTTTGTCTCTGGGGGCTTCATTAACCCTTAATTAACCCTTAATTAACCCTTCTCAAACCTCAGGGGAATATTCCCTGACCTGTCATCTCTCTACCGTGAGGCAGGGTTATGTCTCTGATATGACGGACGCTGATTGGTCAGAGAGGCGTCACGTGAGTTATGTCTTTGATATGACGCACGCTGATTGGTCAGAAAGGTGTCACGTGGGTTATGTCTTTGATATGACGTGCGCTAATTGGTCAGAAATATGTGACGTGGGTTTGGCATCTGCAGGGAGTTTTATATTAAACACATATCTGGGGTTTGACCATTATTTTTCAGTCAGGGGGTTGGTGCCTTTCTATCTGTAAATTAGAAACACCCAAATTTACTGCAATTGTATCTTTACATGTTATGTGCTCATCCTTATGTATAGTAGACATTTGCTCTCTCCCCAACCCTGTTTTCTATCATATTCATTCACACACTTTTACATTACATTTCCCTTAATTGGGCTCGGTATTGGATGTGTCTTCAACACTTTTTATTTCCAAAAAAAAACAAACAAAAACTGCGTCTTCGGTTCATTCACACCCTGAACAGGTGTACTCTAAATAGGTTTCGATCATATATAGAGAGGGGCGGATCCAAAGAAATTACCTAATTTACCTCCCTTAACATTTAACTATTTACCACCATAGACATACATATATGTCTATGTTACCACCAAGGCGGGAGATATAGTTGAGAACCCACCTCAATCTGCCACATTGCACAACTTTAATAATGGCCACCCCAGAAGGCGGAAGATACTGATGTCACATACGTCCCGCCGGTCAGTACTGCCCGGTGTGTGTCAGCCCTCGGTTTGAATGATTATGATATATTTATAAATAATGATAACACCCTTAACACATGCCCAAAGCGTGGGTAGTATGGGGACCTTCACAATGATAAGATGGACATGTACTCACATAAGCCATCATCCACGTCATGCCACCAAATGGCGTGCTGGTGGCATCAGGGGTCAGACTCATGGCAGAAGTTTTGTGTAACACAATGATACAAGTTAAAGATATAGTAAATTATGGAATTCTTTGATATGATAACAACTTAAAGTTTGAACTATGAGATCATGGACAGAGAAGTGAAATCTAGCGAAGTTTGAGACACCATGTCATTTGAATTAATAAGATACCTTACTGAATTTTTGATTTTAGAAAGAACGATAAGGGACGATAAGTCACAAATAAGTCAAATCTCCCCCCCCCCCCGCAGACGTTTGATGAAGTTTATAATTGTAACTTCAGAATTTTGCCACTAGGTGGCGTGTGGAGGAGAAGCGGTTATTATAAAAGTGCACCTCGAATTTCCAACTTTCCAACACATGATAGGGTATGTTTACGATCAATCTATTGATATCACGTAGACGTCATTTGCATATGATTATTTCTCATTTATGGACACGAAACTAAATACCAGAGAAAGTGAGAACATGGTAAAACGACTTCAGCAAAACGTATCAACTCTGAAAAGGAACCAGGTCAGCTAATCTTTGTCACAATCTCCAGAGTCAGGAAGTGTCCAAAAGTCGCCTGGTCGTTTGTTGATGTTTCATAAGCGCGCTCTTTGTCGGATTTTACGGCCAAGTTGATTGTGGGGTGGCACACAGAAGGGGGGGGAGTACTCCACCTACCCAGGCAAGCAACAATGTAACAAGTACGTTCCGCGACCATACATTTTTGGTTAGTCTGTAACCTGTCCAATTTTCACGTAACAGTTACATTATTTTAGGTAAAGATGCGAGTTCTTAAAACAGAATGTTATAATAATGTTATTTCTTAATGAAGGTGCGACCGTACTAATAAAGGATGTAAAAAATATGTTATCATAATGTGAAAGAATGTTACAAGAATGTCAAAATAACGTCACATGCATTGCAATGTTAGGTTCTAAAGATGTCTTTGGGTGCCATCAAAATAATGTAACAAGAACCAAAGCAGAACTAAACAGATTGTTATCATAATGTTATGATAATGTCATATTCTTGCTTGGGAGGTTTCGGGTTCCCCCTTGAAAAAAATAGATCTCAGGAGCTGCCCCAGACAAGCATATTGCAGAAATTTTTCCTAGCAATAATGTAAAATTATTATAACGTTGCAATAAAGTTCTTTTTCATTTGGTTTGGTTCATGCGATGTTTTTTGATGGCACCCAATCATGTTTTTAGGGGTGTCTTCGCCTCTCCCTTTACCTAATCCTCACTTGTTTACTTAAGGGTTGGGGACCGTCGCCCCTCTCCCGGCCTCGACTTAATCCCCCCCCCCCCGACCTTGTTTACACAGCTATTAATAAAGGGACAGCTGACGCACCCTCTGCCCCATACTCTGCACACTGGAAAGAAAGAGCCAGGAGGGCAAAGGAAGGGCCGGGAGGGCAAAGGAAGGGCTAGTATATAGAACTATTGAAACACCAAATAAATATTAAACCTCTTTTCATAAAACCAAAAAAAAATGACGCTGGGCGGACTAATTATGGTACTTAGCCCGCCAAGTCTATCCTAATAATATTAAACCTCTTTTCATAAAACAAAAAAAAAATGTGAAAGTGCCACGCCCCCTACCAATGTCAAGCATTCTCTATGTGTAAACATGAAATTCAATGTGAAAGTGCCATGCCCCATACCAATGTAAACAAATAAAAAGAAACTTGGCATTGATTGTTACCGAATAAGTACATATTTTGTCCCAATTTAGAGTAATTTATTATCATCTGTGCTGCAAAATGAAGTAATTACGGGAATATTAGTTATATTTAACTTTTCCAGTAATATATAAACTAAACAATATTTTCAAAAGCATAGGAAACTAATAATTGCAAAGTATTTTGGGAAACGATAGGCGTTGCCATTTCTTGCATCAGTGCACAATGTTACATCACTGCAAAAACCCAGTCTCGTCCCTAACCTGTCTGCAGCGTACTCTGCACACAAAAAAGAACAGGAACAAGAGTGGACCAGGAACTAGTAGTGTGCAAGCCTAAACATCTATTAATTAAAAGGCCCTTTTCAGGGCCAACAAACTTGTCAAAAGTTGTTTTACTCATGCAATACACCCTCACCAACCCTCATTAAACCTCATTAGAAGTGAGGTTTAATTCCATAAGAGTCTACCATATTTAAGCCGAAAGATCCTCATGCCTAATAGAGCACGCGCTTAGGCCTTGCTCCTTCTATGTCAGCCCTTCTTGCGCAAACAGTCTTAATGCAATCATTAATTCCAACCATTAAACCTACTTCGAAATGAGATTTATTAGCAGTGGAAATGAGATTTAATTAATTTTCATGTTCATACATAGAGAATGCTTGACATTGGTAGGGGGCGTGGCACTTTCACAATATATTTCATGTTCATACATAGAGAATGCTTGATATTGGTAGGGGGCCTGGCACTTTCACATTCTATTTCATGTCTACACTTAGAGAATGCTTGACATTGGAAGGGGGTTAGGCTCTTTCACATTCTATTTTCATGTTCATACATAGAGAATGCTTGAGATTGGTAGGGGGCGTGGCACTTTCACATGTTATGAACATGTCATCACATCACATGCCTGGGATGTGCCCGGGACATTTTCTAGAAAATCACAACGATTTTTACCTTTTTTCCTATGCCCTTTCTTTCCCCTCCCGGCCCTTTCTTTGCCCTCCTGGCTCTTTCTTTCCCTCCTCGCAGCAACCGAGCAGCAACTGTACCTTTTACTAATGTTTATTTAGCAGCTTAAGAGGGATTAGTGAGGAGGAGACCAGCGCCCTTCAGCCCAAACCCCTGTATAAACAAAGGATTACAATTAGCCAAAGGGACAGATGGGTGGCACGCTGTTTTTAGACTCTAACATTGCGACATTACACTGTGATGTTATCATAACGTTCTGGTTATGTTATTTCATGTAAAAATAACGTTATATAGTTAATATAACATTCTGTATTGATAAGGTCTCAACTTCACCAGAATATAACCTTATTATAATTCTCTGTCCTGGAGAGTTTCCACCTAACACAAAGAGATGTAAGGTTATAAGCTCCTCCCCCCGCACCACTTTCCACCGTGCCCCTACTACCTATCATTGTAATCAGATCTCAAACTCAGGTTCTACGCCATTATTATACTGACATTATAAGATTACTACGGCCTGTGTTTGAAAATTAGTTTGATGGTTTTGTACTGACGCGGGTGGCCAGTCCATATTCGTGTAGGCTTGATAGCGTTAGCATTAGAACAGTGCATGTGTCAAAAGCCATAACTCTCTGTCAAAGTAGGGGGTTGAAGGAGGAGTCAAAGTGTGACGTATCATACTAAAGGCGCGTACGCAACTCTAGCCAGTCAGAGTCAGCTGAACGTTGAGTGAGTAACCATCCTGGAAAGGTTCGGTCTTAGAAGCTGAGTCCTGTTGTTTGGAATAGAGGCAGTCAGACTGCAATAGAAGGTGGGAGTGGTGACTGAATGTGTTTGAGGGGATTCTTTCCTTGGAGGTGATCATTGTCAATTGAGATCTTGTCACGGAACGGCAATACAAAGAAGAACAACCTTTCATGCGAGTGTTACGTCTTACATGATGTGGGAACTATAATTATGTATTGGACGACAGCAGTCGAATGAGGAGGAGACTGCGTTTGGAGCTAGCTATCATCTACAATTCAATTACGACTAATTATGTACACCATATACAATAGAAAATTAACTCTCTATAGTTCAGTTTTCGCTGATGCAGTCTGGGCTGCAGGCAATCAAGTGGCAGCTACGGTACAGAGACAAGGGGTGGATCCAGAGAGTCTTCATACAAACAATACTACATGCAATTAGGAAAAGATGAATACAAAAAGTAAAAAAAGGGTTGGGGGGCATTAGGGGCGGATCCAGAACTTCCTAGAGGGGGGGGGGGGCACAAACATGAATGTACAGGGGGGGGGGGGGCCTTAACATGATTTAACATGGGAGGGGGGTTGGGCAAGGATCCGCGCATGGGCACTCCAATGTAAACTGTTCACAGATCTTACATTAAAAAATAACATTTGGCCAGAAATAGGGGCACACCCCCCTGTCTACGCCCCTTTTGGTGCCCCCCCCCACCACCACCACCTGAATCAACCATCTGTAGGCAAGAAATGCGGGTTGGCAGAATGCCCCCCCCCCCCCCCTCCACAATACCGTCTCCAGGTGAAATCCCAGGGGGGGGGGGGGGGGGGCGACCAAGAAAACTCTACGGAATTTCGTGGAGTTGTTTTTTTCATTTTTCGTGGCCACAATAGAAATTCCTCCCCCAGAAAAAATGTACGGAAATTTCGTGGACATTAAAATTCATTGAAAAATCATACTAAAGTCATTTATAATATATTCAACTAAAATACTTTCCAATGTGTATTTGGAGTACATTGGGATACTTTGACGTATAATTTTGAAAAAAAAAATGGAAAAAAAAAGCCACGAAAATTTTGGTTAATAAAATCCCACGATAGGAAATGGAGCTATCGTGGGTATTTACACTTTTCGTGGGACGCAATTTTTCGTATCTTTTTCTTGGTGCCCCCCCCCCCCCCCCCCGGTCTAAGGTCTAAGCAGGCGGTGATCTATGTCTTCAGTAAACCACCTTCCCTCCTCAGGTAGCACCTGCTGAAGAGGCACTGATCTCCCCTCCTATAATGGGCTCTTAAGCCCTGTTTCCACCAGCTGATTTTACTACCAATTTCAGAAATCGACATTGGGAATATCGGTTAGTCATGAACATGTTGTATTCCATTAGAAAAGGTTTTTAATTCTCTTTCAAATGGTATGTAAGATATATAATCCTTTACCATGTTACCCGCCGATTACCAGTTAAAAGTAATGAATTACCAACAAATCAGTAGCAAAATCGGCTGGTAGAAATAGGGCTAATATAGTCTCAGGTCGGAAAGTGATTCTCCCTGTTAGATCCACAACGAGGCTCCAGGCCACGCCATCCGATATCTCACATATCTTAACTCATCCTGGTGGCTAAATATCATCTGATTTTCTAAATCATTATTTTTTCCAACTTATCTTCTTGATTTGGTTTTAAATAACCCTCGTTTAGGGATTTTATCAAATGCTTATTTTGGATTTTATAATGAATTTTGTGAGAATAGGTTATAAAATGGGGATATTTAATTAAATGTGGCAGGTTTAATGTGGATTTGACATAACAGAGTTAGGGAGGAATAAAAAAGGTACAAAATGCCCGAGACAGATAAGTCACCGCGCCACCTGGCCAACGCGGCCATTGTTCTCGCCTCCTCTCGCCTCCTCTCGCCTCCTCTCGTCACACATCACGTGACCTCACTTTGTGACCTTCCCACCTGTGACCTTGACAATCAGGTCTCACAATGCTCTTTCTGACCTCGCTGGTCCTTCCTATTTTCCGCTTCACTGCGCATGCGCTGCTCGCCAAGTGTCGTCTGCTTGGGTCTCTTTTTCCCGCCCATTTTCAATAAAATGATGGACAAAAACGATAATTTATAGTTACACCAACACCCCTGACACTCAAGAACTATCAGTTTTATTCAATTAAATAAGTCCAAATAAAGGATGGTGAACTACTTGGCATTCGAAATTACCTGCGATTCATTCTCCAAGCACTAGATATTTACTTCTACCTGCCAAATGTTTTTAAATAGAATTTAAATTGAAGAAATGGGGACTGGAAGAAAGGGTTATCAATTAATAAAAAGTGAGAGCTCGCCACTTTGTAATTGAATACCAATGTTATCCAAGAGCCCCATGTTCCCTTCTCAGGTTACAGCAGACAGCGTACTTTCTACCCATGATTTATGACTTTCATTTATTGTGAGTTTTTCAGATTTCAGGACTACCTTTAATGGACCTGTGTCATTTAATTTAATCAGACTAGAGATAACAGATTTAATTAATTTCTGATTTCCCCATCATGGCCGTTTGGAGTTTATTGATAGAAATAATTTATCATCGTTTGCATTTAGATCTATAAGTCCCATTTGAAATTCAAAACCGTCGAGGGCGTATTTTCAAACAGATCTGTGGTAGGTAACCAGTAGGGAACATATCCAGTTTCAAGACAATCATAGCACAAAGCGATGGAATGTAAACAACATTTAAAACATAAAGACAAAAAATAATTGTTTTCAAAACAACATTTTGGAGGAAATATAATCTTTATCGCAAAAACTAATAGAAAAATATTTAGATTTCTCATTGGGATTCTAGGCGTCGAATCTATTGGCGCACATGAAAAACTATTTTCCAATTATCAATTGTAAGGTAATTAATTTTAAGGTAAACTGATAAATAATCCACACATTTTAACTATGCCAACGGTAGGGAAGAATATACAAAATTAGGGTTACTCCTACCAAACCGATTATTGGGAGTTGTCCGCAGGAACGACCAACAATAATCAAACAGGGTGGGGGATGGCAAGGATCAGGAGATGAAATAAAAAAGAGAGAAAAGGGGTAGGGGGTGCCCTAATGTGGAAAAAAATGAGGTGCAACATTGGGGGGGGGGGGGGGGACTAAATCACAATCTTGCAAGATATCATCAGTGACGGGTGGGGGGGGGGGGGGGCGGAGGGGGGGGGGGGGGGGGCTAAGGCTGACACTAGTATCCCTCGTATTTATGGTCGCAGCTTCCAATCTTTTACTTCTCTTTGTGGGATGATCAGATATTACATATTGAGCATAATAATATAAAATCATGTTACATTGCATGAACAAGATGCGTTCCATGGCCCCAAAGTACCCCCAATATATTTAATCTGTCGTCATATACATTCTCAAAAACAAATTCAGCTCGGTTATCTTTGCCATCTTAAGGTTCATATCTAATATCTATAGAAACTGTTAATCCAATATTGTTTTCCATATCTGAAATTCCAGAATAAAACCTTTATAATGTATAGTGAACCTTCCCACCCTAAGACCATAGAGAGGCTACATTGACCCCTCCTTCAAAGGAGTTCACTTTACAGATTAAAGCTTTAATAATGAGTGTAATAAACCTCTTCAGACCTCTCCTCACCTTCTACCTCCCTCTCTACCCTGCTCTATCCTGACTCTACCCATATATATAGGGCCTATACGCACCCCTCCCCCGGCCTTCCGACTCAAGGCTGTATTAAACTAGCCGATTTTGACCACCGGTTATTTGGTAACTTGTCACTTTTAAGCAGTAATATGGCAAATGATTTTATCTCCTAAATTTCACTTGAAAGAGAAATAAAACCAGTTCTAATTGTAAATAAGTAATGGAATCCGATCCACTCTGCCGAGTAGAAATAAATGCTGAGTTTTAGAGTAGTCCTAAGAACATTAGTACACAGTTATGGGACAATTTAGTAGAGGATGTATATTGCAACTGTAAATGAGTTAGAACATAAATTCAGAATAAGTATAGGATATATGAGGATTTGCTCTAGTAGGATAAGATGTAAACTTGAACGATATATATATATATATATATATATATATATATGTGCTAAGTGATGATTGATGCTCTATATATCATACTGAAATATTCATTTGTTCTTACATTATTGTAATGTAACATAACTGAAAATTCAGGGAAACTTTTACGTTTGTTACCAATAAACATTTACTTTTATATGAAAAAAAAAGCTGTTCATAGTTAACGAGTATTCCCGCTGCCGGTTTTTGAAATCGGGAATGAAATCGGCTAGTGTAATACAGCCTTAAGGTCTGATGATCGCCCCTCTCATACTGCCCTAGGTCTGTATGAGCTAATTGTTATTGCCCGCTGTATACCACCGGGTAATAAACATCTGAGAGCGGGACGTATTGAGAAGACAAGGGGGTAAGACACTTTGGGGGTGGGTAATACCGTTCATTGTGTCTGTTTGTCAAATGCCTGCGACCACCCCCGGTAGCTAAGATTCATGAATATCCTGACTTTACTATGCAGGTGAGTGAAATATTGCCCCAAGTATCTCGTTGGTCTAGTCATTTTATGACCTATATACCTCTTGCATAATAGTTTGAGCACCTAGCGGACTTAGACGTTACTACAGTCTATTGGGGGTCAAGCAAAAAGTTCACGCATCCCTTTGCAACTTCTATTGCACCATAGGGGGATAAATAATAATTAAGGGACGTCAACACACACACAAAATCCAAAAACCCTACAATGCAAGAAACCAATTAACCAAATAATAACAAAAAGGAAAACCTGCCATCTCGCCTTTCTTTTTGTCAATAGAAAATATGCCAATACATTTCTTATAAGGCCTTGGAAAGGTAGGTTCATATATAAACCTATGCATTTTGGCTGGTAAATGACTAGAAATAATATTCCCGTAGAGCGAAGAGACCAGAAATCAACCTGAAAATATCCAATCATTCTACATTGATCGTTTAATATTTTGCCAAAAATAGGAATATTTTGAAAAAAATAGGGGGACATGCCCCTTTCGCTCCCCCCTCTAAATCAGCCAATGTTTACAACCATCTCAAAGGTCACTATGGACTTCTGATCAGACTTGATTTACAAGGCCCCTTGATTGGCCCTGTTCAGGCCTTGATTTACAGCTCCTTGATTGGCCATCTCTATCTCCCTGTGGTGGGGTGGTCTATGGGGGCCGTATGGCCCGGGGGGGGGGGGGGGTGAATCACCTAAAGTTCTCAGTTTTAATTCTTCAGGTTGAAGCCGCATTACCACATTGGCGACCGACAGCGTTGTTATAATCAGTCGATAAAAGCATTTTCTCCTGAATTCTGGACCCATTGGCCAGTTATTATCATTAGTTTTTATACAGGGACGTATACATGTATACATTTTTAAGAATTTCCTTGAGGTGTACGTAACTAAAGGTCGATCCCTTAGGATGCTACTAATGACGTACGTTTTTAAGCATACTTAAAACTGCACGTGAGATGTAGGTGTGTCTGATTCTGTGTGTATTTGTGTCTGTTATTCGGTTTGCTGTGTGTATGTTGTATGTGTGTATTGTATAAGAATGTATGTATTTTGAATTTGTGTATTTTGCATGTGGGGGTGTAGATGGGGGGTCCCCATGTCGCCCTGTCGAATTTAAGAAATGGCTCTGTCGCCCTGTCAATTTTAATCACAATTCAAGGCGGGCATATACTCTAAGTAAGGGCTTTAGTCCTATATTTACAGGTTAACACTGCCCGTGGTCTGGGCACGTTCTGGGAACACACAGGTGGGCACACCCGGGGGGTTAAACAAGGCCCTTCGTCAAATGGGATTTACTCTGCCCTGGGGGTTCTACACTTCTAGTCTGTGGTTAAACCACTTTATATGTTTCTTTTCTGTTTAGAGCAGAGAACTAGACCTTAGACTCACTGTACGGGAATTACAGAAAAACACACATCAAGAACCACGCGCATACATACATACACACATCATACACATGTATGGGTGTAGACCCCTAAAATCGACAGGTGACACAGGTGTTTTTGGGCCTAATGACATGCGACAGGGCCGTTTCTTTAAATCGACAGGGGGACAGAGCCGTTTCTTAAATTCTGAGGCTAGACTCGAAAGGCTAAAAATAAATGACCATCAGGGGTAGATCCAGGAATTAACAACATAATAATAAATAAGAAAAGAAGAGGCCTCTATAGTGTACACAAAAATAATATCATCTTTTCAAAAATATTAGAAATGCTATGAAGATCAGTTAGTAGAAATGGATGGGGCACCTCGTGACTTACTACATTGTCGAACTACTCTTTATGCACAATTGTCACAATTCTATATCCCTCTGATTAACTTTGAACCCCCTCAGATTTTGGACCAGGGTACGGCAGCCCTGTCTGTATGTCTGTCCTTTTGTTTTCTTCAGGTCTCCCCCACCCCCCACCCCCTTACCTTGACAACAACACCTGTACCTACCCTCCCCCTACCTGTAACCTCTCCCCCTACCCTAAAGGTGACGATATATACTCAGAGTTTATTGGCCGCATCAAGAGGTCAGGAGTCGCCCGACCCCCTCTACAATACCCCTATAACCCCTCCCCCTCCACCCCCCACCCCCTCCTCTTACGACCTTCTGATTACAAGCCCTATTGACCTTGGAAAGGGCCCTTTGACCTCTATAAGGCCCTGTTGATTGGGGTCATAGAGGACCATAAGGCACTGAACGACCGCCAGCCCCCCACTAAAGCCCTTAAAGCCCTTCACAACGACCCAAGGCCCTGAGAGGTCATTTACTGCCCTGAGGGCTTTGTATAAGGGCCCGGGCCCTTCACTCAGGGAGGTGGGTGGGGGGATGTTATAACGGGGGGGGGGGGGGGTTGTTGGTCGGAGGGTGGCTGATGATACAGAGGGGTGGTAAGTGTGATAAGTTGTAAAGGGATGGAGCTTGTAAAATAAAGATTTATGTAGAATTTAGACAGGCCAGAGACGGATGAAATATACAAGGGACGGTACCTCGATGCATGCATTAACAATAATGACCCGGTAGAAAAGGATACAGCTACATCCCCATTAGATGTCCATATATTCAATAATATTCAAAGTCAGAGGAGAGGTTAAACGTGTGTATTTGGGGCAGTATGTTTAAATAAATATATTCCATTGAAAATGGCCAGGGTGGGGGTAATGCGTTTGTCTTACTGTATATATATCCTTTTCTCCCCCAAAGAGGTGTTTCAAGGTTTTGTTCTAATGTTACGGCAATCCTATGATATTAATCAGTTCACTAATCAATGCATTTTCCCAATATTCCAACGTTTTGATTCGGTTAATTGTCTAGAATTTAATGTCCGGAAGAACTGTTTTATGAGCTGGAAAGATGTATGCTCTTTGGAGACAAAACTTAATATGCAAATTAGACGTAGTCATTTCTAGTAAATCTTGAATCCGTATTCCATAATTCATGATTCAGTGACAGGGACCATACGTCATCGTAAAGTGGAGTACCGCCCCCTGTGTGGGCGATAAAGGGGGGCCACACCCTCTGAGTGGACGATATTAGGGGGCGGGGGTCATTACACAGAAAGGGCGGCAGGGTCGGCCATCCATGACTGGCCCCGGACCGACTTAACACTTTACAAACAGTATGAAATGAAATTAGTTTTCTTTCAAAATAATCATTAAGATTTTATCATATTAAAATCCTGAACGTGACAGCCCGACATGAAATATGGTCTGTGAGAAAAGTTTTGATATTATTTTTTTCCCGTTTTATATGCTTGTAATACAGATAGCATTCAGGGGTTTAAAGGTTGGTCACGCATCGTTAATGTCCAGATTTAGGCATTTACAAAGGAGCAGGGGTTAAGTGGAGTTTTAGGGGGGATATTATTCCCCTTTGAAGGGTGACTATTCCAGCTGACACAGGACACACGCGCCTGACAGAGTCGCGTGATCAAGGTCGTAAAAACTTAACTTTGTGATATATGTAACCATAAAACCATAGATTGTCATATTCAAATTACATTATATTCTCTATTGTATAATCATGGAGACTTAAGTTTTGATCTACTACAAAATATGAATTCAAGAGAGCAATCAATGTCTCTTGGGCCGAGCTTGTTGTGATATTTCATATAATTCATTCCGGGGTTTGATTTCTGTAATTTATATTGTTACTTATCTCAGACAATTACTGGTAGTTACCAGTTACCACGATCTGGAAAAAAAAGGGGGGGAGGCATTGGAAAAATATTCCTTAGCTACTTTTTGACCGAATTTTACATAAAAAATAATCTAAATTTGGCCCAAAACAGGGGGCTGGGTTATAGTTAATCATCATTTGAAACAATTGAGAAAACGGTGGTTACAGAAACCCAAAAGTTGTTGATTGAGATTGATAACAGATTTGAAACAGAAAAATGTGAAGGATTCAAAGCAAACTGAATAATGGTAAAACAGAATTCTAGAGAAAATGGTAGAAATCAGATGATTTTGATATTCTGTGAGGGTGGCGGGGAGGGTAATGGTAAAAGGGAAAGGGGGTGGGGGGGAGGGGTTCCAGTTAATTTTGCTTGGGGCTTGGGTCCGACCACCACCTGTTGTACACATGATACACGAGGATCTGTCACAAAGTTAAATAAATAGACATTAACCATCAGACAATGGCAATTATTTGTTGTTAATCCCTTTTTGTTCAAATTGAAAACTTTTATTTCCACAATTTGTTCATAATTTGGCTTTGGGGTTTCATTTGGTGGTAATATCGTAAAAACTGTAATATCAAATGTATAGGATAAAACAAATATAAGATTATAATGTTGTTTTTCATCATGAAGTAAGAACTGGCGCACACCTGAAAAGAAAAGGAAATATTATAAAGTGATCACTTTTTTATTGCTAAAAATAAAATTATATGCGAAGAATCTAGAAGTGCATGCATATATAATATGTAACTGTAAGGTTTTTAATCCCCTTTCTACTCTACCGGATATCATATTTCACATAATCTGTACATTACCATTAGTTTTGTTTAGTTTTCATACAAGTACAAATTATGACAAAAGTAGTGTCTAAAATTTACACTTGGATCCTAGTGCCGATTGGCAGGTACTACCAAAGCTCGTTACGTCAATATACGTTTATCTATTTATAAATCATTCCTGAAAGCCATCATCTCTAAACAAACATGTCGGACTGATCCCGATTTGACGGTTGCAGACGACATTTGTCTGAAAAGGACGTTTCGCTTGTTCCCTGAGAATAGCTCATCCCACTGTCTGGTTACCCGCCTGTTTCGTCCTGAGCGCCCAGCGTCCATTAATTAACAGATTAGGAAAAACAAAGGGCTTTGTCCAGCGGTAAACGAGACGGCGGTTTTGATTGGTCGGTAATCCTGGGGGAGGCAGGATCTTAGGGAAGGGAAGAAAAACGGTTTTTATCGTTGACCAAATATGAATAGTTCGTTTTTCGCGTCATGCTATTTGGACGACACCCAGTTAGTAATAAAAAGAAATGACATGATGTGAAAGTGGTGTATGAATATTGTTTTTCCCAATTACACGCTATATCTTATGAGTATATATCCTTTTGATATGTGTGAAATCTGTCTTTTGCCTTTATGTTGATCTAAGAATGATCTTCCGTGCAAGTTCAACAGTAGTGTCTCCTCATACATGTCATACATGCTAATTTGAGATTAGATTAATACAGTTTAAAGTTTACAGTTTAATATTTATTGACAGCTGTGCATTTATTATTTTACTATTTTACTGTAACATAGGTGCCACGTACTACTTCAACGTTGGCGTTAAGTGATTAATTTGATAAGATTCAGAGTTACTGCAATTTTAAATTTATAGACAACAAAATGGAACAATATAGTTTACCATTTACTTTGTTATATACGGATTTAAATATTTCAGTATATGAAATTCATAAAATCATGTATCAATGGCTTTAGGCTAATAGTTGCGGTTTATATCCAGTGTATTCAATAATGATAATAACTCTTACATTTTAACATGCAGGGGGGGGGGGGGGGGTACGGTTGTAAATGTGCTGGAAGCTTCACAGTTTTTAGTATTACATATGAATTTAATAACCACAGTAAGTGAAATTCATATTTCCACGTATCAATGGCTGCAGGCGTTAAAGCATGTCTGCGGTTTACCGGTATTATAGTTAAGGTATGATGTCTGCAGGGGGTCAAAGGGAAGAGGTCTTTTCACCTGTTTCCTTGAACTTAAAGTGTCCTAAGCTGAAGGTCAAGTCGTAATGAACACAGACACCTCAGGGGAATTCCAGGTAAGAATTTATCATTTCATATATTTCTACATTGACTTTTTCTATTTAATGCCTGCAAGACGTAGAAAAATAACTGCAATTAGACTTAAGAAAAATACAATGAACTTGGAATCCGTTCAGTATCATTAATTTGCTGTGGTTTCCACTCAGATAATACCTTAAAGCTCTAAGACCCACCCCGGGCGTTGTAACCGGTATTTGTGTGAGTTTAACAGGTGTCCACTTTTAGAAATTACCCAGAGGGCCTTGGGGAGGATCTCAGGGGGTCAGGACATTTGACTTCCGGTTAAATCTGTTCTCCTCAGTGTAGGTACGTTACCGACTGGCCGGATGTCCGCAACTCTCCGCTTATTTCCGTTCCGGGCTATTTTCTGTATGCTACATTCAATTTGACTTCAATTCTTTGGCCGCAGGGTTTTGACTATATGCAGGATGATTAATTGCTTCTTCACTGGAAAAAAGACGTAGAGAAGTAGTTAAACTGTCAAAGATACTGGATGCCTCTCTCTGAAACAGGTTCCCTCTACAGCTGGTTCGGCGAAAGGGATTTGTCCTCCAAACTATGGCATACCTGAGAATCAACATTCTGCTATCTCTTTAAAAGAGATTTATTATTACCGGCGTAGGACATTCATGTTCGACAGTTGAAGTTTTAATCTTGTCAACAAGTTCCTGTTGGCATAATGCATAGATTTTATTTTCAAAGCTAGATGTGGTTGTTGGTTGGAATACCCGCCATTCAGATTTAACCAAATCGGTCTATTGATTGGCGCTAAAACAGGGGTGGACTGAACCACGGGCCCGGGGGCCCGAGGCCCTTAAAAACAGGTCGGGCCCGTAGATTTTCTGCCCAAGGGGCCTGACTGGCCCCTAGAAAATCTTGGATAACAATTACAGATTTCTAAATTCTATATATTTTTCAATAAAACATAATGTTTTCAAAGACAATCTGATTATATATGTGTGTGAGGTCCCCTAGATTTTGGTGTGGGCCCCTAGATTTGGAAAGCTGGGGGCCCGACTGGCCCCTGGATTTTTAGACTTATGTCCACCCCTGTAAAATCTATTGATTCTACCAGAATAATTAGTGATTTTTACCACCGATTCACAACAAACAAGTGCATTTCAATACTGCAAACTGATTGGTGATCCTAATCGGTACAAAACTCAGTCAATTCTCTAGTAATTGACAGATTTACCAGATTTGTGCGCCGATTCAGCCTATAGTGGTTACATGGCTTTAGACTTTATGAACTAACGATCCCCGGTAACAACCTTTGGCCCAGTCTCTGCTCTATGACTGAACCAATACCTTTCGGACAAAGGCAATACAACCAATAAGTAGATTACACAAACACACAAATAGATTTTCCCCACCCTATTCTGACACTGACTTGACCCTCCCATATTGGGTCAGGACCTCCTCCTCCATAATTCCCTGACCTCTCACCACGGGGCCAGGACCTCCTCAGCACGACCTTGACCTTCCCACTCCAACCAGAAACTCCTTAAATAACCTTGACCTGTCAGGACTTGACCTTGACCCCAGGGGTTTGACCTTTACCACCCAATACCCCTCTCTCCCCCACACGCCACCTGGTGGTCACTTATTTCACCTCTTTTCAATCCCACAACCCCCCGCGGCAGGACCCTTTGTTGCCCACAAATCGATCTATTATCGCCCGCGGCGCGCACGCGCACTGGGCGGGCATATAGTTCGCGGTTCTCTCACCAGATGACGCCTCAGGACAGGAACCAACATGGCGCGCGCCGCCTGATTTATTGGACCTTTTTAACAGGAGAGTTCTGAGCCCCGAAAGGAGGGGAGGAGGGGGTGGGGAGTAGGGGTGGATAGGGTTACTGACTCTGACAGACGGATAAGGTGAGGATAAATGGACTAAGGACCGACAGCAACGACTTTCGTTTCAAATCAAAACCTTTAATTTTATTTTGTATATCGAATTTCATAGTCTTCCCACAAATTCGAATGATTTACCACCTCAGATTAAAAGGATATCAAACTCTATAAATGATTTCCTCGTTACAATATTTATTTAAGGGTACAATAATTTATGAATAAAATAAAATAGGACTACAAATATTGTAAGCTCACCGATGGTTACATGGTACCAATTGGAATCTATGGGGGACTTTCCTTTTCATTGGAGAATGGATAATCCAAAATCCTCCCTTCTCAATGGTTGATAAAAGCATTATTATGATAATATTGGGCCTATGCAGTAAACGGTCAAACTTATTACATCCCTCCAACATGAATGTACTAGTTTTAACATCATGAACTCTAAAATGATTACAGAATCAAAACGGAATAAAAAGAAAAAGTAATATAATTATCTGAGAATATCAAAGAGACTTGATCAATGACGAGATTGCCCGGCGAGATTGGTAGCAATGCACCGATTCAAACGTTCGCGTGTCCGAAGAGGGATGGGGTTTGGGTGGTAGAGGCGAAGATAATAGGGAAAAGGTGTTGGGTTACATTTATAGTAAGAACTTTGAGAAGTCAAGGGGTGAAAGGTAAGGTCACTCTACATACGGTGTACAGGGGGTTGGGGGGTGGGGGGGGGGGGGGAGGCAGGGGGAGGGGAGGGGAGAGGGGAGGGGAGGGGGGGGTATGTCATTGTCAACCCAACGGTCAACTCAAGTAAAGCACTGACGTCCTGAGGCAAGAAAAAAGATATAATTATATGAGATAAATATAATGTATTGTATTATTTTACCATTATAATATTCAATTTCTCCCCATGTTTGGGACATGTACATGGACATCTATCCATTCACATTTTACATCTCTGTATAGCCTTCCTGTTATATAACTGAAAACTAGTTGAAGCACTGGAGAGTATAACACAATAAAACTATTTGGAAAAATAAAAAGGCGGAAGATTCTCTCTGAGAATAATTGCCCAACGCGAATATTTGAAAACGCAGAGCGTATGACATTGATAGAGCATTATAAAATGGGCCATAAAGCGCACATGATTTGGATTGGTGATAGAAAACGATAGCAATGTAACTTTGCATTTTTATTCAGTGCAAGGCATGGTAGGGAACACATGTGCCACCTAGTGAGGAAACTGCAACACCAGGGTTACCTACCTCCAAATCTGAACAGTTTTAATTAGGCATAAATAAGAATCATCTCCTATTAAAATCAAAAACGTTCAGTCGTCATGATACTCAATGAGTTTAAGTAGTGGGGAGGAGGAATGAATTAGAACGAATTATACAGGAAATCTCAAATTCCAAAGATTTAAAGAGCTCTGACTGTGTCATTTCATCGATGACCCTGCTACCTCTACCTTTACATTTCGATTAAGGCTTAAGGTAGATCTAGACCAAGTTCTCTAACGCTGCTGTCTAATTAAAAGAATTAAGGAATTACAAAGGGTTTTTGTTATCAAAATCTGTTTTATTCATTTCATAATAGGCCTATGTTAACAGGCCATATATCAACTAACTGACAATGGCAGGTGATATCGATCCAAGTTTAAATTAATACATTTCCTATAAACATCATTCTTCATCTCCATGTTACAAAAATAACCTATGATACAATCCCACGGATCAAATCAACATTGATCAATTAATTGTGAGCTAGACGTGACTATTTACAAAGTCCATGTAGTTTTACAATACGTTGACTCTTACATCTTTACTGTACCCAAAGTTGCGGCTACTAGCATCAGGTTTAGTTTTAACATCTTAATGCATAAAGTGGTGGAACCTTGATGTCAGAATGTCATTATTATGCACTCACAGACTATGCATAGGCTCTCGACGATCTGTGATGCAATGTACTAGAATTACATCATGTGTGGAATATGTTTCCCCCTTGGATCCGCCCCATTTTATCACAAACATTCGCTCATTTATTCATAAAAACTTTCACACACATTCTAATTTTGCTTTTTAAAAGTAAGCTTCATGGCTTCAGTTTAAAACTAGTGATGAAAATTCAATATGTACCTATGTACCCGGAACCGAATATAAAAATATTGATAAAATCAAATCGTTATGACTGAATATAACAAGTATTCTGTTATAATAAGAAATTGAGACGATTGACTTGTTTGAAACACAAAGATCTTTTGGTGATAGGCTCCTCAAATCAAAGTATCTACAATCATGTACCATAGACTTTATAATCTAATGTTTCGCAGCTTCTCAACCCCATACACTGCGCTAAATCTATTTTACATCCCCCATAGAAAAGCTCCCTTTCTCTCAGTGTAGGATAGTTCTAATAATGCCCACCAGGAGGCCGGCGGTGAGGAGTGGTGGCGCCCCCTGTAGGGAGACGGACGAACTCTTCTCCGGTCTCTGCTCCTCCCGACAGTTGGGGCCCTGACACTCCGAGGTCGCTGGAGGGAAGGAAAAAAGGTAGAATTTATTTTACTATCAACACAAATATAATTTACAGTATGCGATTTGTCTTTGTAATTATATCCCAGTATTGTAAACATTTATTTGTATATATTATAGTTCACATTGAAATTATCATCCAGATTTAAGATTATCTGGTAAGTATACTTATTGCCAATTAATTGTGTGTTTTAATATATTATTCTGCTGTAAAATACTGGAAAAATATTGATAACCGGATTCTGTACCCATATTGCCCAGTTTAAATGTTAATACAAAGAAGATAAATACTGTAAATATTCTTAAAACGGTATCCTTAACGATCGTTACAGATACAGACATTATATATATATATATATAAACTTTGAATAATCATTCTTATTAAATTGTTTATATACTACCAATTATAATTACCATTGGCCGAAAGAAGGAAAAAAGGAATTTTCAAGGTATTGAATAAAAATGTGATGGAATGTATAATTAAACTCTAAAATTACATTTCAGAAATATCATCGCATAAAACTTATGTACTTGTACAAACCAATAGATAAACACAATGAAATATCTACAGAAGTGCACACAAGTTCACGAGAGTTTATCCTTAAATGAATCATTTGGCCACTCCTAGAAAATGAAGGGTTTGTTCAAATGAATAGGCCTACATCATTCAGATTTGCTTTAGTTCATATACAATGTACACGGAATGAATAAAATTATGCCAATTTAATTTGAAGCAGCGGTGTCAAGAATTAAAATGAATATGTTTAGATAGAATTTATAAAATGATTATTTTGACTTAAGGCCCAAAAAAAAAAATAGTTGCGTTCAGGTTTCATACCTCAAATAAAATAGGGTCGGTAGGTCGGGATTTTTTTTTTTTAAATAATTTTTTTTGACTACAATGATAGTCTGAATGCTCATTTTAGTCACCTTTTAGTAAATTTTCGCCACATTTTCCCTTAAAAACTTTAGGGTCGGGGCAAAATATTAGGGTCGGTCGGGAAACCTGAACACAATTTTTTTTTTTTGGCCTAACGATTGAAGTCCGACTTTAGAACGCGCATTTTGTGCAGTGGCTCCCCCTAGTGCAGTTTGGTGTAACTATCGTCAGGCCATTGCTTGGAACAAACAGCCAAAAACCTGCCACTTTGACACTAAAGATTTCACGTGGTAGACCAGTGAAGGATCCGGGGGGGTGGGGGTGGGGTTGCAAAAGGGGCGAATTCCCTTTCCTTATAGATTGTTGGATGATTTTTGAGATAAAACAACATTCATTGGTATGATGTCATTAGTGGTGGAATAAGGCGGGTGGGTGGGGGGGGGGGGGGGGGGCAGGACTTGTGTCAATCCCCCTGTTTTTGGGGGCCAAATTCATATCTTTTGAAATGGAAAATTCTGGGAAAAGGGGGCTCATCCTTCCTTTTTGTTAGCGCTCCCCATATTTTCAAAAACACGGACACGGACTGGGTAAATTATTTTCCTTTTCATAGGGCGGTGATCATTTGTTCCCCTTTGGATGACAGACCCTGGATCCACCCCTGACATGGACCAGTTGTGAATCCAGGAGGAAGTTTGACGTTAAATTAAATGCTCACCTACGACCTGTATCTGTTCCTTGCTGCCCAGTTTATTGTTGCTCTCACAGATATTAAATCAAGTCATATATATTGTAGTTAACTAATACTGATGTGTAACTCGGTGTGTTGCCTATGCTGTATTCGTAATGTTGTAGATAGTGATGCCCCCTATGAGAGTTTATGCACACTGTTACAAAATGATCAGTTTTGCCATTTTTTAATGTTGTAATTCCACTTGTTGATGTTACAAATACAGATTAAAGAGATGCAGACTGAATATTTGTAACGGCATGGGACTTTCACAGAAAGCTCCACTGTCCACAATGTTCACAGCTACGTTACGAATTGGGACTTAATGTTTAGTCTTGTTGATTAAACACTTACCAAACAGATCTATCCCTGCCTGGCTGCTGCCCAGCTTGTTGCTGCCCTCACAGATATTAAATTAAACCCTGACCTCATCGTGTGGCTGTTGCCAAGCTTGCTGCTGGTATATTTACCTCTAATAATAACAAGATCTTCAGAATGTTAAAGCAAACACTCACCAAACAGCTCTATCCCTGCCTTGCTGCTGCCCAGCTTGTTGCTGCCCTCACAGATATTTAATCAAACACACACCAAAGAGTTCTATCCCTGCCTGGCTGCTGCCCAGTTTGTTGCTGCCCTCACAGATATTACATCACACCAAAAATATTATAGCTATACTAAGATATGTAACTCCATCTGTAGCCTATCATGAGAGTCCATGCACATTGTAAAAACGCTATCACTTTGTCTTTTTTTGTGACGTCATAATGCCGTTTGTTGTTGTTACAAAAAACAATGACACTCACCAAAGAGTTCTATCCCTGCCTGGCTGCTGCCCAGCTTGTTGCTGCCCTCACAGATATACGTCCCGAAGTCGTTGGCCTCCACAGTGCGGATGATGAGCTGGAACCAGCGCTCCTGTTGGTCGAGGATGTTGGCGTGGTTCAGTAGGATGTTGATCATGTGTTTGTCGGTGTTCTGAATGTGAGAATTCTCCCCGTTCTTCGATTTTTTGTACCATCGTAACTCTGCCTCTGGCCAACCTGCAGAAAATAATGGTAATGGATAAAAGTTAATAAAGATAACATAACATCAGTTAAAATGATGAAAAATTATTCATGTCATAGGTTTCTTTTCTTTTCTATAAATGAATGATAAACTGCAACAAAAACTCAGTCCAAAAGACCTATTAATGAGAGAATTTTTTTTTCTTGCTTATTCTCATTGTCATCAATTGAGTTATTCCATTTATATCATAATATAATGGTATGATGTTATTATAATAAACGTTGAAATCAGGCAAAAAGACAAACGAAGATAGTTTCACAACAAAATCTCATACTGTCAGTTAAACAGACACTTGTGCATTTTGTTCCCTGATTCAACACAACAATTCATTCTGATAAATCCAAAGATGATGAGAATCGCCATCCGATATGACATGAATTGTCCTATTGGCATACATATGATAACACAAAACACCAACAAAACAACTGTCAAACAGAGCCCCCTTCCCCCCAAAAAAAAAGATTAAAAAAACCCCAAAACAGTCACGCGTTTTGACATGGCCTTTTCTGTGGTTTCCATGCTGGCCATGCTCAGAATGTTAAGAACCTTTGTCGTAAACCTGGCATCAGGTGGTCAGTCACATCCCGGTGTCTGTATTCACGACCCAGTGTATAGCGGCTCAGTGGGACACCGGTCACCATACCGAATACTAACACAGACACGAGCCACTGTGTTAAACTGCTAATTGTAAGCCTATTTTACACATAAGTGACATAGATGTGACAATATCAGCTTGACAGCTTACTCTCCTAATGCTTGTGTTGGCACAGGTCTGGCTCCCTAAACTTCGTATCAACTTGGCAAATAAATATGTAAAGCTGTACCTATGAATTTTACTCTCCTGGTTGGCAATTGTCTCAAATATGCCATGCTATATACTCTCACCATAAGGTGACATCCCAGGCCAGGGTGTGAGACTTTTAGAATGTTGCAGTGATGTTCTGTTTCATTCTGTTTCAGGTCATCATATTAGCTCATAACCCACAAGGTGAGATGAAAGTGTGATATTCTGTGATGTTCTGTGATGCACAATAATGTTGTGGCAATGTAGTGCTGTCAAATTGCACTGAAAGTTATGATATTTAATTTTAGTTTGGTCTGGACATCACTAGAAATAACACAATGATAACATTCTGATTTGATTAGGCCTCAACCTCACCATGAATAATGCAAATATTATGGTCATTTTAGTAAGTTACAGATTAACCATAAAGATATGATCGCAGTATGAAACTGTTACATTGCAACTTGGTTGAGATTTGACCATCAAACACCTTACCTGTTTCTACTCGACAGATGCAGTTATTAATTTATAACAATTGGATGGCTTTATTGATGGTCAGGTGAAGTGTAAGCCCCAAGCCAGTGATTTATGATGTCACATGGTACCCAGTAATTGATATCTCAAACAGGTTTTTTCCCTATGAATGTTACTAAGATTGGAAGTTATTATGGAATGATAACACCAAATCAACAATCAATAAAACATGATCAATATTTTATAATGTGAATATCCTTCTTTAGCCTATGTACTAACCAGATAAATCATTTAATGTATACTTGAAATATAACACAAAGGTAAATGAGACACAAAATTAGGTAATACTTAAAATTTCACTCACAATTGTGTAACTTTGATTGCTTGAACTATGTCTTGAAATACTGTTTTCTATGACCATTCCAGTGTTTTTGCCATGTGATCTGTTTCAACCAATCAGCTGCTATGTAATAAAATAACACAGTGGTGATACTTAATACCTGAGGACAGATCCTTTGTTGGCTTGCATGTAGATCAGGTACTCAACCCCTGATCGCAAACATGTAACATTAGAACCTACTGCTGTGACGTTACTGTGACGTTATTATAATGTTCTGATTACGTTCTTCAACCTTAACAGAATGTTCTTTTATAACAAAAATAACATTAAAATAATGTTCTGATTTGGTGAGGTTTCAACCTCTCCATCAATAACGTAACTGTTATTTGCCATCTTATCAAGTAACAGACTGACCGTAAAAAGTACGGTTGCAGAACTGTTCTGTCACATTGCAACTTCGCAGGGAAGAACCACTGTTGACAAAGAGGTGCCTGGTTTATAAAAACAAAAGAAAAAGCGCAGAAAAATAAGACATAATTCCTCCCCTAGCGGCAGCTGCCCACACCATTCCGGAGGCTTAATCTCACCTTACAGATTTTATGGGCAGGAAAAACCTTTCCAGGAATCATCTTACAATATTGTGTCGTACTTTTTACCCGGAGGAGGTTATTCATTGTTAGCAGTCCCGTCAACACGGTCTGAAGACAGCTCTTACACGAAACGGTGATGCTTTGTGGGGGGGGGGGGGATTGTATACAGGAACACATACAACAATGTAGGAGTTACATTACAAAAACAGGCAGCTTAACTATAGCATGGAATGCGAAAAGGAAATGGAATTAACTCTACTGCTTTTATGTTGTGGATATATGGACTTTTTATGCTTTAGAACATCACTCTACTTATGATGTTTTTGCTGTCTAACGAGTATAAAAGATATTACAACAAAACTAAAGGGACAGATGTCGATTTGCAATTAGATATACCGAACCTCGTTTACCCCACATTTAAATTTCTGTTCCTTAAATGAAGCTGACTTCTGTTTCCAACGATCTAAAACCTAAAGCCTCTAATTCCCATACCAATTTTGAATCTGACAATTTTCTATCTTATTCAAATTCAATTCTTTTCCTGCTTTGTGGGCCCGCAGAGGGTTGTGGCAGAATTTTTGCGGAATATAAATTATAAGAGTTGTCATGGAGGATGTCTTTGTATGATGCATAAAGCATCGACCAATTTTGCTATTTAAACTGTTCAGCTGCTGTTCAGGACTATGCAGCACTGTATTAGAAAAAGTACTTCCATTTATGTAAGTGTTTTGCCTTAACATGATGAAAGGATTTTCTTCAGTAATCTTTAATATACTTCTACTCATATTTCCATTCCTTTGACTCTTTGAGTTGCATATTTTCTTATACATAGCTATAAGATTTTCAGCTATAAGATTTGAACCTTTTATTGCACGAGTCCTCCATGTGAATCCCCTATGATATAATCCTGACCTTTCCCCTTTGTTTGATGTCCACAGACCGGCCCACCCACGCCTCTCAGAGTTATGACAGACTGCATGGACAAACAGAATCTGAGTTATAGCATGTGAAGTGTAAAGCCTAGTCTGTTGAGAGCAGACCCACTGTTTCCCAAAGTGAGTCTGTACACCAGCAACCATTTTAGGTGGGAATTCCCACCTAAATCCCAGCATGCTTTGCAGCCGCTGGTTTATGGCAGGTAGGACCATAAACCAGCCAGCAACCAAACAACCATCAAAGGGGTTCCCCATGTTATTTATAGAGGGCCAATAAAAGAATTCCTTGCAAATTTTAAGTGACCAATAAAATCCATGGACTGTTGTGGGAGTACGGACCTATTATGTAAGAGCTAAGTAGGTCAGGGACAGACTATGTAAAGCCGAGTCCCCACTCGGGTGACTAACGTCAGTCACCTGTCGATTGACAAATTACTACATTGTCACATGACTAATTAGTTGCCAGTGAAAAAAAAAAGTTAATCTTCATGTTGGGACGCACTTCCCATCAAACTCCTGGTAATAAGAGGGGACATTTGTTACTCTACCCCACGGTTAACTGCCCTCATCAGCGTTGACTAGATAAAAATATCAAACATGTAAAATATTTGTCTGCAAACCACGGTTACTAATTCTTTAGTTGCCAGACTTCACGATGCCAATCTTTAGTATGTCGCTGGGTGATTAACCACATTAGTCGCTGCTGATTTTTGTAATTTAATGACCCAAGTGGGGACCAGGCTTCAGTCTGTTCTGACCCAAATAACTTCTTACATAATGTCTATACACCCACAACAGTCAATTGCTTTTATTGGTCACTTCAAATTTGTTAAAAATTCTTTTATTGGCTCTCTATAATTAGCATGGGCAACCCCTTTGGTGGTTGTTGGGCCGCTGGCTTGTTTATAGTCCTCGGCGCCATAGATCAGTGACCCCAAAGCATGCTGGGATAAAGAGTGGAATTCTCACCTCAAATGGCTGCTGGTGTACAGACTCACTTTGCGAAACAGTAGGTCTGACTTGACAGACTAGCCAAGTGTGAACCCAGGCAAGCATGCAATGGTATCATAATGTTGCAGTTACGTTCTGTTTAGTTCTGTATTGGTTCTTGTAAGGCCTGATTCCACATGACGATTTTGCCAGCTGTGTAACAGCACAAGGCTGCACTGTTAAAAAAAACCCGTAACTTTAACAGTTATATACTGTAAACCTCAACAGTATAATACCATATTTTATTTTACGGTTATCTACCATAATATCATTGCAATTTACAGTATATAACTGTATTTATTACTGAAATTAGCCTCACAGTAATATACCGTATTTGGGAATTGTATACTGTATGGAAAAGAAAAATGGACACTTTGGGATTAGAAACCACATTCTCCACATTCAAGGCAGAAGCCTAACCAACTGAGCTAACTTGGACTGCATAAGGTGCACACTGTCATAGTCAGCACCAATGAGTAGGATCAGTACTACCATACAGGTGTTCAACATTAGACAGACATTTAATCATTACTTTCATACCCCTACTTATTCAGCTAAGTAGCAAAGCTGGGCTCTGTCTACCTACAGGCCTCAATAGCTCAGTGGTAGAGCACAGGCTTCATATGTGAGAGATCCCGGTGAACGCTAGTGTAAGTTTATGGTTAATCGTAGTTATTGGGAATTGTCCGAGATATTCACTGTCGTTGATATTACTATTCCTAATGGGTGCCAGTCAAGTGGTAAGTGAGTTCACGAGATGGGCGCTCAATCCATAACATGAACAACGCTTGGCAGTAGGTCAAGTTTATTTGTGGATACGATGATGCGTACATTTGCCAATGAAGAGATGATAAGTCTTCTAGGTGTCACAATCCTAATCCAGTGAAGAGTAAGCTTTCTCCTCGGAGTCTGCCTAATCTCACATCCAACAGAAGTGCAGTAATTCTCGTGTAAGTCACCAGATGTCCCTGTTGCTTTGCGTAGCTATCTAAACCCCTCGAATCTCTCGATCCGTATTGTCCAAACGTTAATGGTTCTCTCTCTGCCCTTACATCGCGCTCTTGCTTCATATAGCAGTCTGGTATTGATTTTACCCGAGCATCGATGCCTGCTGGGAGGTGTACCCTGATGAACACCGTCCATCAGGTATATTTACACCTACCAGCGGCACCTGCCATATTCATACTGTGTACCATCATAAGTTATGTAATTTGGAAGAATTCTGATTATCCCCTTGTGTTCAACTGGTGACCTTTACACTATTTCAATTGATATGCGCAAAGTAAATGAGTTAATTTCTGCCTTTGTGCACCGGGTTCAAACCTCAGTTATGTCATGTTATCAAATTACTATTATGCAGTAATGGTACTATCAGTAGTAGTGGTTTGCAGCATGCCCTCTGTATTTTTGGCCATGATTAGTAAAATATCTTTTTCATACATTTAGGAATTTGGAACTTTGTGATTAAAAATGTTAGATTTTTAGGTTTTTGTAGTGTTATTAAGATAATCTACTCATTGGCTGGCTATTTTTGGTATGGCCAACCCAACGGAACGCCCTAAAACATTTACAAAATGTTTTAAAACACCTTTTTAGTAGGATTACCATGTAGACACCCTTTTAGTACAAGAACTCGGCTATAGCCCTCTAGGTTTTACCTCCAACAATCAAACAACCCATGCAAGGATAAATCAAGAGAAAAAGGATGTTCTTGGTTATTAGCTAAATTATCCTGTAGTGTGATTACAGGAAAAATTAAACTTTCAATGCTGCTAAAATTACATCCAGTGTAAGCCGTATGACATTTTACCATAATATGTATTAAAGTATATTATTGTTGAACTTAAACAGTATTGATCCATAAGAATGAAAGTCCGCTGTATGTATTACAGTATGTTACTGTTGAACTTAAACGGTTCCGATCTGTGTGAATAAAAGTCCACTGTACATATTACAGTATGTTACTGTTAAACTTAAACGGTGTTGACCTGTAAAAAATACGGTCACACGGAATTACGGTCACCCGTTAAATTTACGGTAAAAGTTTGGTAACATAGTTGCCAGTACTTTACTGTAAATTTGACGGGATTTTTTTTAACAGTGTGTGTTGCTACGAGACCCTTATATCTCTGTTTCTACTGGATCAAATTAAATTTTGTAAATTGATGTAAAAAGGAAAAAAAAAATATAAAAAAAAGCCTGTAAAGATTACAGCTCATTATGATCACTCTAAATAGTTTTTTTTAGTGTCAAAACGTGTGCTGTTACGATCAAAGTAACAACGAAATGTTGCACTGTTTTACTATTTTCGTTGTTATGAAACCCATTGTGCATCGGGCCACAGAGAATACTAGGCCAAAGTGCCCTGACCCAAAGAATATCAAGACGAAATTAGAAACATGTTGATTGTGTTGATATTTCTCTCGAGGTCTCGAGGGGACCTCATTCGTTTCTCATTCCAGCGGAATTTGTTGCATAGTATGAATGGTATTTTATGCATACTCCATTGCAAGGAAACTAGTTTTTTCTAGTGTGCATAATGTTTTTGGAAATGTGCATCACAAGGCTGCCATAAATTCTCTTTTGATGCTTTTTTGTTTCACGGTTGCGATAAAACAATCTCAGCTGCAAAAGAACCATTGCATAGAAATGAACTTTATCGAAATTCAAATAAAAGAATATTAAAATTATGCCAGAAATCATGAAGAAGCTTCATAATTACATTTATATTATTTTTTGCAAGTTGCATATACATTTCATGTCATTACACAAATTAGTTAGAAAAAAAAGTGAAGATAAACCCTGTACCATAGATCCATAAACAGTTCTACTAAATTTCCCTAATGTTATAAGCGTTTCAAAATTCCCACAAAACTATTCCAAAAAATGACGTAAAATCTGATATTCTTTGTAAAACAGCATGATGATAATGTTATGGTATCAATTGATATTTACACTAACGACAAACACACAGAAAAGGCATCAACAACAAAGACAACTTCTGGGGATCACAAAGAACGTCATACCGATGCATCTCACATACTTAAACTGTTTTCTTTCTCTAAGAACTAGGCAACGTCAGTGTCCAGAATTTAAAATTCAAAAATCGGGTTTTCTCGTGAATGTATCTGTTACTGAATCTATAGCAGAAAGAGATTGAGAAGAAAAGATGAAAAAGAAAACTAAAATACATGAGACTGTCCCCAAGACAAGAAGACAAGAAGACTGCTTTAAATGTACCCTGACTTTGTACACGTGCTGTTCATAGGACTCAAGACCAACGAAGAAATCTGACAATTTCAAACTTTTATTTTCTAGTGTGAAATTGTCAACTGCTGTCACCAGCGATACGAAACTAAAACACTATAGACTGAAAAACAATTTCAAAAATAAAAAATAGATGATAGATATCATTGTCAGCCATGTATACTAAACCATGTTCTGGAACAAGTTAGGTATTCGTGTGTGTATGTGTGCTATTGAATCAGGGAGTGAATGAGTGAGTGAGGCTGGTGTGTGAGTGTATGCGTGCGTGTGAGCTCTTAAAAAACGCAAATAATTTACAAGGGAGTCCCACTAGGGTCTGTTCCAGGTCACGGCTTTCCCCCACAGATGGTCTCTTAAAGATGGGTATCCCACTTTCTACTTTGGAAAGGAAATGTGATTTTGTTTTAGAAGAATGTTCAAGTGAAGCAGACATTGTCTCAAGTACTTCCTAGAACACGCCCTTTCCGCTTTTTTACCTCAACTAGTGTATAACAGTCTCTATTAATTTTGACTCCAATAGATGTGAGGAGTAAGGATGCGCAATGATAAATGGTCAGTTATAATAGACTTCAATGCAAAAGAAAGTGAATTCTGCTGTAAAATTCTCGGACCTAGAGACTCCGACGAAAAAGATTACAATAGGGCGCCCCCTTTTAAAATCTCTGGATTCACCCATGTGAATTCTGCTAGAGGTATAACCCGGGGCGGATCTGGGGGGGGGGGGGGAGTTCCTCAGGGTCCTGACCCCCCCCCCCTTTGGTGGTCCCCTAAACTACAAAAAGACGGGAAAATGCCACACACGTACACACAATTGCACACAGTTTTAGTACTTAGCTTTATGCTGACCCCCCCACCCTCACCTTTCGAAAATCCTGTATCCCCCTATATAACTACAATCAAATATACAATAAACTGATATTAAACTGACTAAACCCGTTTTGAAATGCATTGTGCAGAGAACAATTGGTCCATTCTTTCCCTGGTCTGGATTCTGAACACAAGGGAGGTTCGGGGAAGGAGGCAGAGGTTTCAAAGTCAGTCAACCGTGACCGAGTGAAATCTCGCGAGAGCTCTAACACGTGACTTTACAAGTCTCGTGTTGACTCACGTACAAGGAGAGTTGGGGGGGGGGGTGGTGGTTTTAGAGCTTTGTTCTTCTGACCAGATGTGTGACCTTTTTACCAGCTTTTACATCTCAGGATTTATATTTGGAGGAAAATAAACAAGTAGAAAAACTACAAGTAGAAGTATCTACAAGTAGGAGTGAATGTGAAGCAGCCAGTGAGAAAAGACTTTCAATTCTGTCTTTATTTTAATATAATGTATACCTACTTCCCTGCTTTGTTTAATTGAAATTATTATTTTTATTATTTTTTATTCATGTTCAGGTAATTATGTTGCTGTAATGTACTGCTCTGACATTGCACTGTGACATTGTTACAACGTTCTGGTTGCATTCTTCAACCCAAATATAATTTTCTTATAACATTCTGTTTATAACATTCTGTTTTGGTTTCGTCCTAACCTCACCAAAAAATGATGTTATGATAACATTATCATTTGGAGAGGTTTCAACCTCACCATTGATCATACAATTGTTACATGCCATCTTAGTAAGTAACAAACTGACTAAAAAGTATGGTGGCAGAACGTGTCTGTTGTGTCGCAAGCTGGCTGGGTCCGCAACGTGAATACTTAGTAGGCTGCAGATGTTTGAGGTCCTAGGTTATGAACCAATATTTTCAACGCGGATTTCCTCCCGAAATATTTAACAAAATATCAAAACTAATGTAATGCATATCCTAGCGGGAATGTTGGATATAGACAGACGGGAACCACATATTACTATAGGTAAGGGGAAATCCCTGGATGCGGCATGTTCAGGGGATCTATCTAGAGATGGTTACGTTGATAAAACACTCCCGAAAGCCCACTGCTATAACTATTTATATTGTCTAATACCTGACCAAAAAGGGCCCCAGCAGATCCATATTGCCCAGGGACAAACCACTTGAAATATGAAATCCCCCACCTTTAAAGCTTCAGCCATGCTCTCTGAGTTAGGCACAGGGATATTGTACCACCTCAACCTATTCATTTTCACGTGTTTATAATTCTGAGGATCGAGTTTTTCGATGAATTCGCATAAAAATTAGACGCGCTTCCATAAACACGGCTGTCTTTCTAAAATTGAATATATATAACTATATTGAAGCTGTATATTATATTTATGGAATTTCGCAAATCCCTCACAATTCAGTGAAAATTAAATTTCTGCGAATTTAAATTCCTTAAGTGTGATCCTCACCCCACACCTAACCTCTAGCAGAACAGTCTGATCCAGGGGTGGGGGGGGGGGGGCTGCGGGGTGGGGGGGGGGGGGGGTTCTGATCCTTAGGGCATACATAATTCATACTTCTGACCTCTGACGGTCAAGTAGGAGGGATTATGTAATAAAACAGAGGGCAATACACCGATATTGTTCAGACCTCAGGAGAAAAGTGTAAGTCGTGTTATATGGGAGGCTGAGGTGTAGGCCATTTTAAAAATAAAGTTAAACTTTTCAATGTCATGTCACGTCTTTCTGTCTGTAGAAGGAATACATCAAACTTAGGATTCTAGGAAAACATAAACTTAGGATTCTAGGGAATACATAAAACCATCTCAAGCTCTGATTTGCAATATCTAACAGTGTGCGGCTTTTCAACTTATGTAGGCATACTATTTCATGTAAGAATATACCATGTACTATGGCAATCGTTCCCATACTCTAATGGATAAAACGTTATACAAAAAGCAACAATTTCTTTAGAAAGCATGTCGAAAATCCCTTCAGAACCGTGGAGATGCTCGTGGTAGATCACAATAAAAAATACAGCACCAACGCAAATACAAATACAACCACTTTGTCGATGATAAAACATGACAAACCAAAAAAAAAAAAAAATAAAATAAAAAAAGAGAAAAAAAAAGAACAAAGTCCCTAGCAAAGTGCTGGGAAATGGAGGCCGACTCTTGACCCTAAAACAGTGGTCCGGCCCCTGAACCGGATGTGACAACAAGGCGACGTCCGCGCATGCGTGACCGACCTTGACATTATGTAAGAGAAGGATGACAGTCTGCGCCTAAAAAGTAAAGTGACTGGCAGAATAGAATAAGAGGTGTAGAGGAACTTTAACAAAGAACAAAAGATGCTCTTACCCATCAAACAGGACACGTGTATTCACCAGTTTGACACGTGTCGAAGTCGTTTAGTACCAGTTTGTGACAATTTTGAGTATTGTTGGGGTATTGATGCGTTTTACTATTAGTCTTCTCATAGTAAACTCCTGTGAGATTTTCATTGATCCAGCAGCTTTTATGTATGACGTACTGTCAGTTGCATCATGCTATTTTGTACATACTCATTAATTTTGTATTATTTACAAACTAGGGCCCTTCTAGTAACATTTTGGTGTAATGATTATCCACCTGCAATGCACATACTCTCTGCTGATGTAAAATGGTTTACGTGAAAACCTACGTTTCAACCAAGAAAATCCCCTGTCGGTGGTATAAATCGTAGACGCATGTATTGCCAATGAAATAGCATGTCTTGGACAGATTTAACATGTTTTTCTTCTGAGTTATGATAGGAAATTACCACAGACTCCCCTGGAAGATATTGTCATAACTCCAAACTCTCTATTTTCTGTACAAGTGCACAAAGGTAACTGTCCCGACTTCCCCCGTCTACAACTCTTATTGCGACGTGTTAGAAACCTCTACCTTCCTTTGCCTGACTTTTCCCCATCTGAATCACAGCCCTAGCTCAAAGTGAAACTTCTCCTCCCACCTCCCCTTCCCCCTTTCCCCATGTTCTAGGATCCCACTGATCCACTCTCCAAACAGAGCCTCCCTCCCTAACCTGTGGGGGGAGAAGAAGGCCGCCATTGTCCCCCCCCCCTGGTCACGTGATCGGCCGAAAACACCGACCTAGGAGGTCAGGAAACTCGTACTTCACTTGTACAATATCTGACTTTTGAAGTGGAAGAATAAAAAAATAAAATGGAATAAATGTTTCAAAATAATCAATTAAAAAGAAAATTTTGAATTAAAAATATAATGTCTGGAACTTACATCATGAGGCAGGTATACCTTTCTTAAAGACAGATATATTTGTAATTCAAACAATTTTTGTTTTAAACGCAAAGACATTCCTGTATTTATCCAGACAGCACCGCGTGATTTGAGAAATTAAAATGGTACCGTCTTTAGGGAAATTGTACCAAAAAAATGCCTCTTTTGAAAGAAGTACTCTTTTTCAAGGTGTAAAGGCATGGGGCAGCTTAGCAGCTTCAGATCGCTCTGAAATATCATACTCTGCTTTTAAAACCAAAACAAAGAAGGCAGTTACATATCTCTTAACATTACCCTATAACCTATACAGTAATATAATATTATGTGCTGACAACATGTTGCTACGTATGTATATCATGTGTTTAACGATTGAAATGTATATTCATATTATGACTTTTGTATCTGGATTATTTTTTGTATCATTATTTCTAGATATTTTGTTAATAAGATTTCTAATATGGGAGGGTTTGGGATAAACTACTTTAAATTTATCTTTTTGTAAACTATGTAAATACTGTCCCTTGTACTGTCCTGTATCTTAAAAACTTAAAAGAATGTATTAAATTGTATTGATACTGAAATGTCAATAAAAACAGGCTATAAGCCTGATTGTATTGTCTCAAGATAATAAACATGTCTAAGAAAAGAAGTTGATTTTGAGATGAAGGATCTAAAGAAATGGACAACAGTTGTTAGAGCACAGGTTGCAGTGCCAAGGTCACCCCAACTTCACAATTTCTGTTTTCTAAACTGGAAGAATAAAAACTTTGAAATTTCAAGATAATTATCTTAAAAAGAATGAAATGTTTTTAATTAAACGAATGCAAAAGAGAGGTATGTGAAAGGAGCATCTTAAACTGGATATTTCACTAGCTGAAAGTAATATTGGTGTAGTAAGTAATGCTAATAAACAATACACCTGACATGATAACCTTATAAATTCTTTTACTAGAATTGCTGATTGCTGGGACTGCTAATAGGGCTTTCTATATTGAACAAATTACACGTTGGTATCTTTTACCTGTGTTTTATTTGTATCTTTCAACATAGAACGATCTGTATATCATATGTCAAAAGTTGTAAAAACTCCCTAAGCTCAGGTGCCTAAAAAGTTTATCATTAACGACTACTGAGACTCTTTCTATCAAAATGCACGTTATTGGTATCTTTCACCATAGAACAGACAATATCAAAAGTTATGAAAACTCCCAAACATATCAAGAAGGAGCTTCCACTGTAGGAGGTGCACGCATAGCCTGCAGTGTTCCTACCCAGGCAAGCAGCATCGTAACAAGCATGTTCTGTGACCATTCCTTTTGGTCAGTCTGTTAACTGCCCAATTTTCATGTAACTGTTATGTTATTTTAGGTAAAGTTGAGACTTATTAAAACAGAATAGTATGATAACAATATGTTTGAGTGAAGTTGAGACCTTACTAATAAAGAATGATATAATAATGTTATTATAATCTGAAAGAATGTTACAAAAATCTCACAATAACGTCACAGTGCGATGTCACAATTTTAGGTTCTAAAGACATTTTTGGGTGCCATGAAAATATCGTCACAAGAACCAAAGCAGAACTAAACAGACTGTTGCTGCAATGTTATAACAACGTCATATTTTATTGCTTGGGTCCCTCAGGCAAGGGAAAGAAGGGAGAGAGAGAGAGTGTGTGTGGTGGTGGGGGAGGGCGTGTGTGTGGGGAGTAGGGCCCTAGGGGAGCCATGATCAGTTTGTTTAGCTTGTTTTGGCAGCGACTCACCGAAACAGCTTCTTATTTTTCTCGCCAGGTGGCTCTCTGAGATGATCACCAACCCATGTCAAAAATCGTGATGGTCAAAGAAAATTTCACGCCCTACCAAAATTTCCCAATCTTCCCCAAAATCCCCCCAATAAACATTACCCACACCAAAATTATAAAAGTATTTCCCCCTGATTCACCCAAAACCATTTTTAAATGGTAAGTCTCAATAGTTATTATGGAAACAAAGGATTTACAGTTGAGTCAATAGTAAAATCCCTGTGAACATATCCCCCTGTGAATATAACATTGGATGGTGTGGTGTTAGTATATAAGGTGCAGGGGTCCTGGTCTCAGACATCACTCCCTCCGACACCTGACCACAACCTGACTCCTCCTACAGCCTCTACCACAGCATCATGAAGCTCGTCGTCTGCCTCGCCCTCCTGGGCTTTGTCGGTGAGTTCACTTCTAGTATATAGGAGACTGAACTTGTTTTTGGATCTACATAGGCATGTTACATATCATTGGAAAAGGCTTGAAATTACCTTTAAAATGATATGTAGCAAGCATATGTTCCTCTGTCCTCCAACAATATGTCAGTTGTTCTCTACTTGGCCCCCATGGGCTTTGTCAGTGAGTTGACCATTTTAAGAGAACTTTTCCATCGGAAAAAGGGAGTCAGAGTTTTACATAGGCATGTTACATATCATTGGAAAGGATTTTAAATTACCTTTTGAATGGTACGTGACATGCATATATGTTCCACTGTCCTCCAACAATATGTCAGTTGTTCTCTACTTGGCCCCCATGGGCTTTGTAAGTGAGTTGACCATTTTACGAGAACTTTTCTATTGGAAAAAGGGAGGAAGAGTTTTACATAGGCATGTTACATATCATTAGAAAGGATTTTGGATTACCTTTCAAATGGTATGTAACATGCATATGTTCCTCTGTCCTCCTGCAATATGAAACATGAAAAGTTGTTCTCTGCCTCGCCCTCCTGGGCTTTGTTGGTGGGTTGACAAATTTACTCACAATTTTATAAACTAGCAGAGGGAGTAAGAGTTTTTCATAGGCATGTTACATATCATTGGAAGGGAAATTTAATTACCTTTTAAATGATATGTGACATGCATATATGTGTTCCTCTGTCCACCAGTTTTTTCATAGACATGTTACGTATCATTGGAAAGGGCTTGAAAGTATCTTTCAAATGATATGTTACATCCATATGTTCCTTTGCATCACTGAGCTTTGAAAGTACTTTTAGTTTCAAGGCTGCAGTGTACTGGGGAATTTTACTTAAGTTTGCAATTTTATAAATCGGCAGAGGGAGTAAGGGATTTATATTGGCATGTTGCATCATTGTAAAGGGTTTGAAATTATCTTTCGCATAGTATATAACATGCATGTATATTGCTCTTTTTCACGAAGGTTGTTCTTTGTCTCAGGCTCCTGGGCTTTGGCAGTTAGTAGACACCCAGTCTAAAGGCTCTCTTGCACTAAGTGATTTTAGTCACTTGAAATTCGCAGTGAGAATTCATAAATATGTTATATATCATTAGAAACGTTTGAAATTACCTTTCGAATGATATGTAGCATGCATATGTCCCTCTGTACTACTGCAGCATAATCCGAATGGTTTACATTCTATTTTCTGGGATTCTGTCCATGTGTCCTCTGATGTTGTTGTAATAATCAATGTACATTTGTTAATAACAACGGTCTTGAAGCCTGTATGACACCAGGCGATTTTGACAAATGGAAATTTGGAAATATAAATATTCTCAATCTCTAGGAAATACTACAAGAATCTCTGCTCAGCTACATGCCACTTGAAAAAGGATTTGGAATTTAAAATACTTTCTAATGATACATTACATGTCTATGACAAGCCCTCTTTCCCCTAGTAGATTATACTCACAACTTCTGAATTGGTAATGTATGGGGGCTATTCTAGACGTGTTATACGTCAAGTTCATTAAACTCTGGATCCCTAAACTGCCTAAAGAAGGGGAAATAATGTATGCACACGAACACAACAAAAGGCTATTAAAGTATTTAGCCTTCATGCTGACCCACTATTTTCAGAAACCTTGTATCTATAGAGTTTTCCTTGTTGTTTCAGCCATGTGCTATGCCGAAGCTGAGGCTGCAAATGCCAAGGCCTTCCCCCATGGTGGCCACGGCTTCGGCCATGGCTTCGGGCATGGTGGCTTCGGCAGACATGGCGGACATGGTGGACATGGAGGTTTTGGTGGTCATGGTCACGGTCACGGTCATGGTGGCAGCTATGGTGGACACCACGGTGGACACCGTGGATTCGGTGGACACCATGGAGGCCACGGAGGATTCGGACATGGAGGTCACGGAGGATTTGGACATGGAGGATTCGGACACGGACACGGAGGTCATGGACATGGAGGTCATGGACATGGAGGTCATGGTTTGTAATCTTTGATCATGACTCCCTCTTAATATCTTACTAGTATTACCAGAAACAGTTTTGCTAACTTATATTTCACACACAGTAAAGTGTTTCCTGACCTGCTCCCACACTTAACTCATTATCTCTTTCATTTGAGAATATTTTGATCAAAAATGGTTATTTCCCAAGTAAAGGTTGTAAGACTACTACTAGAGATTGTGGTACTAGTTATATATGAAATAAAGTTTTGAGTCAATTGAACCAAAGTCATATACAAAATGGTGGTGAACACCCTTGCATGGTTAGTATGAATTATAGTTACACTATGTTTGTTATCAGCGGAGAAATACTGTGTTCGTCTGTTTTCAGGTTTCGGCCACCACGGCTGGTAAAGCCTCCACTAGACCAGCAATACTCCATATGTTGGTCAACAGGTAACAACCTATAGCACTATTATAACACATAGACAAATTATACATGGATATGATATAACAATTATTGATTAATTTTCTTTTTCTTTTGGCAGAGACATAATTTTAGCCCCCAATCCTTCCATAGCACCCAACGCTGCATTTCCCAAATCCAGCCATAGTGGTCCAGAAAAGCTTCAATTTTCAACCAATTTTTCAATATAGTCATCCAGTTATATTACTATAAATTTACATGGAAAAACTATACACATATATATATATATATATATATATTTAGAATAAGCCTTGATTTAGGAAAATTTACATCAACCATTTGTGGTAATACCTTAGTTCCTCATAGTTTTACCTTATTTCAATAAAAATTAGATATTGTTGGGACTATCAAGCTAAAATAGTCAGATATGTGCAACTAACCTCTATAGAATCATATTTAGTATAACATTGCCTCTTACTCCTTATCCATAATTTTCTTGGTCCACTATTGAACCTATAAACTCAGAAATTTTACATGGGAAAACCACTGGTGCCATGACTAAATATATGTATTTCATTTGTTCTTCAGGGTTGCAAAAGTTCCCTTTCGCTCTCGCGGAAACGAGAAAGTTTTGCTGATCACGTGACTGACACCTGCTGCTGTTGTCTACTTGTGACTGTAGATGGCGCTACTGTGGGATTCAATGCATTGGTCGAATAAAGTGTTCGTTGACTATCTATACCTAAAACTACATGACTAGTGTTTGTCATTTGTTACCCTGATGTATCAAAACATATTTCTCCCCTGAGGCCTTACGATTGAGGATTCCTATGTATTATGCATATTTTGCTGACAGTGCAAGAACAAAAATTTAGATTACTTAGTAAAACCATATATTTGACTGTCTAAAGGTAAAAGAAGTAGACCAAGGCAAAACTCATTCAAGGCGCTAATATTCCACCTGGCAACATATTCGAGCTTACCAGTGTAGTCTATTGACAATTTTGGATTCTGCATTAGCATTGGCGAGGCAGTCTAAAGATTGAAATGGCCAAACCACAGAACATCTGAGCCCCATGGACTCACAGAGAAGCTATCCAGACATTATACACCATCAGACTCTGATTGTACTGACCACAAAGGTTTTCTAGGCACAAAATATTTCAACATCTGTCTTTAGCATCATGTTCTCCAAAATGCCCATAAACTGACCACTTTTTACATTGAATGGTCCAATAATTACATAGATATTTAAAATGCTCTACACATTCACCAGTCACTTAAACTGGCGGGTCCAGGGGGTCCTGACCCTCCTCTTTTGGTGGATCCCTAAACTAGAAAAAGAAGAGAAAATGCCGCATGCATTCATGCAAATACACACTGTTTTAGTATTTAGCCTTTATGCTGACCACGTTTTTGGAAATCCTGCATCTGCCCCTGTGGCACTTGCATCAGATGCATATTTCAAATGTTGGGATCTGTAAACTCCAACTGTTCTTAAGGTGGAGACAAGATCTAGCCAGCATCTAGTCAGCCGACTAACCCCCAAAATGTGGTTTGTCAACCAACCTGGGACCACCCCAACAACTAAATCAGACCCAGAAATTTTGAAAAGGGAGGCGCCCATATTAAAAAGGGTCCCAGCAGCCTCTCTGGGTCTCCAATTTTGTATCAAAAATCGATTTTGGGCGCAAATAGGGTGTAAATGAACTAACCATTCAAAATGCCATCCCTGAGTAACTTGAAAGCAGAGATTCAAAAAGATTGATAAGTTATTCCTGACATCACACTTGATTAAAGTGCCACTTATTGAAATTTATTTACTGTCCTTAAACTACACTGCACAAAAGTTCATGTTTTATCACATCTATCCATAGAACAAAAGGCATTCTTGCACGTTCAGGATGGCTTTAATACTTGTCGCGGAGTGTCGTGATTCCGACACTGTTTTGTACTCCCACTGTTTGCCTACAGCATCTGACTATGGTTGATCCGTCCTCGGATCATGCAAAATATGACCATTCATGGTTCCACTGAATGATAATGCCATAATGGGATAGAAAACCTTTTCTGAGGATTTCTCAAATAGTTGCCAAACATTGTCCTGACCGGGCCCATTCGAGGGTAGGGCCTTAAGCCCAATAAGCACACGCCGATTTTCACAGAGTTGTCATAAATTGGCACACAAATCAGTGGAACGTGCCAGTTTCCCACCAATTCTTTTTACCCATTTATAGGCCAACTGTATGTGGGTATGCCTTGCTAATTTGGAGTTGGCTGACGGCCAGGATTTGGCTGACTCAAGTTGGCCAACTGTCAATCACCAATCTGATTTGCTTTGAGCAAGTTTGATAATTTGACACCTTAAACTGATTGGTGTTGGCTGACTTGGTCAGCAATCTCACCATATTCATGGGACTGTAAAGTCATTTATCTGCGTCATTCAGAGATGATCCCCAAACTATGACGTCACCTGGGGACTTATTGTGAAGCCTCCTTCATCCATAGCAGACAATCCCTTACTAAAACATAGGTGAATGAAAATATGTGATATAAAATGACATTGTGTACTCGAATAGACTAACTTTTACTGATTTAGATTTTGACTATTTAGACTATTCAATACCATTTGTAAGTGTGATAAACCCAAATCTTCCTTTCATCAACTGAAAAATGTTCTATGGTATCAGACTGAAAAATGCTTCTTCATAATGCTCAAAACTTTGTTTTGTCAGGAGACAAAAGTAAATTTTATTATCTCTTATAGTATTTTTGAACTGTGTGTTTGGCATGATAGCTTTGTTCTATATGAGAAAGACATTCAGAATCAGGACCAGATTTCTTGCATCAGAACTTATAATAGTCCATTTACCAATCAGGACAATCATGAGATTGCTGACTTCTTTTGTGCAGCATCAGCCAATGGCAGTTGGTGGTTGGTGTCAAATTATCAAACATACTAAATATGGATTGGTGCTCCATGGTAGGCTGACTGTAGTCAACCAAATCCCGGCTGTCAGCCAACTCTAATTAAGCAAGGCATACCCACACACAGTTGGCTGATAAATCAGTGCATGTATCAATGGAAAAGGAGTGCATTCCACCAATTTATGCACTGATTTATAGGAGGACGATGCAACAATTGGCGTGTGGGTATGGGGCTTAAGACATGGAATCATGTAACATGAAAATAAATCTAACTAGTCCCTCACCTGATATCCTGCACTCTAATGTGACATCAAACTGCCTGTCAGAGGCCTGGCCGTATGAGCTTTGGATGGCACGGGCCACGGGCCTGAAGTTGATGTAGAGGGTGACATCGAAGACATCCGGGGGACGAACATTGTTGTCGGCAAGGCAACGATAGATGCCGCGGTCACGTGCGGTGACACCTGTCACCACCATGGTAGAGTTCTGAAAGTGACAGACAAGGGAAATTCATTAGCTCTTTTCACATAATATTATGAAATCAAGAAATCAGTCTTAGATTGAGGCTTTTCAGGCTCATAAAGGAATGGTCTCGTTGGCAAGTTTACAGAGATACGTCCACCAACGTTAGCCAGATGACGCAATAGCCGGCGACATGTTTTGCCCTGTAAGAATGTAATCCGGCAACGTTATTGGTAATGTTACGTGTTTGGTGGGCCAGGCAAAGTAAGGAATACTACAATAAATTGTATCTGTTAGTGAAAGACTACTGTTACAACAACATTACAGTGCAACGTCACAATGATAGGTTCAAGAGAAGTCATTGGATGTCACCAAAATAATGTAAGAAGGACCAAACCTGAACTAAACAGAATGTTACTGCAATATCATCAAGATGCTTCATACTTTCCCAGTGACACAGTACCTTTTTAAATTAAGCTTACCTGATGTCTGGGCTTGCTGTTGGGCAGCAGCTACGACTGCCTATTGAAACAATACTTTGTCTAAATTCATCCTGTTGTCTGTCTTTGCAGCAGTTGCTGATCAACACAATTCTTGTTCTAACTATAACCTACCTTATGTTGTACCTGTCATTACCCTAGCAAGCAGCAACATAACAAACACGTTCTGCAACCATACATTTTTGGTCAGTCTGTTACCTGCCCAAATTTCACGTAACAGTTACATTTCTTTATGTTAGGTTGAGACTCTCCAAAACAGAGTGTCACAATAACGTTTTATTCTGGTGAAGTTGAGACCTTTCCAATAGTAAATGTTATGATAATGATATTTCCACCTGAAATAACATAACCAGACTGTTATAACAAAATCACTGTGCAACATTGCAATGTTAGGTTCTAAAGACGTTATTGTGTGTCATCAAAATAGTGTAACAAGAACCAAACCAGTACCAAATTGAATGTTACTGCAACATTATGACCATAATAGACTATCAGCAGTTTATTTATGTATAAACCATCCACCTGGACAGTGTTTCCTCAGTGCCTCACTTGACCACTAGAGGTCAGCCTGGACTGGACCTGGACTCCACTGCTACACACACTGGCTGGTGGTCAGAGCCTTGCCACCGACTGGAAAACACTTCCCTCATGTCTATGTTTATTTCATTGGTGCAATTTTTTTGGGAATTGGCCCAACACTTGTGTTTGGATCGTTATTACCATAACCGATCGAATAGGGGAAGTGTTTATAATAACATTACATTCTTGACTGGGTAGACATTGACTGCTCACCTGGTGCCTGAGCTTGCCGTTGGGCAGGAGCTGCCCGTTGACCCGTACCCAGGTGATGTTGGGGTGTGGGTAGCCATCCGCGTTACAGGTTAAGGTAGCTGACCCCTTCTGTTCTACTGTTAGTGTATTGGTGGTGGACCGCTTACTGATGGAAGGTGGAACTGTAAGACAAACAATAATAAATGACTTTTATGACAAAACCATCTTTTGGTCAGGGCTTCAATTCTCCAAACCACAGAGAGCCAAATTCTTGAGATTGATTTTCACAAATCACAACTATTTAGCTTGTTACTTTTCATGTCTCATATCACTCTGTTTAACATGATAAAAAAACTTAAGATCTAATACTTTCTAAGTTGTTCAATAATTATACATGGATATGATATAACAACCATTGTTAAATTTTCAATGTTTTTTCTGGCAGAAGAATTGTCTCCCATAATTTGGACTAAATTACTTTCGGTGCTGCTTATTTGGTTTTCATATTTCCATCAGGAACTTAGCGAGTTTATTTGTGCCATTTATCTGCTAACACATGCACCTAAACACCTTTCCCATGAACCTGCACAGTCCACCGGTCTGCCAACTTTTGGGACTTTTGGTAACTAGGTCACTTTACTTTATATAGCTTAACTACAGCGAATTTCCTAAAAAATTGTTTCAAATTTAATACACCAGGGGGCTCCACCTTGATGTAAAAGAATGTATAACATATCAACCAGCAAATGTTATGATATTATAAAACCTAGATATAGAAGAAGACTCACTGAGTACGACCATCTTGCCGTCCTTGCTGGGGGAGACGGAGGCCCCGTTGACGACGATCTGACACCGGTACGTCCCGCTGTCACGACGCTCCAGTCGGTTCACAATGATGCGGTAAGTGATTTTGTCACCAGCTCTGATCATCTCCACCTAAAGAGAATATAGACAGGGTTTGACATCTTGATGATTCTGTAAGAGATCTTGTCACTCTCTCAGGTCATTGCTATGTGTGGGTGAAGGCGACAGAACAAAATCATCTCTACCTGAAGAGAATATAGACAGGGTTTGACACTTTAATAATCCTGTCTTGTAACTGTCTCTGATCATTGCCATGTGAGGGTAAAAGGTGACAGAAAAAATCATCTTCTTCTGAAGAGAACAGGGTTTGTCACTTTGATGATTCTGTAAGAGATCTTGTAACTGTCTCAGATCATAGTTATGTGAGGGTAAAAATGGCGAGACAAAATACAGGGTCTAGATTTTGGATTGAAAACCCGATGTATTGTATTGATAAAGGTAATAACATTGAATAAGAAATATAGACAGAGTTTGACACTTTGGTGATCCATTGAAAAAATTTTTCTCAAATAATTTCCACCTAATGGTAAGTATGAATAATTCAGTGAGAGGTTCATTCAAACTTAATGGTTAATGAAAAGGTCTGGTGGTGAGAGTTGGAAGTCTTCTATAATGTGGTCCATGATGTAACTATTCCAAAAGCAGTAGAAAAGGTAGAAGTAAAGCAATTTAGGAGTGATAGATTTTTGTTGGTCCTGAATTGGCTCGACAATTAAACCTATTAGTCCATAAATTGGTCCAGAATCAGTCCCCAAGATATGATCCATATAAAATATGCCTAATAATTCTCAATCACATTTTTTAAAGCAATAGTAGACCAATTTCATAATTGGTCTACTGTATGTCCACTCTTTACGCACCGTGGATCATTGCCTCTACACCTAAGGGCAAATAAGTGCATTTTTGTCTGTAGACAAAAGCTAGAGCTACATGTTTGTTGGATGGATATTTAATAAAAAAAAGTATTCAGACCAACATAAGACTACAGGATGCATTTACAGGTACAAGAAAAGTCTCTTTGACTGACCTGGTACTTGGGCAGACCGTTCTCGATCTTGTTGTTCTTCTCCTCCAGCTCGATCTTGTCGTTTTTAGACAGGTACATCTTGGTGTCCACGTGCATCCAGTACACCTATGGGGAGGGAACACAAAGGTGTTAACCAAAATATAACATACTAACATAAGAAGACCCGCGGGGGCCGTCAGAGGGTGCCTGTATGACCCATAGGGGGTTGTCACATACTTAGGGCAAAACCCGAGGTGCTTACGATCCCCGTGGGTCATACAGACAGCTGGGGAGACCCCAAAGGGTCTTCTATATTTTATCACCCAAACATTTTTTTTAAAGCTCTTGAAAATACTGAAAATGAGAAACTGTACATACATCCTTTCAATATGCACTGACCCTTGTACGGACTGCTGCTTGTCCGCGCTGGTGATAAATTGCTTGATATTTCACTTTTTATAGGCATGTCCCCAGCCAAGCATAATTATGAATTTGCGGAATGTTATACACCTTTTTCATTAAGGTGGCACCGCCTGGTGTACTAAATTTGAAACATTTTTTTTAGGGAATTGCTATAGTTAAGGTATATGAAGAGAAATGAGCTGCCAAAAGCCCAAAAGTGGGAAGACTGGTGGACTGTGCAAGTTCACGGGAAAGGCGTATAATAACGAAGCACAAAATCACAAAACCTTATTAGAGTATTGCAGATGTATAATTGTACGTCATTCCTTGGCTGGGCTACTTTCTATGTGCATCTATCAAAATGATAGACTAACTTCAATTCCTGACAGCATATCCTGCATAATACCATTGTCAGTCGTATTCTATGCCATACAAATTTGATAATTTGACATTCGTACTGTGTTTTATTTTGCATCAGAACGGACCGATGAGCTCAGCAGTTGGTAAATCACTGAATTGTTTGAGGCACTCTGTCATAAAAATGACCTTAATCTCTAACATTTACTAGGTTTATATGTGACAGAACTTACCGGTGAAGTTGATAACTGGTTGATGACTGTACAGTTGAGTCGACCCGTCATACCGATGGCTTTAATCTCAGGCAGGATGACTTCTGTGATCTCAGGGTCCTGGGCAGCACCTGTGAAATGACAGAAGTAATGAGAGTAATTGTCCCTTGTATAAGTATAAAGTGGTTTTCCTATATAATCTTAAATTTCTGTATAATTATTCAAAAGTGTTTATTCATAAAAACTAGCTAAACTGAGAGAAATCATGTAGATTGAAGATATATCAATAGTTAAATTAAATCAACACATACAGAACAGAAATGGTTAATAGTCCTTTTCTAACAGAAAAACCAATATTATATGTACATAAATAAGTAAGTAAATTATATATTTTAAACCACATATAAAAATGTTAATTTTTTATCAACACATAAGGCACACAAAATGGTTAATGATAATATCTTACCATGCAAAACCATCATAACATGATATAGTTAAATGTTTTAACAGACATACAAAAATAACGAACACATAAAGAACAAAAAATGAGCTATGATACCTTTCCAGCATGTAAAACCAACACTATTAGTATCCAAACAAAAGATCTGTTGACAATGAGCATCTGGTTGCCGGATAAACACTGTTAAGCCCTCTACCAACTAGGTGTCTTTACTGTTAATGGGTGATGGCAACTGGACGAATTGCCAATAAAGGCACTGGGCAACTGAATTGAACAGCTATGTACTGAGGATAGGGTGAACTTCTCAAAAATACCTTAAAGGGGTGGACTACGATCACTAAATGCGTTTATATTTATTGATGAGACAAAACATATAGGGCCTATAAAAATGATATATTATGTATAGTGCTATGTTATCCAATTCTTCGGTGAAAGCACAAAACATCGCCCATTCTCTTGAAACTCAACCTACAGCAACAACTGCCCTGTTTCAAGGTACACCTTCTCTCCCAACCCCCCTCCCCCTCCCTCTACACCCCTTCACTTACCTGGGCTGAGAACCGTTGCCAGGGCAACCAAAAGTAGTAAAACCGCCCTCCACATATTGTCTGTTATTTGGGGGTAAAATCCCGTCACCTTCTGTCCCTGTGTGTTTTTAGGTCATGGAGTTTCCTGTTGGACCTACAGGTATAGACCTACAGGTAGATTGACTCACTTAGATAACGACCCAAACACATGGAGTGTACTTTGACATGTCTTATCATTAGTGAAGAGATAAGGGTAGTTCGGGGGTTGGCGGGTAGGTGGCGTTACGGTGCCGTGTCCATTGTTAACAGCACTGTGGTGTATGGCAGTTTAGGGAAAGGAAGAATGTAGATATGACAATACATCTTTCTCAATAAGGTGGTACCGCCCTGGTGGATTTAAATTGAAACAACTTTTTAGGGGGTTTTCTGTAGTAAACCTATATGAAGTGAAGTGACCTATCTACCAAAAGCCCCAAAAGTTGGTCAACTGGGGTACTTCGACAGACCTTGTATGTATATATAATAATATCGAGACTGGAAAGCTTCTCTGTGGCCCTATATGACCATTCCCCTGGTGGCTGTTTGGATCAACTATGACCAGGGTATGGTCATTACCAATGTATTTTTGGAATAGCAAGTGGCACCACACTGGCTTTTTTTTTTACCATAGACATAATTGTCAATCCAAGTCTGCTCCAACCATAGTCCAGGTGGCGTGCCGGTGCCGTGCTGGTATATTATAACAGGCCCGAATACAGGTTTGCCGTAGGGGTGGCGAGATTCCCAGAGAGATTTTACCTTAAAAAGAGCAAGAAAAGAAGGACCATTTCAATATTTTCTCACTAATGTTAGGGGATTTTACATTGAATATTGTGAGGAAATAATTTCCCGGGGGTGGGGGTGGGGGGGGGGGGGGGGTAGGGGCTGTCGACTGATATAGACCGAGAGGAATCCGTCTGAGTATACCGTGAACATAATTGAAGTATTATATATATATATATATATATATATATATATAGTAAAATGTCTGGAGTTTGTTGTGCATTATAGATATCGTTTTCATGAAATTAAAAAAACAAACATTTCTCTTCGCTATTTCATTATTGGTTGCAGTCAAAATTAGTTAAAGTTGACAAAACTTGTTATTTTGGTGCTGTCAAGTTAGCAATCTGAAAACTCGCCTTTAAAATTATAAAGGGCTGACTAAAGTCATTGTTTTCAGGTTGGGAAGACCTCTTCAAGAACCGCCAAATGGGACCCCAATAATTGCCAGTTTATAATTTACCCTTGATGGCAGAAAAGGTACAATTCTGCGCTGACAAATTTGAAACTAATTGATATATAACGCCCCTTGATCAATCCATAAGTCAGGATTATGTTGCAAAAAGATAAGCAAATACCCTGTTGCTGCAAATTCGCTAAGATATTATTATAATCAAAGCGTTATTGTGTACGGTTGTCAGCCCTAGAGGAGACTGTAAAGCCCCGGCTCCACTGTACGACTCAACTCAACTCGATTGTCGTAGCTCCTGATGGCGCCAGAGGCTACAACTGTCAGGTCGTACATCTTCAACAACTCAACATGTAAGACCCAACGGATCTGTTGTAGCAACAAGCTACGACTCTAGTCGTAACCCCGGCTCCACTGCCCGACGATCGAGTTGAGTTGAGTTGAGTTGGGCTCAGTCTCATAGTGGAGCCGGTATTACGACTAGAATCGTAGCTACTTGCTACGACTGGTCCGTCGGGTCGTACAACATCAGATGTTGAAGATGTACGACTGGATCGTTGCGTCTTAGGGGTGTGTGCCTAAGATAAGCCTATATGAATATAATGGTATATTTGAGACAGCAGGGCTGTTGTCCATGACCCTGTTGAGTTTCTGTACTAAGACCAGACAGTCGCAGGGCATGGCGCCATCTGCAGCTACGACCATCGAGTTGAGTTCAGTGGGTCAGTGGAGCCGGGGATTAAGTCTTATCAGCGGCCAGTTCAATATCATATAATTTCTTTTAACTTGTTATTCCTAAACTATTTCAATCTCATAATTCCAAAGGTATTCGGACTCGTATACACAGTTCCCCCCTCGAACCCCTCAGAGAAGTTAAGTGAGAATACAGCAAAGGTTTGGAGGGCTTTGAGGTAGGACTGTGCGGGAGTTTCTACACATGGCTATATTCAAAGAAAGGCAATAACCTTTTCAGAAAGTAATCCTGAGTGGTATTACATGAATCTTTATGTGCCTTACTGGCTGAGTGTTGACATTTGTTTATCCCCCAGTTGACACAAACTGGGGCACGGTGGTAAAGTTGGTGTTAGTAAGTGGCAATAGAGTGCACGTTCAGGGTAGTCAGGCATAATCAGTGTAACGCTGTTAACCCAACAAGTGAAAAACATTTGTCATTAATTAAGAAATAAGGAGACAGATTAACAATAAAAGTTGTTTAATCGTGTATGGAGACATGTTTATATAGTAGCGAAGGGTCCTATGTGATTGTATTTGAATAGGCCAGCCCTACTGTGGCTGGGGTTGTCGTCGACCCGTTAAGATAATAATACATAGACACAAGCAGGGTAAACAGGCCCTACTAAATTAAGTACATATAAGAAGGTTGTGGGCGGGCGGGCAATTAGAGATCCGTGTTGTATGGTCGGCTGCGCCGTTGCGAGTGGCCGAGTGTCCAGTGTTCAGTGGTCACGGTTGACTGGCCCTTGGTGTGTAGTGGGCAGAGGTGCCCTTACAACATGTGCCCTAGTTAATCTGTCCCAGTATAAGGTAAATGAACAGCAATAGTGCAGTGGCCCTATTCCTTGGGCCATTAATTAAGAAATAAGGAGACAGATTAACAATAAAAGTTGTTTAATCGTGTATGGAGACATGTTTATATAGTAGCGAAGGGTCCTATGTGATTGTATTTGAATAGGCCAGCCCTACTGTGGCTGGGGTTGTCGTCGACCCGTTAAGATAATAATACATAGACACAAGCAGGGTAAACAGGCCAGCCCGTAGGTCACATTGTCAGAAGGGCCGCGTGGACGGAGGTGTGGGCGGCGGCCATAGGGGTTATGTAGTCCCTGACGGCGTCCGAGCGCCAAGTTCCGTGGGCCATGACATCGTTGATGTCCGCCCCCGCCTGATTGTAGGCAAATTGTGCCGCGCCCCTCCTTAGGCTATGGAGGGAGTACTTGCGCGGCTGGAGTCCGGCTGCCTGCACTAGGGCGCGCCATTGGGCGGCCAAGTGTCTGGTGGTAAGGGGGTTGCCGTCCGGGAAGGCGAACAGGGGGGCCTGCGGGGAAGTGTCTGCGGCCATAGGTTTGTACGCCCTGTAGGCCATTACCGGACAGAGGGCCCTGTCGGCGACATAGGGCAGAAGGAGGGCGGTGGCATCCGACGCCCTTTGAATAGTCTTAGTCCATTTAACCTTGAGGTTGAGTCCCTCCGGGGCAAGGTGTATGTCCCCCCAGGTAGGATGCCTAGTGGTGTCGAAGGCCGACGCGGTAGGGGGGGCCAAGGAACTCTGACGGAGGAAGCCCGTGTACAGGACCAGGATGGCAAACCTGATGAGGGAGTGATTCCCCGATGGAGGGAGATGATTAAGGACTCTCCTCAAAATGTCGGGGGTGACCGGAAGCTTCGGTGAGGGTACGTGCCTGAGGTTAATGGAGATCGCCCTAAGGGCCAGGGAGACCCTGTAGTGGTATAGGGCAGCGGTAGGTAAACCCGCCATCTTAAAATACACCCGAAGGTGCGAGATAATGTTAGATATAGTTCCCGGAGACTTATACATCTTCGCCAGATATTCAATGAACCAGCAGATCCTGAAGTAGTTCGGGCGTTTATATGGTACTCCGACTCGGGATGAGAAGCCAATGTACAGGGCGACGGCGGCTTGCCTTGCCTTGTTGGTGCCGGGGCGGTGCGCCTGTGTCTGGCGCCTGGTAGCTGCGGCAGCGAGGCTGCTGGCGAATGAATCTGGAATTATACGAACATGTTATAACTAAACGCGTCCTTGGTGACAGCAACACGTCGGAGGGAGAGGTCTTTGATGTAGGTGTCTGCCAGGTCGCGGTGCCTGCGATCGAGGCCTACCCTACTAAGGGCGTCGGGGAGACTCATCGCTTCGCCGGGTACATGTGTGAACACGATGGTAATATCAGCGGTTGCGGCCTTAAACCATAGGGCGCGGGCGCAGGCTGCCAGGACTGGGTCGCGGGCGCGACCCGACGTCATGGCGTCCACCGCCGCCCTGTTGTCACAGAAGAGTTCCACCGTTCCCCCAGCATCCTTGGGGCTGATGAATGTCCTAGCGGCGGCGACACAGTTAATGGCTTCCAGCTGGGTGATGTGGTGGGCTTTTGCCATGTCCGGCTGAAACTCCCAGCTGTAGCACCTGTCCCCGTCCGACGCGCCTGCGCCGTGTAGGCATGCGTCGGCCCATATACGTCTGACGATCCTATGGACGGGGATTATGGCTTTCCCGTTACATAACGGGAGGTAGTCCATGAACCAGGCCAGGTCAGCCCTCACCTGGTGGGTTACGGCTATCCTATCTCCCTCCGCGGACCGCAGCGCTGCCAGCATGCGGCAGATGAAGAGGCGGGCGGCGCGCACCACCTTTGCCAGGTGGTTCGCGAGGCCGACTACCCGGCGCATGTACTTCTTTCCTATGTGCTTGCGGGCGGCCGCGGTGGCCAAACAGCTGTTGATCTCCGCCAACTTCTTCTGAGGTATGGATATTAAGTTGGCTGCGACGTCGAACCTGATGCCCAGCCATGTAGCAACCTGTGATGGGGGCTGGAGCTTGGCGGCTGCCACCTGCAGCCCCAGGGATTCGATGAGGTCTTGCACCACAGTGAAGTCTCTATCGGCTACTTCTTTGGTGGGGGACACAATCAGGACATCGTCGAGGTACATGTGAGCTTTTACCTTGCGGCGATCGAGTGCCCTGACGATATAGTCCGCGATGGCCTGCATTGCGAACGATGAAAGTCTCGCCCCAAATGGGAGACGTTGGTCGAAGTAGTATGCCCCGTCGTGCCTTATGCCCAGGAGGGGCCAGTCCGTTGGAGGTACCGGGAACTGGCGATAGGCCCTGGATAGGTCGACCACCGCCAGGTGGACCCCCCCCGGGCACGTAGCAGCTATAGTGGACGTGGCCGTATCTATAGTAGGCAAGTTGTGGTAGGCGTCCCGCCCGTCGTATCTGTGTGGGGGGATAAACCTGTTAACCCCCCCATCCGGGAAGGAGAGGTCCACTATTATCCTACGGTCATGGGAGTCGGTCTTCTCCCTTGACATGAGGGGACTTGACACAAACCAAGGGACAAAGGGCGGGGTGTCGAAGGGGCCTGCCAAGGCTCCCAGGGCGATCTCCTTTTCAACGTAAGCCGCAACCTGCTCGTGGAACCGGGTAGCTGATGAGTGGTTGGGGGTGTTCTGGCGATCGTACAGAGGGGGGCCGTTATAGTGAAGGGGGAAACCGAATGTGACCCCATTAATGACCAGCTGGTCATCAGGGTGGCCTGTTGCGATATCCCGCCATGCGTCCAAGTTGAGTGAGGTAGGGATGACCACCCGGGGGCCCGCGTGGTTGACCGTTCCCGCAGATCTTGCCGCGTCGTACATGCGGGCCAGGGGGGGCGGGACCCGTGGGGACGGGTATGGCCAGCTTGTGTAGTCTATGTAACCAGGGCCCGGGGCCGTATTTGCGCCCGCGTCGGGCCAGTTACCTTGTTGCTGAGTATCTTGAGCGGGGCTCGTCATGGTGGCGTGTAGGGCAGGCCGGTCTGCGGCGCCCTGGGCTGGAGTGGCATCCGATTGGGGACTGGCCGGCTCCGCGCCCGTGCCTGGGCTATGAAGGGACAGCTCTGCCCGCGCCGGGGCGCAGTGTAAGGCGCCGACCGGGGCAGAGTGCTGTCGGCGATCGCCCTCCTGGGTTGGTTGGGAAGCGCCGTCTGTGTGGGGAGGAGTCCCCGTGGGGGTTGGTTCGCCCTTCCGTGCTCTGTCGCTGGTCTCCCGGCCCCGGTGCGGATCGGCCGCAGCTGGGCCGGGTCGTTGCCCAGCTGACGCGTGGCCTCGGCTACTCCGGTCATCGGGTCCCGGGTGTAAACATTGGGTGTCGGGGGGGAGCGGATGACCCAGTTGGCGGGCGCATGGGGGAGGGGGTGCAGCCGGGGGACCCACGTGGCATTGTTTATCAACATCAGTCAGCTGACCGGGCTCCGTAGAGCAGTCAGGCGACACACATTTATGGGAAGAGCGTTGATATTTGTTTTGACTACTCACGTGGGCGGTCTGCTGGCGGGGACTTGGGGCTCGGGCCGGCGTGGGCTGTTGATCGGGCCGGCCCGAGCCGTGTCCTAGTTTTTTGGACGCGGGGCATCGTTACGAGTGTCCTTCCTGTTAGACTGGTTGTGATGTTTCCTCTTATACTCCTGGCGCGCCTCCTCGTGTGCGGCCTTTATGGCCGGCTTCTTCTTGCACCTGGATGCGGGGTGACCGAATGGACCCTCGTCAGGCAGGCCGTAATGGCATATGGAGCACACGTGGAGCCACTCAACACCCTCTGCCTTGTGGGTGGCTGTGTCCTTACAGCGGTCCTCATTATGCGCGGGGCATGGGGCCACTATGTCGGATTTTTCCTGGCCTTTTAGCCATGAGAGGCGCATACGCTCCTTTGAAAAGAGATCGTCGTCGGCCCAGGACGCGCTCCCCTCCTCTATATGTGAGAAGCAGGCCTGGGTCCAGTCCCTGACAGCGGGCCACGCGTATGCAGCGGCATCCTCGGCCACCTTTGATGCGTGGTCCAGGACCGGGTAGCTCTCATCGAGCGGGTCTGTATTGTCGACTATTAGTCTTAATAATCCACACATGTACTCGGGAAACAATAGGTCTCTCCTCGAACGCCTTCCTCTTGCTACTTTTTTAAGTGCAGGCGGGAGATTCCTATATGGCTCGAGAGTGAGCCGAGATGACGTAAAAGCCCTACCCTTGGACGTTCCCATCGTGGGATATTGCGCCTCCATGGCGCGTGGAGCTTCTCGGCGTGCTGCTGGGTATCTCCTCAGGGTCCGCGGGGACGGGCTCCTGTAGCGACGTCGGTCCTCCGGGTATGGGGACCTGCTTCTGCGGGGGGTACGGGACCTGGATGTGGTCCGGCGGCGATGATCGCGGCGGCGCTCTCTGGAGCGTGATCTAGTCGTCCTCGATCCAGACCTGCGATGACGCGATCTCGACCTCGGGGACCTGGGGGTGCGCCCAGAGGGAGATCTCCTCCTCCTGTGATGGTGGCGCGTTCCCTCTCCTCGTCGTCCTCTGGATGTGGACCGGTAGTGGGTGCTTGTTGAAGATCGGCGCCTTGACCTGCGACTCGGGGTACGGGTGCGGGTGTCATGGCGGCGCTCACGTGACCTGGTAGGGGTACGCGTTCGATGGCGGCTTCCCGCCTTTGAGGCCCTTTCTGGTTCTCGAGTGGTAGATCTGCGTGGCGTCTTATCACTAGAGCCGGCCTGGTTGTTCTTCTGTAGGTCGTCGATCACTTTCTCGAGGTGCTTAATCCTGTTTTCGTGATCTGGTTCTTGTGGTGGGCTAGTCGGTGGATCCGGCTGCGTCTTCTCAGGGGAGGCCGGACGTTCGTCCTCGCTCTGACCGTTGGCCGCCATGTTTGTGGTTGGTGGCACCGGTGGGAGACTCGCCGCCCTGGGTTGTGGTGTATACCTGCGTGGAGTCGCTCTTCTTCGGCCAGACGGAGTTTTTGCCGTAGCCTTGTTGTACGCTTGTCTAAGGTCTATCGTGGACTTGCGAAGCGACCTTGCGGACATGTTCCATAGGAGTGTCAATTAGAGATCCGTGTTGTATGGTCGGCTGCGCGGTTGCGAGTGGCCGAGTGTCCAGTGTTCAGTGGTCACGGTTGACTGGCCCTTGGTGTGTAGTGGGCAGAGGTGCCCTTACAACATGTGCCCTAGTTAATCTGTCCCAGTATAAGGTAAATGAACAGCAATAGTGCAGTGGCCCTATTCCTTGGGCATTTGAAAGAATAGGCATAGGAACTTGAGGAGCATTCGGAAACAATAGTCTAGTAATTTCCATGGTTTATTTGAATCGGTATATATAACCTTGGCGGATACAAGATTTCCTAAAGGGGGTCAGCATTTAATCACCCACGCAGCCAATTAACGGTGCAGAATGATGGGAGGTGCGTAATGCCAGGCCACACTTACTGTTTCAGAAATTCATACATTTTTTCTAACATAAAATGAATTTCATTTTGGTGATAAAATAAAGAAAAAACCTGAGGGGTCGTCCTCGGGTGTCTGTACAACCAAGGGAAATCGTACAAACCTCTGGCTTCACCCTCAAGTCATGACAATCCCCTCTGGATCATACCGACACCCTCGGACACCCCCTATGGATCTTCTTATTATAATATTAAAGTGGGATGCACTTGTTGTATGTGCGTAACTTTATCCCTCTTTTTGTAGTTTAGTGTCAACCAAAAGGGGGGCTGGGGCTCAGGACCCCCTGTACCCCCCCCCCCCCCCTTACAACTGCCCGATTATTATTTTTTTATTTGGCAAAACTATCTCGTTTATACGAAACGCTTTTCAGATAGTAGTAGTAGTATTAGCGCAATCACCTATCAATACAAATAAAAAACGAGAAAAGGAAACAAACAGTTGACGACACCATCTGTCAGAGAAGTGGAAACTAACCTTCAATCGCACAACAAACTGGACCCTGGTGTACCAGAAATTCAGACTCATTCTTTTATGAACACACCCAAACCTCTAAAGTAACACTCCTACGTTCAGCTCTGACCGTGTTATTGTTGCTCCTCCTGAGCAGTCACCTTTTGGCTAATCCCAATAGACCCATTAACCACAACATGCCACCTGGTGAGTTAAGTGTGAAAATTTCTCATTCACTTGGAAATATCCAATTTAAGATGAGGTATATAAAGATCTTTTTTTTATATAAATAGTGAGATCATGTTCAAGGGCATACACCAGTGGTGAGGGCGTGAATGAATTGACTCTCTCTAATCAAGGCGGGTGTTTCTGTTGCCTATATGATGTCCATATGTCATGTGTCATTAAATAGGCAGTTGAAAAAACACCATCTATCCATATAGATTATTTCATTAGCTTTTGTATCATGGAATGAAGAATGTAGATTCCTGTATATTACGAGTACTTCCACCAGACAATGTTTTTTTTTTAGCAAACATATTAAATTCTTTATTTATAGCTTAAAAGAATCCTACAGCATTCCCCTGTAGGACCACTTGGCACCTCCCTCTCCACTCTCCACATGATTCATACACTCGAATCACTACTTTGCAGCCTGGGGATTGGGGGGGGGGGACTTTATGCTTGTATGCCTGGATATATGTGTCAAAAATTCTAAGACACGGGTCCTTCTTCAGCTTCAAGGAAACATGTGGCACTACATTCACTTGCAATGGGTGTCATATTAGCACAGGAAACTCAATATTGACGTTCTTTTGATGGAATTCCTATATATCAGAATATCTCACAGTAACCATAATTCTTTCACAACTGTAAGCATGACAAACACTATCACACCTCTGTCTCAAGGATTTCATTTCAAAATAATCTAGTATATAGTTTTTTTCTAAGAGTATCTTTGATATACGATTCTTCATCATGGGTATATGTTTTTTGCATGGACAAAGTCCTTCTGAATGGGTCTATTTCTGAAACCCAAGCACACACATATTAGGCCGTTGAGATGTCAAGTTGGCTCCATAGACTCAGAGGTCAGGGCATGGCTCAGTCAACACTCACTTCAGACCTGGGGGTAAACCCAATATTATTTACCTGAGTAAGGCCTTTCACACTGACCTCACAAATACTGAGGGCATAGAGCAGTAACCTGAACTGATCTTAGTCTCAGCTATTTCTTGGATATTAAAGATTTGTCAGGAGTGTTGCATATTGTATTGTCAAATATTGACATCAGGATATTTCACATATTATATTTTTAACATTTAATGTTCTGGAAGTATATGTTAAAACACAATAGTTATATAATGTTAAAATAGACGATTTTCATAGATTTCTGATTTTTAAAAACCTTTGAATGTGACTTTTCTACTCACACAAAACTTGGCGTAAAATGTGCGGTGACCACTTGAAAGGATACACACTGAGCTGCTATATAGTATTAAACAATCAGTCAATGAAAAGAGTCAGGGGCAGAACCAGACACTATAAAGAGGAGAAAAGAATGATATTTTGAAAGGAGTACTTTTAACTCTACAACTCAGAAATGACGTTTTCCATTTCCTGGATTTTAAAATCAGATTTCATCATTTAATATACTCTGCTGTGCTTGACCCATGATTGACCAGAAGGTAATTTTAGACCACAAATAGTGACAACGAGGTAACGGGTTGATTTGGACAGATTTTGTGATATTTGATAACATTTCTGTTTTATTTCTGAAGTGTTTTACCCTGGGCATTCCCCTGTTCTGAAAAGAAGTTGAATGCATTTATAATGTAACAGCTTTTTATTCTGTGAATGACCTATGATATTTAGCAATCAGTGAATGAACAGTGAAGGGTCAAGTAGGGAGGTTGGTAGGGGATTGGGGCTAAGGACTTCCCAATTATGTGAGGGGAAAATCATGGTATTTTAGCACTGAGCCTATGTGTCACCCCCCATACCCCATCCCTTTTTCCAAAATTCTAGATCAGCCCCTAGTCAATTTGGACTTGCTATGATATATTTTATATAGTTTTTCTTGCATTGACACACAACAATGGTATTCTACTTCCCTATTTGCCCAGTGTAACAATGTACCAATCAGTTTATGTATCTCTAACTCTTACCTCTATCCCCCCTAATACATGTATTTATTATACCTTAGTTTGATACAGGTTTAGTAGTTAAGAGTGTAACGCATGAATTATCATGCTCGTGTGATAACCAGCCTTTTATCACACTGCAGTGTGATACAAGAAATAGTTCGTGCATGAATTTACAGTAGCGGAAACCGCCGGAAACCGCCGGAAACCGCCGACGCCGCATTGTTTTGATCCGAAACGCATCAACATGGACCTGCCGGACTGGATTTATGAAGATATATCAGGGGATGTGGTGTTTGGCTTTGTTCAAGAGGTATTCAGGGGGTATACCAGAGATTATTTGATGGCTAAATCATGCGGGTATGCGTTAGAAGAGGCGCAATGCATGGCGATAGGCGAAAACGCCCCATTATCGCCCACCACCGCCGATAAAGCAGACGATTTTGCGGAGGTTCCCGCCGTTGAGAATGCAGCAAACCTGCCCGAAAAACAAGCCTCAAACACCAGGGAAACGATGAATAATGCGGCAGAATGCGATGATAATGCGTCCGCATGCGTTACTAATGCGGATTTTGACCCAGACTACCCATTTCAAGGCGTTTCAGACCCCGATGCTGAGGAGGCCTATGCTGAGATGATGGCAGAAGAGGCGGCAGCTAAGGCTATGTACAGGGCAAAGAACCTCTCAAAAGATATCAATATGATGCTCCAGAGAATGCATGAAACGCATGAAAATGCGTCCGACAACCCACCAAACCCAGATACAGAGGCTGACAACCCCCCTGACAACCCTGACAATGAAGATTTTGATGAAGAGTTCTCAGACCTTGAGGATGAAGATGGGGAGCAAGGCCTAGATGATTCAGAGGTTAGAGACTATGTGCGCCAGCAGAGGAATCCAAATACTGAAAGGAAAACTAAGCAGGTACTAAAAAAAATACCCCAAAAAATTCCCCATCACCCCTACAAATGCTAAAAAAAACCCCCTCAAAATGTGTGCATTTGTAGGAAAAAAATCCCTAAAATTTTTTTTTTTTTTATGAAAATTGAAGACCTGTAGAAAAAAAAAGCCTGAGCTGTAGAGGAAAATATCTAAAATGTAAAAAAATGGTAGAACTGTAGACTAAAAATCCTGAGCTGTAGAATAAAAATTACCAAAAATGTAAGAAATGTAGATTATTATTTTAAATTGGTCCTACCTTTCAGGTGATGAAGCGGTTCAACAGCTGGCTTGTGGATGTCCGTGGTGAACTGCGCGAACCGGAGGAGATCGAACCGGAGAGCTTGAACAGCTACATCGGCCTGTTCATGATGACCCTGAAGCGTCTGGATGGCGAGGACATGGAACCGGACACCCTCACCAGCTACCATCGTGCCATCGACAGGTAAAACAATTTTTAGATGCTTGTGAATGACATGAAATAATTACATAATGCATGTAAATTGCAAGCAATAATTCTAAGATACAACATATTTAATTTCTATATGCCTAATAATTCTAAAAGCCAAGTACATGGCTAGAAATAATAACAGAATAATTCTAAAAGCCAAGTACATGGCTAGAAATAATAACAGAATATTTCTAAAAGCCAAGTACATGGCTAGAAATAATAACAGAATAATTCTAAAAGCCAAGAACATGGCTAGAAATAATAACAGAATAATTCTAAAAGCCAAGTACATGGCTAGAAATAATTACAGAATAATTCTAAAAGCCATGTACATGGCTAGAAATAATAACAGAATAATTCTAAAAGCCAAGTACATGGCTAGAAATAATAACAGAATAATTCTAAAAGCCAAGTACATGGCTAGAAATAATAACAGAATAATTCTAAAAGCCAAGAACATGGCAAGAAATAATTACAGAATAATTCTAAAAGCCAAGAACATGGCTAGAAATAATTACAGAATAATTCTAAAAGCCAAGAACATGGCAAGAAATAATTACAGAATAATTCTAAAAGCCAAGAACATGGCTAGAAATAATTACAGAATAATTCTAAAAGCCAAGAACATGGCAAGAAATAATTACAGAATAATTCTAAAAGCCAAGAACATGGCTAGAAATAATTACAGAATAATTCTAAAAGCCAAGAACATGGCTAGAAATAATTACAGAATAATTCTAAAAGCCAAGTACATGGCAGGAAATATATATTAATGATAAAATAACATATTTTTTTTCCAAACCCATCCAGGCACCTCCGAGATGTAGGATATCCACACAGCATCCTGAGTTCTCCCCACTTCGACTCATCCAGGGCAGCCTTGTCAGCCAGAAGAAAGGAACTGAAGTCGCTTGGACTAGGCAACAAGCCAAATAGATCAGAAATGATTACAAAAGAAATGTTAGATCGTATGTGGAAGTCTGGGGAACTAGGTGACACATCCCCCAGGGTTTTGCAAAACACTGTATTTTTTTATCTGACCATAGGATTTGGGTGGAGGGCCCGACATGAGTCTAAGCAGTTGAAATGGCAGGATGTGACCATAGAAAAAGACCATAATGGGCAGGAATACCTACAATTCAGGGAAAGGCTGAGTAAGACAAGACAGAGTGATGGGAATAGGCCCTTTGCCCCTAAAATCTTTGCCCAAGAAGGGGCCAGATGTCCCTTAGCCTACTACAAAAAATACAGGGATCTGAGATCCTCCAGTATGTGCCACACAGACAGTCCCTTTTTTTTGACCCCCAAACCTGAGAAAATTGCCCTGAAATATCCCAAAAGGCCCTGGTATGCTGCAACAGCCATGGGGGTGAACAAGATTGGCCACATTGTCCCTGAAATGGCAGAAAAGTCAGGGATCACAGCAAAAATCACCAACCACTCTCTGAGAAGAACCCTCTGTCAGCTCCTCCTCTCAAAAAGGGTCCCCCCTACAACCATCATCCAATTGACAGGGCACAACAACCTGAAATCCCTGAATGAATATTCAGCTGCTGATATGGATCAGCAGAAAGGGATGTCCACCATAATTGTAGGGACAGCTACCCAGAAAAAAGGGGGAGTCAAGCCATTCCAACCACCTGAGGATCCCTGGGAAGAGGTTGTAGAGGTCGATGTAGGGGCTCCCCCTCCCCAGAAAGTCCTGAAAAGTGCCCTGAAATTAGGCCCCAAAAAATCTGAAGATTCCCAATTCGACAAGGTGGTGAAAAGTGCCACTGGTATGTTGTCAAATGCAGTGGTTCATGGAAATGTGACCATCAATATCAACTACAATGTGTGTTCTAGCTCCCAAGTTAGTTCAAATGTCAATGTAAGCCCCAAAGTGCCCCTGAATTAAGAAGATCCAGGGCCTTCCCCCCTCGATCAGGGGCTGACAGGGACCTTCTCCATGTTGAATTCAGATTTTGTATTTTTTGAAAATTGTTCACGCGTTGTAATTTTCTAAATATGCGATGACAAGTCCAGATCTATGCGTCTCGACTTACCTGAGATATGTGTCTAAGTCCCCGCATACTCAGATTCATGCGGTTTTTCTGTATTAGTGCGTAAAATCCGATTTCAAATTGTACATTACTCGCCGCCAGCGACATGTTTGTTCTTCGTGAAGAGGCGGGAGCGGGTTCGCCCGAAGGTCGAGCAAGGCGGCCGGAAATAAACGAGTCTTCCCGAAGATGAATCTTTTTTCTTATTTCACTATCAAAAGCTAAACGATTTTACAGATACAATGCATATCACTATATAATATCATTCTATGCGTTAAAATTGAAAAATATCGCATGAAAACAGTAGAAAAACGCATAAACAAAGTTCTTGCCGAAGATGGCCGGAAACCCCCGAATGGCGGAGAGGCGACACGCACGTCCTCTAGCGTTAACTCCGCGAAAACGAAGGCCCTGAAAATAGTCCGCAAGATGGCGACATAAACATCCGGCTTGCTCGGATCGATTTTGGAGGTAATGTTTTCTAATTTAACTAGTTTATCGGGGGCTAAGGTATAATAAATCCATAACCAACCTCGAAGGGGGTACTCGGGCGGTTACCACCCCTTGCCGGGACCCCAATATCAGCCTTCGACCGGCCCTCCGGGCCCTGGTCTCAGGCTGATATCGGGGTCCCGGCTCGGGGTGGTAACCACCCTCGTACCCCCTTCTCGGTTGGTTATATGTATATATCACCAGTAACAGATCAATGAATAAGACACCACCTCACGATCAATCGCCAACCGCTTTTCCAATCCCACATATCTATTTCTATATTATAGAGGGCCCAGACAAATTTGCTCCACCACAGATGCTATTGTGACGAGTTGTTGACGATTGTTGGACATGAAAAGGTATTTTACATAGGTTTCTTTTGGATGATGGTAACAAAAGGATGCAGAAGCAGACTGATCTTCTACATCAGGGGTGGATTCAGGATATTAAAAAGGGGTGAGCATAAAGGGTAAGTACTAAAATGGTGTGCAACCACGCACACATGCATGGCATTTTCCCTTCTATTTGTAGATTGGAGGTTCACCAAACGAGGATTTGGGAGTCAGGACCCCCTGGACCCCCTGGACCCCCCTTGATCCGCCCTTGTACAAGAAAATATTGAAACCTTTTAGTGAAAAAACTAAAATTGGCATTAGCATTTACGGACATGCATTATTGCTCTCTGGGGCAATAACAATCTTTTATTCACTGGTTTCTGAGGGGGTAGGACAATCATGAAGGTATAGGGGTTAGAATCCTGATATAAAATAAAATATTATAACTTTATTTTGGGATTTTACTAGGGATGCCAAAAATAACTGATAATATGCCTTTTACATGGGGGAATAATATATGTGTAACCACTTGCAAACCTCTGGATCAACCGATCAATGTTCCACCATTGGGCCAACTTTACTTGTGCAAAAGATAATCTTTCATATCAATAATCTCGGGTTTTAAATCCTTCTCTCTAAAGTATAGATCTGAGGTCAAAAGGTCAGTTTTAAAATCTTTCGCTGTTCCCGTCGTACTGGTATACATTACTGACCACACACCAGGAACCAGCTACCAACAGTACATAAAGCCTGGGGCGGGACTTAGGCTGGTTCTCAGCCTGATTGAAGGCACTTACTGTTGGATCTACCGGAACCCAGTTAAGGTGGTAGGGCTATATTGCTGTACATTGTATCCCCACTGTTGTTAAGCCCCATACCCACTTAGTTATTTTGACCAGGTCGGCCAACCCATCGGCACTAAAATCAGTTGATTCTTAACCCTTTTCAGACTGCCAATGCAAATTTGGTACATATGTGTACCATAAATGGTTTTCTTCACCCTACTTTTAATTTTTAATGAATTATTTCAATTTTTTCTGCCTTATTGGTTGCCCAGGTGACAGCTCACAGTATGAAACATTATATTTATCCAAATAATGATAAAATATATTTCTGACACCCCCTGATTATGGACTGATTGGGATTTTGTTGTTATCATAAAATAACCCCAAAATTTGAAACCTTGTACTTTTCATTAATTATTGGTTATTTCTATTATAATTATACAAAAGAACAAGATTTATTATGATTATCCCAGCCAGAAAGAATAATCTTTTCATACTTAAATGACATCATATCTGCTATTGTTGCATTTTTCAATTTTGATTGATAAAATATAGCACAAAGGTAGCACTGATAATGAGCAAATTCTCTGAAAAGGTCGAAGGTCACTGACCACTCAGCACATGGCACCACATTTAATATAACTGCATATTTGACACAGATTACTCTAGAAAAAATAACTTTTACCAATTCAAAATGGGTTTGTGGTTAGCCAAAACCTATTTCTCAATGAATTTCTTTTTGAAAATAATTCATCTATATTTATTTTGTAATTATTCATGTTTTATTACCCCTAATAGTGGAAAATGAAGAAAATTTGTCATTTTTGATGCATTTTCACACCAAACCGACATTCTATCATTGACAGTTATTTATAAATTGACTGTGCCTATATAGGAAAACAATATATCATTTTCTTGCATATAAAATACACTATGAATTATCAATGAAAACCTTTCTGAGAAAATCAAAATTTAACCCTTTTTTCCTCGATTTTCTGAAAAATTGACAAAAATTTGCCACTTTTCTTAAAAATTGTAAGGTCACATGACTCTGATCATGTGACCTTAAAATTATAATTTCTTAATTTGTATGTTAAATCTAGAATCTTGAGGTTATAAGCTTTCCATTGATATATAATATGTTGTATTTATGAATGGAATACAGGCAAATACAAGCATTATTATCTCATAGGTCTATTAAAAACATGTAAAAAAGTGCTTCCCCACGGTCTGGAAAGGGTTAAGGTCACCTACTAGTATGGTATATTGAAATGTGCATGTTTGATCTGAATTGTCGTTAAAATCGACCAATTTTACCCCTAGAATCGGCTGATTTTAGCGCTGATGAGTTTGCCGACTGTGTAAAAATTGCCTAGTGATTTTGACCAAGTCGGCCAACTCATCGGTCCTAAAATCAGCCAATTCTACCAGGATCAGTTCGCTGACTTTGTCAAAATTGCCTAGTGTGTATGGGGCTTAAGAAATCCCAGCACACAGTTAAGGTGGTGGGGCTAGATTGCAGTTATTGTATCGTCACTTTATCCAAACCCCTTTCACTACCCTTACAACGGATCGGCCTAAAGTTAGTATTATTCTAGCAAACTTGGAACGTTGCATAAAGGCATTTTATGTATATATGTGCACGGTTATTGTGGACCACTTTGGTTTGGGATGTATGAGGAAAATGGCGGATATCATGTTTCTGAAGGAGCACTGAACCCTGCATCTTTGGACCAGCGGCCCAGCACTTTGCCTCTAGGACGGATTTTACGTTTGACTGAAGTTTTCAGATAGTTTACGGAAAAAAAACACTTCAAGTTACACTGATATAGTCCTAAAGATCTTTCAGTAAAAGCCCTGAAGAGTACACCTCAACAAAGTTTCGCAACCATCAAGCTAGAAACAAATCAACTTGTCTGGACGAGCTCATGAGTTCAGGTTACTTCACGAAGTGGATACTAATCTACACAAAAACTAGATTATAATATATTATTATAGAGTAGTAAAACTATGATCGTAATGATATGATTCGGACTAACATGGAGCTCTCATCATGTAAGAATGTATCAACCAGTTCAAGAAACACGTTTTACGTTTAGGAAACTTCAAGTTAACTAGGACTTCGATGGTATGATCCTTCGGCGTTAAGCATTAAGTGGACACCTTTTAGAGCTCATACCCACCAAAGTCAATGCTTCTACACCCCCATTACCTTTAGAGGTGAAATCACCCGTGAGACCAGTAAGAACTGGTAGTGTGAGGATTAAGGTCCTATTACACTACACAACATGGGCATGCGATATGACGATGTCGCAGGGAAATCTCACAAATGAGAGACAAACTTCTTTGTTACACACATATAAGATTCCCTGAATTGCCAATTTCTAACAATTATCATGTGGATTTTCTGTAATATCTTCCTATCTCACACCGATATCACAGCTTAAAGTCATGTAGTGTAATAAAACCATAACTGGTAACTCAACCGACCACACTCTGCCACCTCGCCTCTCTTGGAACGACAATAATCTCCGCACTGTAGCTGCCACTTACCAGCCCCAGTGGCCATGGCTGCAACAGCAGAAAAGTATGGACTACTTTAGAGCTAAAGGGTGTAGTAATCATATAATTCCAGTACAGTAGAATTTGAGGCACACATAGCCGAATCAGTTCTCATGGACTATTTTCTCTGGTGTTGGAGTGATCTCGTTGAGGAGTGGAGGGCGATCTCGTTGCAGAGTGCACTGGCCACGGGTATGGGCAATAATAACGCTTTTATTGACCATTGAGAATTATTGTAGGTCAGAGGAGCCGCAGAGGAGCCGCAGGACTGTATGGTTATTGCTGAGCTGGGACTAGATTGGCATCTCTCAGATGGTACGAGGTGAATCAACAAGGGTGGAATGAGACATGGGAAATGTTGGATACCGTATGTAGATCAACTGTTCATATTGTAAGGAGCTTCTGACTATGATATTAGAATATGTTTAAGGCACTATTACACTTCACAACTTTGAGCTATGATGTCGCGGGATATGATGATATCAAGAGTGCAAGAGTGATATAATTGTTTGAAATTGGCAATTTGGAGTGTTTTACACATGTGTAACAAAGAACTTTGTCTCTACAACGTGTGATTTCTCTGCAACATTGGAAAATCATAGCTCATGACATGTAGTGTAATACCACCTTTAGTTTTACAATCATTCTATAGACGCTCTCTGGTTGTAGTGAAACGTACATAATATCAGAAGGAGTCCATGCACCAGATGATTTTAAACAATTCTCCAAAATGTTGGACCACTGATGGAAAGATTCCCTTGGATTTGATTATAGATCCCACCTCTATGACGATGCCATGGACTTGACTGATGCGACCTTAGGGGGAAAATATAGATGATTAATTTAATTAATTTTGATCATAATATAATAATATACCTTTTGGGGATTCTGCGCACTGGATCACTTCCCTCTGGGCTACCATAGAACGAACCATATTACTTAGGACCGACACAATGCTGATTTATAGTCCCATACAACATAGAAGGGCATAGGGAAACATTCTGTGAAATAGGAACCAACCGGCTTACCAGAAATGTACCACATAAAATTCACGCTTGATATCCAACACTGGCTCCAACTGGAATCAGGCTCACCTATATGGAAGCAGCGCAGTACGTTATTTCATCGGGCTGAAACAACTAATGAGAAGGTATTGTACATAATATTGTTATCCGTTGTGAACAGCAATAAAACACGTTCGATGTATTATGGTTAATTTAACCTGACCTGTTCGGGCTATATAGCTCAAATCATAATGTAAACAGTAACATTTGACCTACGTAAAATGTACGTAGGCTAGAAGAACTATGACCAAATGAATAGCCAGATTATTTTTTTAGTATTTGTATGTAGTCAGAAAAGTAATCTTGAAACTCTTCTTCGGCTGTCTTTGATAGTTCTGAAACTTGTAACATTACACAATGTGCGGTATTGAACATCAGAAGTGAGAAGTTGATCTTCACGTTGGACATCATTCTGTCTGATTCCCCTTATTCAATTCCATCTTATTTATGGAATTTGTACTTTTGTCGATAACTGCTAGAGTGAGGGCATCCTTCTGAAGTATCAGCTTTTCAGTACTGTTGTAGTAGCAGTACAATTATACAACTTTAGGTTATATTATTTCACTATACAGTATTTTGCTTGCGGCACCATGAAAAGACACAAGCAAACTGCCGCAAACTTACTTGCGGTAGGGTGCCGCAAGGTGGAATATGGGTACTAGCAGCACTTGCTTGCGCTATTGCAAGTACCACAAAAGATTTATATACACTTTTTATGGATTGCTTGTGGTCGGGGATACCAACATATTGGTATCAGAACTGCAAATTACTTGTCGTCGGTGAAAAGAGCGGTCACAAATCCTACTTACGACAAAGTGTAATAAATATAGCTTTTTGTAAACAACGCCTATAAATCATACAACGCTCCCCGTATGTTAAAGCGTCAACTTTTGTACCCATTTTTCATTCAATTCATAATAGGTTTTTATGTTTGTATCTGTAGTGAAAAGGTGTATATATATGCACACATGTAAAGATATGCACTTGGGAACATCACAGGGTCGCCAAATGTGCTATATGGTATAATCAAACAAGTTCACAATCATAACACCAACACAACAACGGTAAATAGGAAATTTACAAGGCAAAACATAAACCGCACATCCTCATGGTGTTATTGGAACCAGAGTATAAATAAAACTAGATTATTATAGTGTTATTCAAATATTAAGAAGTATTAAATCAACACAACACCCCAGAGTATCACATTGCTAAATCGAACAACCAAACAACGGCAGTACTTGACATGCAGCTCCTAGAATTGAACCTAATGCCAAACCACAAGGTGGAATTAATCATGTACACACCTCATACATCACTTCTGGTGTTTACTTTAATCAGCGCTACCCTGACGATAATCTGAGTGCCTTTTCAAACCGACTAACTGATCCGTGTATACCTTGGCCACCTCCCGAAAGACGCTATTACACTATATACATGGTGGTATTACACTGCACGACTTAAGGCCATATCCTACCTTGTGGCGTTTTGCTCGCGGTGGGCATATTACTAGCGGTGTTTGTCCCCACCGCAAGTAAATCTGGCCACCGCAAGGTGGAATAAAGACATTACTTGAGGTGGTACTTGCGTTCTTACTTGTGTTTTACTTGTGTTCGGTCACCACAAGGACCACCGCAAGTGATTTATATAGGTTTTCTATTGAATGCTTGCGATGGCAGAAACGAACAAGTTCGCTTCTGAAACGTATCTTGCTTGCGGTGGCTATTAAACTCGCATGCATGAGTGATATCTGTTTCAAATTGGCGATCTGGAGTATTTTACATGCACATGTGTAACAATGAATTTTGTCTCTAATATGTGTAATTTGTTTGCAATATCGTCATATCACAGCTCACGTTGTGAAGTGTAATGCCACCTTTAAGTCGTGCTTGACTGCAGACCCTCCCCCTCCCCCCCCTCTCCCCAGCCCCCCTCCCGCCCCTCCTAGCCCTATACAAGCTCCATACACGGGCTGGGTATTGTGATTGTATTTCTAATACAAATAAAGTTAATCATAATCAAGGAGCACGAGCCAGTAATGCGCGTCGGGGCGTAGGGAGGCGGGGGGTGGGGAGAGGTTACTGGAGCTGTATTAATAAAAACAGGTAGAGTCAACTCAGATCAACCGACTTGTGGTGTATCTGGAATTTAAGCTACAGAGATTTTGTATTTCTCAATGACAAAACAACATACCAGAAAAACGTTTATGTTTATATTTTCAAGCCGTTCCTTACCTTCCCTTGTGCCCACATTTATGCATACATGATATATTAAAGCAGAATAATATTTGCACAGCGATAGCTTCTGCATCCTTAAATAACCTAAATGTCCCTAAATAACCCAACCTAAATAGCTCAAATAACAACCCATAATCGTGACCCCAAGTTCCTGTGACACAATACCATGTCTAATGGTCATTTCAGGTCTATTAAAAAACACGATTTGAGAACCCTGGATCAAATTTGTTTTAGATCCAGGTGCAGGCTTACAGATTTTCTTTTGACAACCAATCAGATTGAATGGCTCAACGTGTACCCTATTATAATGTAGGGGATAAGCTATTTCGCCAGTTGGCCTAAATCTGATTTGAGTACAGCTGTATTGAATAGTTACAAATTGGCCATCCGAGGAGGAAGGATCATACATATTCAACAATAGTTACATATAAGGTTGATATTCAGCGGTTCTATTGTCCAACAGAGGCCTATTTACCTTCTTAAGGTTCTAGCAACTACCATACACAACATTAGCTTTTATTGCAGTACTGTGAATGTGTTTGAAGGCCTTTTTCACAACCAGCCTGAAAAGGGGAACCCCTGTCATTCACTACCAAGAAAGGGAACCAATGACAACATATCAAACCCTGATTTATCATAGACTATTTGATAAACAATCTAGCTATTGCATATCCTGATTTGATTCTGTTTTGTTTGCAGACAGTCTCCAATTATGCAGATAAAGCCCGGTTTACCCCATCTGATAACCGCTCTTAGCCTTAGGTTTCTATTGAAAACCCCTTTTAAGTTACTTGAAACTCCCTAAAGCCCCATACCCACTGGGACATTTTGGACCTCGGCGATCGTATTTACTCTGATCGCCCGTCAGTAAGAGATATTGAAATATGCATGTTTCATCTGGAGTACCGACCAAAGAAATTTCACGCATCTAAATTCACCCACAAACTCGTCCAGAAAACGATTACGCATCTAAAATTTGATGCGTGAAAATGTAAAAAGGATGCGTGATAGATTCGTGGAGGAAAATGTCCATGTAAAAACATGTGTAAAGCATAAATATTTATGTAAAATACTTCATTATATCTATTATAAATAAATTGCAATTTAATTGGAGCGTTTTTAACCCCCAAAAAAATGTCACGAATCTAAAATTTTGTGTATTTTCACGAATCTAAATTTAGGAATCGTGAGCATAAGATGCGTGAAATTTCTTTGGTCGTCACCCCTGGATTGCCGTGAAAATCGCTAGACGAGTCCCCCGGTGTTTTTGTCAAACATGTTCATGTCTTTGCACTTTTGATATAATATTGCATGATAGCATGATAGGTAACAGTTCTTTTTAGAAAGTTTGTTTTTGGTTTAGGATGATAAAGCTGTCTCTTGTTCTTGCATTGTGATTATGATATGCTGTCCTTCTGGACGTTCTCACTGATATGTCACAAATTATCCATTTTTGCTTCCTTAAACATCTTCTTTACACTTGTTTCTCTTTCCCCCCTTCAGCCATGAACCCGTGCAGTAAGAAGGTGGTTTACCCGAAGGCGGAGGACTGCATCCAGCCGGGCACTCTGGACTTCTCACAGGCCTTCAAGTATGTACCAGCATCCATTAAAGACAATGGCGCTATTATAGATCCAACCTTAAGATTTTTATGAAACTTTAGGAAATAAGAGTTAAACATATATGCATCCTAAAAATGTAAAGAAAATAGGGGGTCACCATGGACACTTTTGTGCTAGAGATATAAGAATGTGAGCAAAATTCCTTTAAAATAAACATTGTTGAAAAAATTACGCTTGAGTAGAGTTTTTGCGATAAATTTCATAATAATCCTCAAATCAATTATAAAATCATTGAAATCGAAACCTAAGACATATATGCACAAAATCTATGCACCAGTTAGAAAATAATATGGCTTTTATTGGAATATAATATATCTTTTGTTTTAAACAAATTGCTAAATAAATTAAATAAAATATAATATTTATGAGAGAAATGCTCACCAAAAAAATGTCAACCTTAAGAAATTCTTTAAAATTAAACATAATATAGATATAGGGGTTATCTATCATTTTCTGGAAGAAAAATTGGGGGTAACCATGCTAACTTGGTCAGGAAAGCTACATATCTGATCTGATATGGGAAAATGGTTTATGTGGGTATCTATGTATTTTTAGCTTTAAACCCATTTTAAAATTTTGCCATAATGAATATGACAAGTGTTTGTTATTCCCGAAATTGATATGAGACCATAGATATTTATTACTTAAATGTAGGATATATAGAAAAAGAAATATATGCAAAAATGTTTTCATTTTGATCTAAAGTTGTTTTCAACAGTTTCGAAATATTCATGAAATTAGCCATATTTAAACACATGCAGATCTCAAAGTACAATAGTGCCAAATTTTTCTTTTTCATTTCTGAATTGCCCATATACTAATGTACATTTTTGCCAATTTTCATAAGAATTGAAGAACTTTAAACTTTTGGCCATGTGCATAATGGCACCATTGCCTTTAAAACCTTTTTCTTAACCCTTTCCACCCGCCGGATGCTCTGAGACATCGCCTTCCAAAACACGCCGGATATATTGAGGCATCTTCTCAATGGGTGCTGAATTTCAAGCTAATTTTTCAAGAAAAAATATCAGATGCTGTTTCATAATCCACAACTCATTAATGATTATAGTATATGTAATAATTAAAAGGTTAGAAATAGTTTGAAATGTGTTTGCATATTTTGGGGCGGTGTACTTTAGTATATTGACAGTTTTATAAATCCTGAATGAAATCTTGGTGGTGTAGGCAAAGGGTTAAGCCCCATACCCACTAGGGGAATTTGACTATGTCGGCCAACAAATCAGTGCAAAAGTTGGCCGATTATACCAAGATAATTGGCCACCAATTCCACTTTTCCTCCGATTCAAATCACCTATCAGAATGCTATATTCAAATGTGCATGTTTGATATGAATTGGTGCTCAAATCAGCCGATTCTTCAAGTAAAATAGGTGAATTTCAGCACCAATCAATCAGCCATCTTTGTCAGAATTTCCTGGTGGGTATGGGGAATTAACACAAAATTGTGTTGCTTCTTGGCGTTTTCTCAACCTATAATCTAATATATTTGGTATTATGGGCCTTCCATATGCACATTTACATATGCATATTTTCAAACGTTCAAACTCCCCATCCCCTTGACCTAAGGTAGGGATTGGCAGCAAATTCCTAACTTCACTTTACAAACTCTTGTAAAATGTGTTTTACCTGGACACAATTACCTTGTAACATTCAAAACCCACTCCTAAAACCCGTTAAGCTGTGTTACTCCAACCTTCTCCACAATAACTTTGTATTTTGACATCGTCCCTTACCCCATTCTCACCCAGTCTTCCAACCTTTGGAAGGTGCTGTGTTACTCCAACCCTCTCCAGTAGAAGTTTGTGTTTTGATGTCGCCCCTTAGCCCGCTCTTGCCTACAGGTCATCTAATGTAGGGAAGGTGCTTTATAGAAGTTTGTATTTTAACATCTTCCCTCACTCATTCTCCCCCACAGGTCTTCCAACCTACGGGAGGTGTTCTGTAACTCCAACCCGCTCCATCAGAAGTTTGTATTTTGACATTGTCTCTTACCCCACTCTCGCCCGCAGGTCTTCCAACCTTGGGGAGGTGCTGTGTAACTCCAACCATCTCCACCAGAAGTTTGTATTTTGACGTTACCCCTTACCCCATTCTCACCCACAGATCTTCCAACCTAGTACGCTGGTACCTGCACTCTCAGCTAGGAGGACTTGACGTGAGAGACTGCAGGTAAAGCCCAATTCTTCTGGCCATCTGATTGATCGAGAAGGGTCACATCACGCCAAGTTATCCAAAATCTACCTAACCTGGCAGTGGCCTGTACCTGTGGCTGCACATGACGTTGGAGGAGCGAAGCATACCAGGAGTTGTAGCCATGGGCACCATCATAACAACCTAGGGGAGGTGCTGTGTAACTCTAGCCCTCTCCACCAGAATTTTTATATTTTGACGTCACCCCTTACCCCGCTTTCGCCCACAGGTCTTCCAACCTTGGAGAGGTGCTGTGTAACTCCAACCCTCTCCACCAGAAGTTTGTATTTTAACGTCTTCGCTCACCCATTCTCACCCACAGGTCTTCCAACCTTAGGGAGGTGCTGTGTAACTCTGACTGCCTTCACCAGAAGTTTGTATTTTGACTTCACCCCTTACACCACTCTCCCCCACAGGTCATCAAATCTTGGGGAAGTGCTTTGTATCTCCAACCCTCTCCAACAAATGTTTGTATTTTGATATCACCCCATGCCCAACTCTTGCCCACAGGTCTTCTAACCCAGAGAAAGTATGATGTAACTTCAACCCTCCTTGCCAGAATTTTTATATTTTGACATTGCCCAATAACTGCCTCTCACCTGCAGGTCTTCCAACTTTAGAAAGTACTGTATAACTCCAACCCTCTCCACCAGAAGTTTGTGTTTTGACATAATCCCTTACGCCACTCTCACCCAGAGGTCTTCCAACCTAGGGGAGGTGCTGTGTAACTCTGATCCTCTCCAGTAGAAGTTTGTATTTTGATGTCGCCCCATAACCCGCTCTTGCCTACAGGTCATCTTATGTAGGGAAGGTGCTTTATAGAAGTTTGCATTTTAACGTCTTCCCTCACTTGTTCTTGCCCACAGGTCTTCCAACCTAGGGGAGGTGCTGTCTAACTCCAACCCGCTCCACCAGAAGTTTGTATTTTGACATCACCCTTCACCCCACTCTTCCTCACAGGTCTACCAACCTTGGAGAGGTGCTGTGTGACTCCAACCCTCTCCAGTAGAAGTTTGTATAGTAACGTCTTCCCTCACTTGTTCTCACCCACAGGTCTTCCAACCTAGGGGAGGTGCTCCAAACTTCTCCACCAGAAGTTTGTGTTTTAATAGCACCCTTACGCCACTCTTGTCCACATGTCGTCCAACCTTGGAGAAGTGCTGTGTAACTCTGACTTTCTCCATTAGAAGTTTATATTTTGATATCACCCTTATCCCACTCTTGTCCACAGGTTGTCTAACCCAGAGGGCAAGAGTTGTGTATCTCCAACCTTCTCCAACAGAAGTTTGTATTTTGATGTCACACCTTACCCAACTCTCGCCTACAGGTCATCTAATCTAGTGGAAGTGTAGTGTATGTTGAGTCTCTCCATCAGAAGTTTGTGTTTTGATATCACCCTTACCCCACTCTTGTCCACAGGTTGTCTCACCCAGAGGGCAAGAGTTGAGTATCTCCAACCTTTCCCAAGAGAGGTTTGTATTTTGACGTTGCCCCTTACCCCACTCTCACCCACAGGTCTTCCAACCTGGAGGCAGTGCTGTATATTGTCAACCCTCACCACCAGAAGTTTGTTTTTTGACATCGCCCCTTACCCCGCTCTTGCCCACAGGTCTTCCAACCTAGGATAGGTGCTGTGTAACTCCAACCCTCTCCACCAGAAGTTTGTATTTCAATGTCATTCAATACTCTACTGTCACCCGCAGGTCATCCAACCTTGGAGAGGTGCTGTGTAACTCCAACCCTCTCCACCAGAAGTTTCTGGAGCAGCAGGTGCAGGTGCTGGACAGGGCCAAGAGACGCCGCGAGGTGGCACTGTTCCACAACCAGAGGAACTTCTTCATTGCCCAGGTAAGAGAAACAACACTCTAAAGGCCCATCCACTGTAGGTGAAAGGAGAAAAAGGTAATTTTTCATTAAAACAGTCTTAAAACTTCAAGCATAGAACACAAATATTTTTGTTTGAAATTTGTTAACAACATACCATTGGTCACCTATAAGGGTGTTCTTGCAAAACTTATCTCCATAAATAATTTTGCTCAATATACCTAACTAATGGTTATAGAAATATAGCAGACATGCTTTAACATGAATACTTTTATTATCCTTTCAATTAATTCTGATCCATCAAAATTCTACTCAAGTTACAAATATTAAGTACTTCAATCATATGATATTTTGCCAATCTTTGAGTTAATCTTTATGACCATTGCTTTATATCTGGCCTTATTGTAACTCTTGCAACTTAATTTGTAGTTGATTAGACCTTTGTCACTTTTGAACATTACAGTATTTTTCTTTTTTCAGGTGTTTGGGAAGGGTCTGAATCCCCACCTTCAAAGAGGGACTGAGGAGGATGGCCCTGACCACTCTGCACCAACTGTAGTCCTGAATGATGACACAGAACAGTTTGTGCAACATGAACCACTTCAGCCAGAGCCCTCAACTGAAACAAAACAGCAGCAGTCTCACACTCCTGATGTGGTAACCCCTCCCACTGACACAGCACAAACACAAAATGAAAAGGGATTAACTGGTGAAAATACTACAGTTACTCACATTGGTAGGGATGGAAACCTCCGAATGGAGGTGGTCATCGAACCGCAAGACCCGAAAACCAGTTTGATCACACAGAGTGGGGAGCTATTGCCAAGGCCACAGACAAGGTCAAGGTCAACTAAAGGGTCAAGGTCATCACAGGGGTCAAGGTCATCACAGGAGTCAAGGCCATCACAAGGGCCAAGGTCAAGGAATCTCATGGTGCGGTGTCATACGAGTGGTGACCTGAAGGTCAGCCGGAGTCAGTCTCATGGTCTGCCAGTATCGAACCCTGCATCTAATGATGAGACACCTCTACCACAACTCAAGGGTAAACTTCACATCAGTTTCCAAAATGAACAAGCTAAGACCACAACTGATCTAGGTAACAAGAATACTTTTTAAAAGAAATTTAGTTTGCCATAGATTATGAATTGTAGAGACAAAGGCTTTGTATGTTTTATAGAACTTTAACTAGTTCAGATCTGGAAACTTCAGTATCATTTTTAACTTTCATTTATGAAGACATTATTTCTATTTAAGAATAATGAAAGTAGAATCTAAAAAAAGAATGTTTGACAAAAAATGTTTGTGGTATGAGTTTTACAAGAGTGACTTCTTAATGCTTAATCAATTCCATATGACAAGAACATTTAAATATTTGCAAACTTGGAAACATGTGGCAATTCTTTCTATTTTCTTGGATTAATTCACATTCTCTCATATATTCTATTTTATGAAATAGCAAACCAGGCAAACAGATGTCTCTCTACCCACCACTTTAGCACAATTTCATATACAAGAACATTTAAGTATTTGCAAACTTCTAAAAATCTCACTATGTTCTATTCTTTTTGTTAAATTTTCATTCTCTACTATAATTTACTTTATAGCAAACCAGGCGAACAGGCGACCCTCTACCCACCACTCTACTACAAGCTCCCTGCCCTCCATCTATCACAGCCGCAGACTAAGTTCTTCCCAAAAACCTGAAGTGATTGATGAAGAGGATGAGGAGACTGCGACCGAAGTCTGCTCTACTGTCTTCAGCATGCACACCACCACTGACCATGTGGGTATCAGCAGTTTTAGGAGGGCTCAGAAAAAGGATATGAGCTCTCTCAGAAAAGACCCATCAAAACTCTTTCCAAAAATGAGAGTGATTTTGAATTCATATGATTCAGATTCTCAGGGAACCTTCAATGAGATTATGGAGCTGGGTGACAGTGCAGGTGATGATTCACACAGTAGAGTTGGCTCGGGGATGTCTCGGCATGGTTCGATGGTGCCTCGCTTTGCCTCAATGTCAGCCCGTGGCAGCAGCAGTGGTGAAAAGCAAAGGATAAAGTTTAAGATCAAAAGTGCTAAGGAATCTAATACCAGCAGAGAATCACCCAGTCATGCCAGGAACTTGGACCAAAAGTGGGATATCTCCCCAAAGAGAAATTTGAAACAATCTGGGAACCACAACTTGCACCTAAGTGTGACGCAGACTGAACCTTCTCGAACATTGCAAACATATTCTGAAATGACTCGGGATGAAAATTCAAAGAAAGAACCCAAACCAAAACTACCTCAAAGTAGAAACAAGTTTTCCAATAATGATCTTGAAGAATTAAAACCAGGTTCTGTGACTTCTTCTAAAGCTACATCTCACTCGATGGATCCTGCAGACACAAATGGGCTGTCTTTGGACACTGACTCTGCAGTAGAAGGACAAGGTGTGTTATCGGAGACTCAGCGATATGTAAAGATGATACAACAACTGACCGCCTACCTCCCAGAACACCTCCTGGCAACAGCTGAGGACCAAATCAGAAAAATGAGCAACACTGAGGAAATCATGAAGGTGGGGCCTGATTAAATTGATATGTTAATTTTTGACTAGATTTAGAAAAAAAATGTGGTAAAATTATTCATAGTACTATCTGCACAGGTGGACCATAAGACATGACAAATAAACTTGTTTTAAGTTACTTAGAATCTGATAATTCTTCTTCAAGTAAGAATGGTTGATATACTTATTCAGATTAAAGTACCTTATTGGATGTCATTGTTTATTTGTTTATCAATTTGAAACATGTAGGTAAAAAGTCTGATAAATTACTATTTCAATTTGTTGTTCTTAAGATCTCTATTCATCTTATTCATGGAGATAACATTATATGCAGTACACATTGTTTTATTTCAGTTTAAGAAAAGAATGATTGAGAAGAACTATGCTCGTATGCAGCAGGACAGCAAGGCCGATCCAAGATGGCGGCGTCTGGAGCGTACGCTGGTTTCTGGTGGGAAGAAGGAGAAGTGGCATCGCAGTCACCAGGCGTGGATGTACTACTGAGGACTGTAGACTATATGATGCCATTCAGTACTGAGGACTATAGACTGTGATGTCATTTAGTACCAATAGCTATATGACATCGTGCGATAGTTAGAACCATAGCTATGTGATGTCATGTACTACTGATGACTATAGACTATACAACAACATTAAGTGGCACCGCAGTCATCAGGCCTGGATGTACTACTGACGACTGTAGACACCAACATTAAAGCCCCATACCCACTAGGCGACTTGGGTCCTGTCGCCCGTCAGTATAGTGTATCGAAATATGCATGTTTGATCTGAATCGCCAGGAAAATCGCTGGGCGATTCGCCCAGCAATTTTATCAAACATGTGAATTTCAATGTAGCATACTGACGGGCGACAAGGCCCAAATCGCCTAGTGGGTATGGGGCTTAAGTGGCACTGCAGTCACCAGGACTGGATGTACTACTGACGACTAAAGACTATACGACAACATTAAGTGGCACCGCAGTTACAGGTCTGGATGTACTACTGACGACTATAGACTATACGACAACATTAAGTGGCACCGCAGTTACAGGTCTGGATGTTCTACTGACGACTAAAGACTATACGACAACATTAAGTGGCACCACAGTCACCACGCCTGGATGTACTACGGAGGACTATAGACTATACAACAACATTAAGTGGCACCACAGTCACCACGTCTGGATGTACTACTGAGGACTAAAGATTACATGATGTCATTCAGTACTAAGGACTTTAGTTCATATGATGTGATTTACTATACCAATGGTTTTGAACTATGTAGTGTCATATGATAGTTAGAACTACATACTTTGTGATGTCATGAATTACTGAGGGCTATAAACTCTGTAATGTAATGTGTTGCTCAGGACACTAGACTATGTAACGACATGCACTACACACTCAGGACTACAGACTATGTGATGTCATGTGATACTGGGAAATATACACTATGTGATGCCATGCGTAACTCTGAGGGATATGGACTATGTGATGTTATTTTCTACCAATGGTTATAAACTATGCGATGTCATATTTTGGAGATTTCTACATCCTATGTGATGTCATGTTCTACTGGGGACCATAGGTTATGTGATGTCATGTGTTTTTAAGGACTAGACTTTGTGATATCATGTGCCACCTAGGACTAGAAGTCTATACTACTGAGGACTGTAGAATTTCTGATGTCATGTAACTATGAGGAATTTGGACCATATGATGTCATGTGATATTAAGGACTACAGACTGTGATGTCATTTTCTACTGATGACAATGGACTGTATGATCTCATGTAATGCTCATTTTGACAGACTATGTGATGTCATGTGCTACTCAGGACCAAAGATTATGTGCTCTAATGTGCTCATGACGACTACAGACTTTGTAATGCTATGCATTGGTGAAAGCTATAAACTATGTGATAAGCATTACTGAAAACTGTAGACTATGTGATGAAATGTGATACTGAGGACTAAGGGTTCATACATTTATGATGACTAGGGACTATGAGATGTCATTCATTTCTGAGGGCTAGGGATTATGTAATGTCATACACTACTTTGGACTATAGATTATTTGATATCATTTACTTATGAGGACGAAGACTCTGTTATGTCATGCATTACTAAACACTATAAACTATGAGATTTATCATTTAACTGAGGACTATATAATGTAATGTAATACTGAGAACTATAGACAATGTTATGTCATGCACTATTCAGGGCTGTAGACTTTGTGATGTCATACATTTCTGAGGAATAATCATGGGGACTATGTGATGTTGTGGTTTACTCAGGACTATGGGCTATAGGATATATCATATGGAGGACTAGAGACTGTGTGACGGTGTGTCCCCATGTGCATAGCTTTTAGACTGTGGAATGCCAAGTATCATTGAGGGCTGCAAACTTTGCGATGTCATGGATTTCTGGGAAATATGGAATATGGGATGTCATAAGATACTGGGGACTAGATACTATGTGAAATTATGGCCTAGTAAGAACTATAAGCTATGTGATGTAATGTGCTATTGAGCACTACTGACTCTGTCATTTCATATATAGTTTGGTGTCATGCAATTTTCAGTGCTATCACATAGGTCTACAGGGTTTAGACCATATGCAAAACTTAGGTGTAAGAAATTCAATAACGGCTTGTGTAGAACTTTAGCTGCATGGTGATTTAACAAGGTACTCAACAATAATTATACTGTGTACAGCTGTAAAAGCACTAGTTTCAATGAGTGATATTCTTTGCTTTTGGTTTCTAGAAAGTAACAGTTAATAGAAGAACTACCTCAACAATATACATTGGCTTTTTTCAAATAAATTCAAATGTTTGTTTGATACACCTTATTCATAATTTATTATAAAAAGAACATATACAGATCTAGGAGATCTAACATTTAGAGTGCTTGAAGGTCACAGAGGCTTTTTACACTAATAGAATTCTGAGAGATCCTTCTTGAATAATTTCCTATTGGTTCTATTTTCTTTTTATAAAATTTTAACAAATATTTGTTGAAATGGCTTCATATAACCAAAGACTCATGGAGAGGTGTATACCTTCAAGTGTGTCAAATCTAATAACTCATAACATAAGGTAGTTTTTGGATAGAATTCATCTTAGATCTGAAACTTGCTGTCAAAGCAAAAAATACACAAATCCGTATTTTGACGGAAAAGTGTCATCTCTGCAGTAACCCAATAATTCCTACCTCACGAAATCTCTATTGGATGTATTTCTGTACTGGTTCTTTTAGCATGATTATATAATTCGGAGAATAACAATTCCAATGTCGTCATAAAAGAGCTAAAATTTGATGCTGCTTGCCACTTGTTTTTTTTTTTTTTTTTTTTTTAAATCTTTTATTTATCCTGGATATATGGTACAAGATCGGCCATTGGCCGTTTTTCACTTGCTTCCAGTGATACAGGTACAAAATCTAGTAATTCTAGTACAAGACGACAGTATGAAAATATGTAACAATACAAAGTAATGTGCAGTATATACAAAGTGAAAAACAGTAACTCAGAGGCAGTAAGACACATATTCAATACTCTTATAATACAAATATTAAATACTCTCTGTGAGATTATGTTAACAGTAGCAGTAGGTAATGACTAACACGTTAACACATATAAAGTGTTGTTTAAATAATCTAAACACTCAGTCAGGTATCATTGAACACAACCACCTCTTCTGTTCAAATTTGAATTTGGGATAAGTTTCAATGTTTCGAATATTAACATCTAGATCATTCCATTCTTTAGCCCCTTTAGCAAGAACACTTCTATGGAATGCACAGAGATCTGATGTGAATGTTTTTAATACAGGCGCTTTATGAGCTCTTGTAGGGAGATCTCTTGCATCTAAGTATTCCTCATTTCGCGATCTTTTATACATAAAATTTCGCAAATGAACAGTTCTTCTAAATGCTAACATAGGTAAGTTTGATTCCGACAATAATTCCAGACGGGGTTTTCTAGGCTCAGCATTCAAACAAATACGTAAAGCTCTATACTGGACCTTATTTAATTTCTCTAGAATCTCTTGATTTGCTGACATATAAAAAATGTCACCAAAGTCTATGTACGGTAGTATTTTCATTTTATAAATTCTAATGGCAGTGTCCTTATTTATATATGGCCTAATTCTCATCAATGTGGTAACCTTATGCGATGCAATTTTGACTACATTCTTGGCATGCAAATTAAATTTTAATTCACAGTCAAGAGTCACACCTAAGTATTTGTAGGAATCAACTACCTCTAGATGTTCACCGTTAATCATCAAGTATGGTTTGTATCTAAGTCTCAAAAATCTTCTAGTTCCAAAGATCATACATTTGGTCTTTGAGACATTGATAGTTAATTCATTTTTACTACACCATGAAGATATAGCATTTAGACACAATTGTAGGCCATGTGCAGCTCTGTCAGGAGATTTATCGCTTATATAAATAGCAGTGTCATCAGCATAGTAACGCACTGTACAGTCTACCATGTTATTGCTCATGTCATTAATATATATTATAAAGAAGAGAGGCCCAAGTATGCTCCCTTGTGGAACCCCACAAGGCGTTGGCATTTTCTCCGATTTGATTGAATTTGCCCATGTGCTTTGGTATCGATTTGTTAAGTAGTTGGTTAATAAAGCATGTAATTTTCCGGTAATTCCCAGTTTCTTTAATTTACATAAAAGGATTTTGTGATTAACCGTATCAAACGCTTTCTTAAAATCTATGAAGGTTGTTAGTGTGCATTTCTCATCTTTCATTGCTATGAATATGTCATCCGTCAAGCATGATATAGTATCAGTTGTTGAATAACCTTTACGGAAACCGTTCTGATTTTCGTTTAACAATTTATGGTCTTCCAAGTAAGTAATCAAATGTGAGTGGAGAATTTTTTCAAAAATTTTGCCCGGCAGAGGGAGGAAAGATATTGGCCTATAATTTGACACATTCGAATGATCACCTCCTTTAAATAAGGGGATTATTGTTGCCATTTTCCATGATGCCGGATACTTACCTGTCCTTATAATAAGGTTAAACAAGAAACTAAGTTGTCTTGTAACAACTAAGAAGGCATCTTTCAGAATTTTGGATGATAGATTGGCAATAGATGATGCTTTGTGAATTTTGATATCTCTACATAATTTCTCAATATCATCTTCTCCAACTATCAAATGGGGAATCAAATCATCATGATCATGACCATCATTAGTCCAAGTGTTGTCAAAGTTGGCAGCCAACTTTGTACCAATCGTGCTGAAAAAGTTATTGATAAAATCTGCAGAATCTCTTGTATGTATAACATCTCCTGTATCTTGATTTATCAAATTTATAGACGAGTTTGATTTATTTTCGGGAGTTAAGGAGTTTATATGTTCCCAGAACTTTTTGGGGTTATTAGCATCCCTTTCCAAATTTTCTATTACAAAATCTGCTCTGGCCTGCTTTACCGAGGTTTTGGCTAAGTTCTTTGCCTCCCTAGCCCTAGCTAGATCACCAGGATCTTTGCTATTATTAGCCTTGTTTCTCAATAATTTCTTGTCATTTATCATCTCAGTAATCTCTGGCGTTATCCAGGGCGCGTTTGTATTTTTAATCCTAATGTTCTTTAAAGGACAATAAGGACCAATAGATTCAGTTATTTTATGCTCAATGTACTCCCAGGCTTCATCAGAATTTTCCATTTCATAGAGTACTTCCCAGTCACAAAGCACCAGGTCATTTTGAAATGCCATCTTATCATAATTCACATATGATCTTGCCCTAGTGATTAATGAATACATTTTCTCTTTTGACTTTTTCCTAGTTAGGAAAATCGCCTGATGGTCACTGATATTCAGGGTTAATGTACCACAATCTTTAATGTGTTTACAATTTGTAAGTATTAGATCAATGATACTATCAACATTTGCCGAAAAACGTGTAGGATTCTTGATTAATTGGGTAAAGCCAAAATGTCGTTCAAGGTCCTTTAAGTGTTTCCTCCCTTGGCATCTATTATCACGATAATTGATGTTCATATCTCCAATAATAAATATGTCATTATTTTGTAGGTTATTTATTTGATTTAGTGAGTTTTCTAGGTGAGTTGTAAATTGCAATGTATTGCCTTGAGGGGGTCGATACGTTACACCAATAATATAATTTTTATGCTTACGATTATGAATTTTGATCCATAACAATTCAATATCTTCAACATTATGGTTCAACTCTGTAAATTCTATGGTTGAGAAGGATATATTGCTCTTCAAATAAACCAGCAGGCCCCCACCTTTCTTCGGAACATGTGTATTTGGCCTACACCATTTCCTATCCTGTCTGATTATGTTGTAGCCTGGAATTTCAAGCAGTGAATTTGGATAATCTGAGCCCAACCATGTTTCTGATAAAGTGAAGATATCAGAATTTTCCATAAGTATTTGTTGTTTTAAAATATCTAACTTGTTTTTGATACTCTGACAATTTTGATGTGCTAAATGAAATCCTTGTGTCCGTATTGTATTAGCCATATGTGCTAAAATTGTGTTGGAAGGGTCTTTTTAGTGAACATGTGTGTCTAGACTCTGAATACGATCCTAAACAATCTATATACAACAGTGAAAAATATATACAAGTCATTTATACGAGAGGGACTATAATGCAGAATCTGCTGCCCCTTGGTAGAAATGACAGTGTACTAAGACGAGATGTCACGGAAATTCAAACAATCATTGTATATGTGTATATATATATATGCACATATATATGATAACCATATATAGTTTAAATTTGTCTTCAGTAGAAATTAACAACTTTTGATAAGCCACTTGGAATGAACAGTGTTTATTTCATAAGGAAGTGAAAATAAATCATAATACCATAATCACAATATATACAATAATTGATACAATATTGTCTTACAATACAATTTCCATAACAGATATCACCTGTAAATGAATTACTTTACATCTCACTTAAAAATATCTGTTTCTTACATAGATACAGATTTAGCATAATGACATACCCCTGTTATAAGTAAAATATATTTGTTCTGTACAAACAGCTGGGAATAAAATGAAGAACTTTTAACTGTCACAATCACATGGTTCATGCGTTACCGAATAATTATTCAAACGGATGAGGCTCAATGTGTAAAAACACTGGTCATATATACATGCACCTCTATCGCCACAAGGTTGTATAAAAATAGTGAATCATCAACATGAAGATGCAACTTCAATCCTCATCTAGATAGCAAGCTTACTGTTATTCAGACAAGGTCCATGATGGAGTCATAAATGTAAAATATCTACTCAGGGATACTTTTAATTCTATTTCAATATGAATGTTGCAGTGGCCTTAAAAGTGGATTTACATTTTGTAAGATATTTGGACAGAACATACCTGTTCAGTGAAATATCTCTGTAACTCTGTAATTATGTTGAAGGTATTTTATGCCCCATACCTTCCTTCCTGTTTTTTGTACTGACAACTCTGATGTACTTATGTTGGTTACAGATCAAGATTAGTTTTTTTTGAAAGGTTGACACAACAATACATTTTAGAGCACATGCAAACCTTCACTATCAATGTAACGGTAAAAAGGTTTTGACTTTCACAAAAGTGCTTCTTACAAAACATACTAGGAAATACTAATAAAAGAAGAATTGTGGAATTCATCTTTGGGTGGCTGTGCAACCCATGGGGGATCGTCTCAATCTGAGAGTGAAGCGCAAGATTTGTATGATCCCCATGGGTTGTACACCCACCCGAGGATATATTTCATCACCCAATAATAATGTTGAAAATAGTGAAAAAATATGCACCACCCCTGTATGTGACAGTATGGCATTTAATTGTTAAACAGACCCCACTCGCTTGATTCACAAAAAGTTCTTCACACACAATATACTGGTTAATACCAAAGTCATGAGACCATAGCCCAGTCTTCTCCCATCACTCAGACCAGTGCGGAAGAAGTCAATGTTATCATCATACGGACTCCCACTCTCGTAGTTCTGGGCGCAGTCATCATCTGAAGTATAAGGAAATTAACAATTGTCACTTTAGGCAGTGAGTATAAAAGGTAAATCATGAAAAAAACAAACATGAAATAACTATTCAATCAAAAATTATGAAACATGATTACTTGAAATAACTACTCTTATTTGCTAGAACTATGCAGGCTTGTTTCTATTATTTCTACTGTTTTAATTTCTGAGCCTTGCAAACATGGTGACTTACAACAGCTATGCCACTATTTTGATTTCTGGATCCTAAAACACAGTGAATTTCAATTGCTAGAGCTATGCAGGATTATTTTAATTTATGGGTCTTGAACCAAAGTGACTTACAATTGCTAGAACAATGCAGCATTATTCCTACTATGATGATCTATAAGTCTTGAAACACAATGACAATGTAATTATAATCGCTAATTGCATGGACTACACAAAGTGACTTACAGAGGCGCTCGCTCTCCTCCAGCTCAAATCTGAGACTGGCTCCCTCTTGTGGTGTGTTGCTCCAGGGTCTCTGCTCGGGCAGACAGGAAGCACCAGTTGACCGAGACGCCACCAGGTAGCGCCAGTCAGTCCGCTCATACGACTATAAAGAGAGAACATAATGTCAGTTATTGAACTCAGCATCTGTGTTAGGGCAGGCAGGAGGCACCAGTCGACCTGGACACCACCAGGTAGCGCCAGTCAGTCCGCTCGACTGGAAAGAGAGGACATAGGATCAGTTATTAGACTCAGGGTCTGTGTTAGGGCAGACAGGAGGGGCACAAAATAGCACCAGTTGGCTTGCTCATATGACTGTGTGAAGAGAGGAGATAGGGTCAGTTATTGGACACAGCCTTTGTGTTAGGGGAGGCAGGAGACACCAGTTGACTGAAATGCCACTAGGTAGCACCAGTCAGTTCGCTATACGCTCTGTGTTAGGGCAGGCAGGAGGTACCATATGACTGGATAGAGAGGACATAGGGTCAGTTATTGGACTCAGGATCAGTTGACCGGGAAGCCACCAGATAGCACCAGTCAGTCCACTTGTACAATTGTGGGAAGAGAGAACAGGTTAGTTATTGGACTCAGGGTCTCTACAAGGGCAGACAGGAGGGGCCAGTTGACCGGGACGGCACCAGGTTGTGCCAGTCAGTCCGCTCATACAACTGTAGACAGAGAGGACATAGGGTCAGTTATTAGACTCAAGGTCTCAAGTTATTAGACTCGTAAGACTGCAGGTAGGGGGGACAGGACAGTCAAATACCGGACTCCATGGCTTCTTGCTGAACAAGCTTTCATAGTTATGATTGTCATTCTGGATTGTACCCAGCTTAATAACACAACTACAAAACAATTCAATGTGTCCCAACAGGGACATCCTTGTTACGATAGGTCCCACTGTTGAATAGTGGCTGTTTTAGTGGCCTAGTTTAGTTAGGTAAACAATTCTGAAAACTATTCATTTACGTCTAACAACCCTGCCAATATTATCTGGGAGAATTTCTTTGCTAGATTTTTGTGCAGAGTTCATTAATCTAATCAGGCATATTCTTTTATTATTTCAAGAGAAATGATAAAAAGCTACCATGTAACCTGCTAATGAATAACATCTAAAACTAAATAAGTTTCTTTACCCAGCATCTGAAGGCGGAGGTTGGGTCCTCCTGGTCCCACGTGATCATGTACATCCGCCAGTCCTCCTGCCAGTACCCGACACACGACAGGTCCCAGTCCGCCTCATCTGTAATGGGTAAACAGAACGTTACTTCATGTTCATATAAAGCTGACACATCACAGCTCCCAGTCCCCCTCATCTGTAATTGGTAAACAGAATGTCAGTTCATGTTCATATAAATCTGACACATCACAATTCCCAGTCAGGCTCATCTGTAATGGGTAAATAGAATGTTAGTTCATGTTCATATATAGATGACCAGTGTCCGAAATTAAGCTTAAAACTTGTGCACCCGCCGGGTGCACGATTCCTGAAGATGTGCACCCGAAATTTGGTATATGCACCCTCAAGATATATAGTAAATAAGTAATGATAAAAGGCTTGAAAAGTGTGCACACTACGGGTGCATACCTTAAAAAATCGCGCACCCAGCCGCGAAAATGTGCGCGCCGGGTGCAGGGCGCAGCTTAATTTCGGACACTGATGACACATCACATCTCCCAGTCTCCTGATCTGTAATTGGTAAACGGAACGTTAGTTCATGTTCATATAAATCTGACACATCACAACTCCCAGTCCGCCTCATCTGTAATGGGTAAACATATGATTTATTCATACAGATAAAGACTAGACCCTTAGTCTGGTTCATCTGTAATGGGTAAATGTTAGATTGATTCATGTTCATTAAAAGCCTAAATATGATATTTCCCACTCCACCTTCTCTGGTAATGAGTAAACATAAGTTTATTTCATGAAGAATTAGACCCTTCACAACTCTACATAATGGTAAATGTAAAATTAATTTTTACCCTTTCAGACCTAAAACATAGCACTTTCATTATGGCTTATATTCTAAAGTTAGGTCATGCCTATATAGGCCTCACACATGACAAACCTTAGTCAGCGTTGTCTGGTAATGGGTAAATGTTAGGTTAATTTATGCAATTAGTCAACACACACTAACTTTGCTTATCTGTAATGGGTATGTTTAATTCTGACATGCAAATATAGACCCAACGAATGACAGCTCTTCTGGTAATGGGTAAACATAGTATTATTTCATGCATATTTAGTTGCAACATAAGTCTAAAGCATTAAGTTAATTGCCATCTAATCTAAGTAGAATCAGCATTAAAATATCAAACATTTAATTTTTATGGTTAATGATTTAAGGATAGAGAGGTGTTATCAATGGGCTTTTCAGTAAAACTGCAATAGTTTGGTTAATACTGCGTATTGCTTAATGTTTTATATATCAAATAAAAGGGCAGATTTTTCTCTATCTTGTGGTATTCACAGTTTTTGAAACAAATGTAAGTTAGAAAAAATATATATTAAAAAGTGATTTTTTCACTTTTATTTTTTGAATGTCGATATCTTCATCAATAATTACTCCTAAGCACTGAAACTTAACAGACATAACAAGAACCTTCCTTTTCTCAAAATTGAACCAGGACATATATAAACATTCTGAGACACGGTTCCCTGCATGAGAATGATTTCAGCGTAAATCCAAAATTTCAAACAAGTGTCTTAAAAATTAAGCGAGATATCCACCTTCAAAAAATAAAAGTGAAAAAATACATTTTTGTTTTCATGATTCATTTACTTATTCAATTTTCAACATTTTGACATATATCATGCAGTACTATGTAGAGCATATATTCAAGTTTAAATGTTAAAACTATTTAGCAGATATCCCTACACATAGTTGATTAAAAGAACAGTAGATGCAACCATTGCAAATTACATGAGAATAACACCTCTCCCAAGAAACAAAGGCTCGAGTTAACACGTGTTTTTCAGCGAGCAAAATGAAGTGGTATTCACGAGATTTTGTTAACAGCATTTCTTGTGTTTTTCACAGGTTTATGTCAATCTCGTGTTTCTTATGAGTTTCTATAGCTTAAATTTCCTTATTAAACATGTGTAAAGCACTGGTTGAACACGAAATCAAAACTCGTGTTATAAACTCGTGGTTTTCACAGGGTATATTTGGAGTTTGGCCATACACTAGTTTACAACTATTAAAACATGTGTTAAAGTGGAAGAAAACACGAGCCTTGTTTGCTGGGCTCTATCCTTAAACTGCATGTAGTGTAATAGGGCCTTTACACCTACCGTACTCCCCAATGGGGCGCCCAGTGTGGTCCACACTATCACAGTACTCTGCATCCAGCGAGATCTTTGTTGGGTTCTGGTCACATGACTTCCACTCTGTGACATACTTCTCGCAGCCAATCATATGCCTCGGTCTGACTGTGATGCCCCGGATGCGGGTCTTGATGAGCTCTGACTCGGGGCCGGTCTGTACGAAGGTGTACCGGCCTCTGATTGGACACTTGATGGGCACAGGGGGGTTCACTGTAGGGCAAGGGGAGTAGGTATTAGTGCAAAATTTGGAAATAAGTCAGGCTTTCAATGATCAGTTTTACCCTATTATAAAATGATCTTAAGGATAAAGTAGGATGGTCAGCATCCAATTTCTAATAGATGTGCATGTTAAGAACTTTCTTTTAAAGGAAAGTGTGTCTAATTAGTTTAGTATGAGATTAAGTATACAAAAATAATAAAATATATTTCTTCTAAGGAAAATTGCTTCAACCATACTTGAGAAATTTTAAAACAAGTAAGGTGTTATTGAGTTAAAAATCTTTTAAACTTTAATAATAAAAAAAGAAAGAGGCCTGATAAGAGTCCCGCGTGTAGCAACAGCCTATGTCGACTTAATTGATGAGGATGAGAATTGGATGAGGTGAGGAATTTTCTGGGCCACTGGGTATCAGCCATAGTCTATTGGTATACCTCACCATGAACCAGTGACAAAGAAAGTTCCTGGTGTGGTACACTGATAATCTATAGCTGCTTGAGATAGTACAGACACGTATCATTCCATGATAACCTATAGCTGGTACCCAAAGGCCCAGAAAAGCTGTTCATTGCTGACAGAACTCACAGAGGAATGTTTTGTAGTTCCAGTTGATGTCGTCCCTGTCTATAGTGAACGAGGACCAGGAGCAGGTTTGTCGGAACATGTAGTCCTCTGGCAGGTTCTCCTCTGTCTCCGGCATACGGTACGGCTTTCCTATAGGGGAAAACATAAAATAACTTATACTTAGTCAATTTTCCCACCATGGATAGCATGTTTTCTGTATCAAGCTGTAAGGTAACTTAGGTCAAGATACATGCTGTGTTACATCTTGACATGTTACAAGCCTTACATAAAACATTTCACGGAACATGGCATTATATGTGATTAATCATGATCAAAAACTAGAATTGAATATTTCCTCAGTCTGTTTCTGTATGCATTTCACATTTCTCAAGTCCAACATAGCAAATATTTGCTTATTTTCACTATTATTTTCTGTGTTTTTGTCAACTCATCTGAAATGGACTATGGTGTTTATATAAATCTAAAAAAGATATATATGATAGGGAAAACTCAACTGTTTTGTAAATAAGATGTACATGATAGAAAAAAATCAACCGTCATGTAAATAAGATATACATGATAGGGAGAACTCAACTGTCATGTAAATAAGATATAAATATTTATACATGATAGGGGAACTTAACTGTCATGTCAATATGATATACACTATAGGGAGAATTCAACTGTGACATAAATAAGATATACACAATATGGAGCATTCAACTGTCATGTAAATAGGACATACATGATAGGGGGAAATCAACTAACATGTAAAACAGATATACTTGATCAGGAAAACTCAACTGTCATATAAATAAGATATACATGATTGGGAGAACTCACCTGTCTTGTTAATAAGATATACTTGATCATGAAAGCTCAACTGTCATGTAGACAAGATATACATATATATGATAGGGAGAACTCAACTGTTATTCTATCGATTAGATAGTAGGTAGTGCGTAGACTCACCCATTCTCCACCTGATGATGCTGTGGTGTCGTGGCATCATGTCGTAACATACGTAGTCGATCTCACTGAAATCAAACATGTAAACACTTCATTAAGCATTAAACCTAGCTTTTAAAACTTTGTAAGGATCTATCATAATGTTTAAAACATACTTTGCCCTCAGCTTCACCAGTTGTATAAAGCTAATTTTTTTTTTTTTTTTTTTTTTTTTCAAAACCACTTCATACAAGTATGATCTTCCAGTAGTACATGGGTTAGTAATACATAGATAAGACGACAGTAAACACTGTATAGTCTTATTATTGGTTAATACAATAAAAGTACAAAGAAAGGGTGATTAGTAAATATGTACAAAATAATAAAAATTCAGCATTATTTAAAAAGAAAAAAAAAAAAAAAAAAAAAAAAAAAACTCGCTATTTCACTCTATACATTCAGTAATTTCAATTGATTTTTAAATTTCAACAACGATGGTAAATATTGTACATCCATGGGTAGTTCATTCCATAATCTTACACCTCGATAATATGGGCTATTCATAACTTTTGAAAATTTTGTAGTTTTCATTTTAAATTTAATTTTTTCATCATAACGTAAAGACATTGAACATCTTGACTTATCAATATTACTCTCAACCCTGCTCTCTTCGTACATTATACATCGCAGCTGACGAATACGCCTCGTTAATAAAGATTCAATATTATATTTATTCATCAAAATACCATAATCAGTATGATCATACTTATTACCGGTATTCTCCAGTATACATAAAGCCCGATTTTGTAACTTGTCTAATTTAATAATATCACTATTATTCGCAGAATCTATTAAAAAGCTACAATACTCAAAATGTGGTAATATCATTTGCTTATACATCATAACAGCTGTAATTTCATCAATCTTTGGCCTAATCTTATATAAAATATATATAAGCTTACTAACCTTATTTTTAATGATGTTCACATAATTAGTAAGATTCAACTTCATGTTGAATTCTACTCCAAGGTATTTATAGCTATCAACAACCCCTAAATCATTTTCACCAATCTTTATAACAGGTTCTTCTACTAATCTCTTATTAGTAATAAACATACATTTTGTTTTATCAGTGTTAATAGTCAACTTATTAAACAAACACCATTTGTATAATATATCAATTGATTCCTGCATTTTTACTTGCACATCGATCAAAGCTCTATCCTCTGAGGTCAATAATGTATCGTCTGCATACATAATCATTGATGTGTTTTTAACTGGAATTTCATAAAATAGGTCATTAACAAATATTAAGAAAATTAAGGGGCCCAATATAGACCCTTGAGGTATGCCATATGACAGTGGAAGATCAATAGACTTTGTAGAACCAATTTTTGTCATTTGTTTCCTACTTGATAAGTAGTCTTCTAACCACATAATACTTGTACCATTCAATCCATATAATTTCAATTTTGACAATAAAATAGTATGGTCTAAAGAATCGAATGCCTTTGAATAATCAATGAATGTACATCCAGATATCCTTCTATTACTCCATGTTTCATACCAATTCCGTGTCACATTAAAAATCGCTTTTGAAGTACTCATACCAGGACGAAAACCATACTGGTCTTTATGTAATAAATTGTTCATATCAAAATAATTATAGATCTGTGAATGAACACATTTTTCTAATAATTTTCCAGGTAAAGATATTTGTGTCACAGGCCTCCAATTTTTCGCCTTATTCCTGTCTCCTTCCTTAGGAATGGGTGTTATCTCTCCTATACCCCATTCTTTTGGGAAAGAACCAGTATCAAGCGAACAGTTAAATAAGTGTACCAGTTCTAAAGTTAATATCTCAAAAGCATCCTTTAATACTCTACTACTCAGAGTGGGTATTATTGATGATTTTCCAATTTTGATGGCTTTAACTATGTTTTTAATTTGAGTTTCAGTAATAAAATCAAACATAAATGTCTTACATGAATAAGGAAAAGACGTCATTGGTTGCCATTCTTGATTAAACTTAGATGCTAGTTTAAAACCCGCTTCTGTATAATAGGAATTCATGTAATCTGATAATGCCTGACCCTCCAATAGTTCTCCATTCTCAGATAAAATATTTTTCATATTCTCTCTGTTCCCTTTGCCCATTCCACTCAATTCACTAATATGTCTCCAAAACTTTTTTGAATTTTTATCAACATTCTCCAATTTAGATTTAACAAAATCATTTTTTGCATTTTTTAAATGATATTGAACTATCCGTCGTGCTTCTCTGTACAATTCTAAATCCACTAAATTACCGGAGGACTTATATTTCCGAAATAATTTATGCTTATCACAAATCATCTCTAAAAGCTCTTTACTAAACCACAGCTTAGTATCACTGCGAATTTTAATCATAACCTCAGGGCAACACTTATTCGCTGCATCCAGAATGATCTCATACATAAATTGCCACAGTCTAGTTGGATCTTCATTCAATTCCCAGAAATATCTCCACCTATCATCCGTCAAAATTAACGATCTGAAATGATCCCTATTATAATTGTTAATTGTACGACCTAGTATATAAGAGGAACCACGAATAATTTTACTTTTCCTCCTGATCATATAGATTGCTGAGTGATCACTCAGATCACAATCTATTGTTCCAGAGTCCAATCCCTCTGCAATGTTAGTGAACAATAGATCAATCATTGACTTATGTCCTGAGGAATATCTTGTGATGTTTGATATTATCTGCTTTAATTGATACATACGTTCAAAATCCTTCAGTTGTTTGTAAGCATGTGATTTCCTATCCATATAATTTATATTAAAATCCCCTAGAATAACAAGATTAGTGTTCGATCTCAATGACAAGTGATCGAGACTTAATTCAAGTTCAGAGATAGCAGTACTGGTATTACCATGGGGAGGACGATATATAACCCCTATGTAATATTTCTTAACGAATGGTATCTTAATTTCTAACCATAATTGTTCTAAGTGTTTGGTTATCTTACTTAGATTAAACATAAAAGAACAATAATCTGATATACTAGTTCGTACATATGCAGCAAGTCCACCACCTCTTTTTAGTTGACTGTTCAGGGTATAGATATTTCTATCTAGACGAAAGAGCGTATAATTATCTATTGATAATAATTCGTTTGGGTAATTTGAAGTTAACCAAGTTTCACTAAACGTTAGTATATCAAAATTATTAAATAATAATGACAAAGACAACCTGTTAACATCCAAATGGTAGCAGTATGTATAACCTTAGTGCAGTTTGAAAGTCTTGAGGTAATAAATAATTATGGCTCAACACAACAATTATAAGGATCATGAACTATAATTGAAAAATGGTAGATAGAATTAGGTTTACTTATATATTCTGCATTTACATTGAAATTTCAGGGTGAATTTAGAATTCTATTCATGTTTGTCAAACTTTTTATATGTGATCACTTATATCATCAAGGGGGTATTACACTACAAGACATGGGCTACAATATGATGATGTTGCAGGAAAATCACACATACAAGAGACACAATTCTTTCTAACCCATACATGTGTAAATACTCCAAATTGCCGATTCCAAACAATTATATCACTCCTACATGTATACCGACTGTCTGTAATATCAACATACAGCTGACATCGCAGCTCAAGTCATGCAGTGTGATAGGACCTGGAGGCCATTTCTGACTACCGATTTTGATTTAGCTGCTGATTTAGAAAATTGGGAGTGGGAATAAAGATCAAATATAGACATGTCATATATCAATAGAAAGGTCTTACGATTCTCTTTTGAATGGTTTATGAGATGTAAGGTCTCATGTAATATTCCCAGAGAAAATCAAACAAATACAAAATTGGCAGAATCAGAATCGGTATGTAGAATACAGGCTTTAAAGGTACTCGAGGTTGTTCAAATCACCACCTGGGTCACAGATCAAGAATTTTGAAAGAAATATGTCTTTGAAGCTGTTTTAACCTACTGAGAGGTCCAATTAGACTTGGTGAAATAAATTTAAGGTGTTTCTCCTTGATTAGAATAATAGGGTATCATATTACTATAGTATAAAGACCCCAAATACCTCCATTTTTCAATGTATTTCAGCATAATTTTTCTCACAAACGGCGAATATCTAATTTTTTGATTTAGATATTTGCTCTCATGTAAAAACTAAATATAACAAATGTTTCATGAAAATTCAATTGAAAGTTTTTTTCACAGGGAAATAAAACTGATATTTCGCATTGAACTCAATGGTAAAAATGAATATTTTTTATCAGGCTCTAACTATTATCACAAACGGTGAAAGTTATTTATATTTTTCCTTTATATTCCTGTACATAGAAGCTCAATTGCTTACAAATCTGCAGAAGATTGCATTGGTATTAGCTTTCAAGCTGAACACCCCCATGTACCTTTAAAGAAAAAAGAAAATGGACACGTTAAGGACAAGAATCCCGTACCATTTGCCAACGGTGACTGCCTTGGTCATGTAGCGGGTGCCGGTGTTCATGACACACATGAAGTAGGTCTCCTTGTACGTGTACTGACTCAGGTGGGTCTTGAAGTAGATGTGGGTCGAGTTGATGTCAACGTCGACATCAAACTCCCCGCGATGGAACCAGTGTCCGGAGTAGTTGGTTGGGAAGTTACAGGTGGGGCGAGTGTAGGCCAGCTGGAAACCACCCACAACTGGGCCACACGAGGGAAATACATTAAAGATGAGTCAAATGTATCTTGCTGAAATACTATATTTTATATTTTTATATTAAAAGCCCATTAAATGTCCAGTGTCCCGAGTAGTTCTAGTTCGAGAATTTATTGGATTGTATCAAGAAATGTGCGCTACTTATGGCCATCACAGATTTTGACATATTATATACTATAGCTGCATGCCAAATAAATTTTCTCTACATGTGCTATACTGTTTATCTAATGATTACATACAGCCAACATACTGATACTACACTGATTATCTATTGACGAAAAACTGATGTTATACTGATCATCTTCTGATTACCTATTGTCAACAAACAGATGTTATACTTATCATCTACTGATTACATACTTCCAGTGTACTGATGCTGCACTGTGTATCTACTGACTACCTACTTCTAATAATCATACTTATGACATACTGAGTGTCTACCTACTACCTACTGCCAACATACTGATGACATACTGATTATCTGCTGATTACATTACCAATTGTACATTTTCTAGTGTCACTGACCAGGCTGTAACTTTAATGTGTACCATATTTATACTAATTGCATGCTGAATTGATACATACTGATATTATACTGATCTTCTTATAATTACGCACTGATTGCATACTGATTATACACTTTGTAGTGCCACTTACCAGGTTCTAACTTTAATCGCAGTGGTCCCTCGTAAGGTGAGATGAGGTCCCCGCAGTCGGCCCACCATGACATAGTGTACCAGAACTTGTTGTCACCCTCCTCCTGGTCATACCTGGTCAGCTGTTAGATGAAACAGGAAAAGTATATAATATGACTATTATATCTTGAGAGTGGATATATGGAGAAGTAGACTCAGGTTATGGTCAATCTGAATGGAGAAGTTTTATTTCCTTGGATCTTCATACATGGATTTAGCTGGGAAGGGCTTCTTAACATTATAGGGAGTGGAGCCCACTCAGATTGAGGCTGGGCCCTGAATATGTATAAACAATATATACCAATGGAGTAAGAACATGTTTAACTGGGTGGATGTAGTCTAAGATGTTACAATAACAATATCAAAATACAGGCATGAAATAGGTTGAAAATACCAAATCATAATTACAGTACTAACAAATAATCATCACAGAAATTAAATAAATGATGTTGTAACAGATGTTGCCGTCCAAAGTTACTATTTACTATTTAGGGCTAGGGTTACGATTACGGTTATGTAATAAATGGACGTACCAGACACCTGAAGCGCACCCTGTAGACATCCTCCCCATCATCGGCCATAGCCGACCACACATTACCCGTGCCATCCTGCCACGTCCCCATACACAGGCTTAGGGTAAGGGTTAGGGTTAGAGTTAGGGTTAGGGTTAGGGTTAGGTAATAAATGGACGTACCAGACATCTGAAGCACACCCTGTAGACATCCTCTCCGTCGTCAGCCATGGCTGACCACACATTAACCATGCCGTCCTGCCACGTCCCCATACACAGGCTTAGGGTAAGGGTTAGAGTAAGGGTTAGGGTTAGGGTTAGGGTTAGGTAATAAATGGACGTACCAGACACCTGAAGCGCACCCTGTAGACATCCTCTCTGTTGTCAGCCATGGCTGACCACACATTAACCATGCCGTCCTGCCACGTCCCCATACACAGGCTTAGGGTAAGGGTTAGAGTAAGGGTTAGGGTTAGGGTTAGGGTTAGGTAATAAGTGTACTTACCAGACACCTGAAGCGCACCCTGTAGACATCCTCCCCGTCGTCCGCCATAGCCGACCATACGTTGCCCGTGCCGTCCTGCCACGTCCCCATACACAGGAACAGGATCTCTGCAAAGGGAGGCAAGCACTGTGAAAATTCATTGCCATTGTCATCTGCGGAAGGAGGAATTGGAAGGAATAGGAAGAAAAGGGCAACAATATACACCTTTCCAATGAACCTGTGCAGTCCATGACCTTGCCTACATTTTGGGGCTTTTGGTAACTCGGTCACTTTACTCCATATAGGTGAACTATAGGTAAACCCCAACAGTTTCAAATTTATTCAACTACAGTTGCCTAAAGTGTGCACTGCAGAAAATAAGCCTATCCATGGAATCATTCCATATCAGAGTCATCAACTTTCAGCACAGTTTCATTGCATTTTCGGTGCTGAAAATGCGTCAAAAGTGTGCTGACAACTGTCCTGCTGATTTCCACATGTAAAATCAGCTGCCGACATATAATCAGCAGGAAATAATTACCAACATATTGGTAAATTTTATTGGCAGTTCTGCCAATTATATACCGGCAATATAGCGAAGATGTATCAGCGTCAAATCGGCAGTGCACTTTTGGTACTTGGAATACAGCCCTTAATGAAAAAGATTATAGGAAAACATACAGAGGTTGACATTACCACCCTGAATACAAGGTGGACGTCAAAAATTACTGCCCGAGGCCATTAGGGTGAGGGCTGTAGTTTTTCTGACGTCCCATTGAGTATTCAGGGTTATACTGTCTACCAAGGGTAATTTTCCTTATATTATATACCATATTTTTTTAGGGAAAAAAATTTACCAGTGGAGCAAAGTTGGCAGTATGACAATGTCATGCCTATGTACACATTTGACTGTACTCATTACAGTTTACCCTAAAACTTTTAGATTTTCTCTCAACTATATACCTCTATCACTTTCTCCATTTAATCAGAATCCCTTATTTTATCTGACATCAAAAATGATTATGCAAATCCATTCAGAATTCACAAAATAAGGAGAAAAGCATTTTACACAGTGAAGCAAGGTGGGCAATATATACTAATTCTGCCTACTGTACCAATATACAAGAAATACTGAATGGCAGTGTCCAGTTTGTATTCATAACATATTATGGCCATACCTACATAGCCATACCTTTGTCATCAACTTTCGGCACACTTTCAGTACATTTTCGACACTGAAAATGTGTCAAAAGTGTGCTGAAAATGCATCCTGCCGATTTCCACATGTAAAACCGGCTGTTGATATATAATCGGCAGGAAATGATTACCAACATGTTGTAAATTTTATCTTTAATTCTGCCAATTATATATTGGCAGTAGCGAGAGCGTATTGGTGTCAAATTGGCAGCGCACTTTTGGAAAGTGGAATACAGCTCTTAATGAAAAAGATGTATAAATACTTCAAAGCCATACCTTTGGTGTAGGAGCTGGAGACCTCAGGACACTTCCCAAAGTTCATCTTGAGTCTCTCGTTGTCCTTGTAGGGCGACCCGGGCTCCTGACAGGCCGTGATCAGCGACTGTTCCGAGTCACACTCCGAACCGCCTCCCTCGTTCATCTCATAGGAGAACTTAAACACGCCCTCAAAGGTGTTCTTACAGTTCACTGGCTCAGGCTCCTTCCCTGATTGGACAGAGAGAGTAAAGTATTTGGGGTTTATTCCTATCAAAATCTCCCTGTTTGGACAGAAATAAGATATATTTTGGGGTTCATCAGGCCCATACCCAGGATGGCAAGCCAACCCCCCCCCCCCCAACCACAGAGGAAACTCCTTGAAAAGTTCCACCTTTCCTTTAATAAATTATTGTAAAAACCCTAAAAAATTAGATGAAAATATTGAAAAGTTCCACTTGAGGAACCTGGCCCCCCCCTTTTTTAGGTTTAAATGTTTGATATTAGAAGCAAAAGTCCCACTTTGGGATTCTCGCCAGCCCCCCACAGTAGACCCTGTATACAGGCCTGTTTATTCACATCAAAATATGTAGGATTTTCTCATACTTCTGCTTACAACTTGTTTGCATTAAGTAGATTATCCTTTGTTTAGTCTCACTGGAAAAAAACATGTTACTAGCTTAATTGGGTACAATTTAATGGATTGTTCTTTAGAAACATTTCATATGGATGAAAGTCCATATGGCTTCAAAGCTTTTCTTAACCATTGATTTGTCATGACAAACACTTTTCATTTAAAGTGTTTCGGAATCATTTTATAGAAACTATTTGATATAAGATAGTATTCCATATCAAATTTTGATCACAAGACACAAGCACAAAATGAAGCATTCTTTTTACTTTTAGTTGAACTTTTGAATGTCTGTAAAAGAAGCAATAATGGTAAAAGTGCTCTTTGGTCCATACCATTTGTTGAAATTGTTTTATTGCGATTAAGATATAAAATACCCTAAGGTCTTTATTTCAAAGATTCTTAATTTAATTTAGAAGTTGATGGCTTAGATGTAGTGAATGATATTACTCTTTAATCAATTTTAGTAGCAGCATAGTTTTATTGATAGGTAAAGCGGACTCCCTATAACAAGTCATTCTATGCACAAGATGTTAAAAAATGTGATTTATAAGCTGACTAAATGAAACGTCATGATCAATATTATGATACCTAGATATGTATAAAATTGGACATACTCTAAGGGGCCATCATGAATGATGTCACCCTTTTTCAGGGTACTCTTAGTACCCATCCATCCTCCGTCATACTAAAGTTTCTGTTTCAAACATGAAAAAAAGGCCTGTTTTCAGGCAGTGTCACACATGTCAACTTAACTACCTACCCCTTTGTGTGACATCATTTATGGACGACCCCTACATTAGGAATCTTGAATGGGGTTTCTTAAAAAACAACATGCACTTACTGAAGTGAGTGTAGTTCTGTGCACCTATCGGTATGTTGCCGCAAGTCTCATTTATAGTCAGCTCCTTTGTAGAACACTCAGCTGCAAATGGGGAAAATAAATGCTTTAAACGAAGATAAAAGTACAAGGACTTTACGAAGATTTGTTTTCATGTTCACATACATCATTTTATTATTACTTACTGGGATGGTTTGCTCTAAGTGGATAGATGAAAATGTACGAAGTGTAACAGGATCTTAATAGAAACATTTGTAATATTTTTCATTATCGTCCAAGTAGAACAATTTTAATTCAACAGCAGAACCCATCGCAACGGGTATGTCCTTATTGTGGCACATTGATTTGTTTCATTGTTGCATTACGTGACTGGCCACAGTGGTCCATCGCATAAAAAAAACAGCAAGTGTATTATAGGGAAATGTCGTGGTGTTGTGCCAAAATCGAGCATCAATTTTCATCCGCTAATCTGGGCTGCACATTTTAGTATTTTTAGACCTAAGTGTATATTTTTCAAAACCGTTTACAAAATTAAAATCAGCCCATTAGAACAGCCACAATTTAATAGTGGGACCCATCATAACAGCGACGTCCTTGTGGAACAACGTTCTTGTTGCAAAGGTTTGGTTATGCAACAGAGCGCAGGGGTCAGGATTTGTGGTTCAAACTTACTGTATTTGTACTGGATGATGTTTGGGGTTCTGAAGTAGAAGATGAAGCATTGCCAGCAGTTCTTCTCATCCTCCTGTCTGAAACGGAAACAATGGTCATCTGTATCACAGAACTACACGACACTGGAAGGCCAACTCGGAGCGCCCCCAATTGGCCAATGCGTGCGAACTTGTTTTCAGCCTCGTTCTGGTCCAAAGCTGACAGGTCACTTCCGGTTGGCTTCCCGCCGTGATAAACAAATGGCGAATACGCACTGGACATCTCATAAATAAGTGTGCCTAATCTATGTTTTTCCGAAGTGACAGTGTAAACATGCTATGTAGAAACATAAACTGGATTTCGTTTGATCAATATTCACTAATGTTATCCTTCGGAGATTCGTATTTTGGGGAGAGGGAAGGGCACTGTGGCCGTCATTTTAGACATTTATCTTGCTGGTGTGGACAAAACGCGTTTTCGACTCGCGATCTCCGCGGCCGCGACGTTCGGCGCTCCTATCTCTAAAAGTTCACAATAAAGATTAAATCTAACCTGATATTGTAGTAGGGGATATAATTCTTGGCAGCTGAGTTTTTTCCCGGGTCCGAAAGACCCATTTTTAAGGATTTGAGGGCATTTGTCTGTCTGCAAAACTTTTGGAGTCATGCCAGCTGCGGCTATGACGGAAATGGTATCGCGCGGCAGGGCTAAAGTATGCATTTTCGGAAAGCACGCTGTCCAGGAGGTGTTAACTCATTAATATGCATGAGGTGTGTAGCTCCGCCCCTTACCTAAGTGGGGGGGTGGGGGGTGGGGGGGGTGGGAGGGGGGCGTGGACATGGGGGGGGGGGGGGAGTAGTGGGGGGCGGGCCGGGGGCATGGTTGACTGAGTGTGATTGAGTGGATTCTATTTGTAAATGTTATGAACATAAAAACATCTAAAATCAAACAAAAAAATCTGAAAACCTATTTTTACCCAATTTCTTCAAACTCGAACATTATGCTATAGTATCTAAGACATGTATCATTTGATGATTATTATCATGCGAATAGGTAGCAGAAACACTGACTAATACTTGTATGAATTTGCTGAATATTTTGAAGTAGCTGAAACACTGACTAATACTTGTATGAATTTGCTGAATATTTTGAAGTAGCTGAAACACTGACTAATACTTGTATGAATTTGCTGAATATTTTGAAGTAGAGTAGGGGAGCCAGTTTTCGCGCACTAAGGGCCTTAAAACGGGATTTTCTGTCATACATTGCTGAAAATAATTGTTTTTTTTTTCATGATTTTCGATTTTCTGGGGTGGATATGGCCAGGTAAATTGTATTTGAAAAAAAAATGATAAAAATGATATTTTATCTCTTAGTTTCTATTGAATCATTTACCTATGTCCAGTCTTCAGTCTTTTGTCATCAAAAAATGATCTTAAGTTCCTGATTTCAGAAAATTTGAAAATTATAAGGGTTCCGCTGTGTTCCTGAATAATATGGACGTCAGAACATATTTTTGGCTGTAAAATGATTAAATATATATGAAACATCATAAAAATTTCACATTTAATCCATCACATCGTTCTCTCAGGTCCAGTAGTGAAAAAACGCATATTTTGTGCATATAGAAAAAATGCGTTCATAAAAATGCGTAAAATGCGCGAAAACTGGCTTCTCTTCTCTATTTTAAAGTATTCAACAATAATGTCCAAAATATCAAAGAATCCACAAGATTTCCTTTAAAAGGCCAGAGCTTCTGGGAGCCTAGGCAGCCCCCAGACTCCTCGCTTATATTTTTTTTATGACAGCTGTACAAATAGTGCTATGTGTGAGTTGTAAATTTGAAATAGATACCATTTGATTTCCATTAAAATCAACAGGAAATCATAAAGGTATACATTCATCCTTTATCAAAAGAATTTTTTTTTAGACAATTGATGCCCCTGTTTTGAATGGAGGATGGGGGGAAGGGGGGTCACCTCATGGCTATAGTGGTGTGACAGGGTATCCAATTAATTGTGTGACACTAGAAAGAATTGTGCCCACCCCTGTAGTTTATAGGACTAGCGCTAAGTATTGCACACAATTCCATGATGTGAGTATTGAGGAAAAGTGTAAAATGTAGGCTTATAATGGGTGTAGACCCCTAAAATCGACAGGGCGACATGCCCTTTTCTTAAATCCGACATGCAACATGGAGCTTAGTGACATGAAGAAAAAGATAAGGGACATGACAAGGGCTATTTCTTAAATTCGACATGTGACATGGAAGATGCTTAAAATAGACAGGGAAATTCAAAATATAGTGACACGTGACATGGCTACTTCTTAAATTCGACATGTGACATCGGGACCCCCCATCTACACCCCTTTTATAGGCCTATATTATAACACTGAGGAGAACCTTCGAATACTTATGGGATTATACCAAACATTCTTCCATAAAAATCTAGTTGGTCACTCAAACTTTATGGTATACATACCCCCCTCAGGTACATAAAGTGTTCCCATCAGTGTTCGAACTCCACCTTCAAAAAGCACCTTTTTTTTGTAGACTTTTGACCAAAGTAACACCCTTATGTTTTTCAAAAATGCTGACTTTTGCCCTTTTTTCTCAACAACTGATCTTCCTATGTGAAGATTCTACTTTAATATTGGATTAAAAGATTTCAAAATATACAGGATATATACAGATGAAATTTATGATGTATGATCGAAGGTATTCTCGGATTCGGGACCACTTCATCCGGTCACATGACCACGTAGCAACTGGTGAATACAACTCCTTGGTTACATTTTCCCGCATAGTGAGTATGTGGCAAAATCCAATAATATCTTGTTTATCTTATTGGTGAAATGCATTTCTTAACATAGTATACTGTAAGGGAGGGTTTTGATAAGTAGTAAAGACCAGTTACGCGAAAATAAAGGTGTTAACAGGTTGTGCGAATGTTGGCTGACTGTGGGCCAAAGTAGGCCGTCTTGCCCAGGTGTCATTACCGGCACCCTGGCCTAACACCTCCCCGACAACAAACAGGTGACTCCAGCCTGCACCCGCGAATCTTCCCGGCCTTAGGAGGATTGGTTATGGATATTTCAGTGATATTCTCTTCTATATTCTTATTTAAAAACGAATATTCCTGCCATGGATAACTTGGTAATTACAGATTTACTCCTTATTCCAACTTTGACAATCCAGAATACACGTCGCCATGTAGTTGTTTGCACCAGTCGTTAGGGAGTCGACCATAGCGCAACCTACAAATGCCCGGATATCGGAATCTGAGAATGGGCTCTCACTATAGAATAACACTATAACACTTTGGAATTTTAAATATCGTATGGATCTAGATCCCTAAATTTGACAGCGCGACACAGTCATTTCTTAAATTCGACACAGCGACACAGACGTTTTTTAAATTCGACAGGCGACATGGCAATTAAGGGACAAATGACACTGCTCTTTTCTTAAATTCGACCTGTTGTGGATGCATTTAAATGTCCATTGGTTGTGTATGCATAGCTTATTGTTCTTTAATCCGGTTATTAAAAATGTCTTTGTTCAAAATTATGTCCTTTTGGTGTTTTCTTAACATTTTGGGGTTGGTGTGATACCCTCTGTGGCGTCACCTCTGTCATTCTGGTGCTCTAAGGGTAGCCAGTATTGTCAATTTTACAGGGCCTGTAGTGGTGTGGAAGGGCCATTAAGATACAATTACATCCATAGAATGTCGAAAAATGTCCTTAGGTGAATAGTGGACATTTTTGTAGAATAAGTAGAAATCCTTTTGTAGCTCAAACCCATGGTAGAGCATGGTAGTTGCTCTGTTAAATCCTAGGGAGAAATATGCTGGAATGTGTGGCTATGGCTAGATTAAGCCTCCCAGCAATCCCTTAAAGGATACATTTTCCCAAGTAATCCTGATGGTTAACTCATGGAAAAATGTCTCTAGGCTGTGAGAGGGTCAGAAAAGCCCGGGTTAACTCCACCAATGTTATATCTGCATGTTGCAGTCTGGGTTCTCCAACCAATGTTATATCTAGAGTAGGGTTAGATATATCTTAATCTTGTGTAGAGAGAAGGACACAGGCCTTGTGTATATGGTGGTTTATTTCCTACTGTTGAATACATGCATGGCTACTAACCATTTCATTATACATGCGCAGGGTCTTGGCGCCTGCCACCTTAAACATGTAGTGACATGCACCAGACCTACTATAGAGGTGTATGAGAGCTATGTATTAAAATAGTATTGATATTATAATAAAAGATTAGAATGAATAAAGATATATGATATGGTGATATAACAATGTGACAGGGGCTTTAAAAAGATACTGACGTGCGACATGGCCATTTCTTAAATTCGACATCTGACATGGGTCTAAACTGTGATATAGTGACAGGCGACACGGCCGTTTTTTTTAGATTCGACACGCGATATGGAACCCCCCCCATCCATAGCCGCTATCATCTTACCTGTGGCTCATCAAGTTTAATTATGGCCTATATGGCCGCTCAGAATTACTGCTTTTTTTTTCGAATTCACAAATATCTGGGCCCCGGGCTTCACAAATATCCGGGCCCCTCGCTGCAAGCCTACGGCATGCGGCAAGGAGCCCTCAGCACCCAGTGCGTCTAGCCAGGGACTGGAAGGCCTCGACCCCACCCCTGCGTGCATTATTCCCTTAATAGATAATCATTGCACATGGGTTCGAATAGTGGAGGTACCGGGTATACATCACAGAGATGCATGTCTATGTATGCATATATATGCATGTACAGACTTATTAGATCACACTAAAAGATTCACATAGTTTAAATATACAGAAAGTGTACTAATGCCTTGGATTCCCCAGGGTGGGAAGGACGTCACAACAACTCACCAGTGTATGTATACCCAAGATGCATACACACACATATATTACTACACCCACACAGCCACAGGTGTAAGCACGGTGCGGTTGTGTGGGTGTAGCTCAGTTGTTTTAATACCCCTGGTAAGGCTCCCCGGCTCCCTGTGTGGATGGTACCTAGACAGGATGAATATGACTATGAGTCTGTAGTCTTTGCAGGCCCATAGCCAGGGGGGGTTCGGGGGTTCGTACGAACCCCCCCCCCTTGGAGCAATTCTTCTCTAACTTTTAATGCAAAATATGACACTAAATCCAAAAAACATGTATTTATTCAAAAAACGAACCTCCCTGGAAAAAAAAAACTACTACTCAAAAAACGAACCCCCCTCTGAGAAAAGCTGGCTACGGGCTTGTCTTTGGATCTCCAGTTGTTATGTATGTGACTGGGCCAAAGTTATGATAGTGAAAGTGACAAGCATTAGGTCGTTATCATAGTATAGTCCTATAAAAAGGGGCGTTATGGCCCAGAATAAACAGTTCCTCAGTGATTATGTTAGGAAAGGTTGGTATGTGACAATGGCACACTCATCAAATTTGATATGACATTTTCACTGCAATGCGCTATTTTTGGTATATTTCAATAACTTTCAAAATCCTAATGTTCCATGGGAGCATTTATTAAATATTTAATGTGCCATTTTGAATTTTAATGCGCCCAGGGCACATGGCACGGCCCTAACATTTTCACTGGTTCCTTCTTGGTACTCCTTGTGTTCACACGCCTCTTCTTTAAGATGACCTGCCTCCCGGTTAATTCGAGCTTGAGCTCTCCATGAGTAGAAGTTAGTAGTCCAGTAAAAAGCCAAATGTGAAGCCCTGGTGCTTTTAACGCCTTTGATAGGCCTCCTATAATATTACCCCTTTCTCCACCTTGTGGTATGTGGTGTGCAGAGTGAAACTGTTGTCGACGCGAGGAGCACGTCGTTCTCGGGTAATCCGCTAGGGGGGGGGGGGGGGGCGTGATCGGGGACGCGTCCAGGAGCGGGAAACCCGCTTCCGGGAGCAGCAATTAGCCAGATGATCCCTGACCTTTGACTGAACCACAAGTGTATCTTGCTGCTCATCAGAGGCCTTCATTTCACCCTCCAAGACCACAAGTAAGTGTTATATACATGCCAAAGTATTACAAAACAGCTAGCTCAGATAACAAAAGGGTCGCACAGGGAATAGGTGCCAGTAGTAGTGGATTGGGGGTGGGGGGTGGGGTGTGTGTGTGTGTGTGTAGGGGGGGGGGGTGATGCCAGGCACATGCTCCCTCTTTTTCTGCCCAAATGTTCTTTATTTAGGGAATAACGCACACAGGGGTGGGGTTGAGGCCTTCTAGTGCCAGGCTAAGGCAGGGGGCCTGAGACTGATTCGCAGAAGGCCGCAGGTTTCTTTCACACATGCCTTGAGCATGAGTTCTCCAGTAATTTCATGAGGAAACTTTTCCTTGTTTCCGCTCCAGAAAGATCCCTTAGATTTTTCTTAGGAAATTCCTAAATCTATTTTAGGTACTGTTTCCTAATCACAATTTCGATGCCTGAAGAGACCCTTGCCGAAACCGTTTAACCTTAGGTACCTGTACCTAAAAATATTTTGTGTGTGAGTTTTGAGCTCTGGACACATTTTTTTGGATTACTGTAATCACCCCAGGAGGAGACTTTAATTCTAAAACACAGATCCCCTGATTTTTATCTATTGAAACCAAGGGTCTGTTTACTTAGGCAACACCTTGGTAACCATGGAGACAGTGAGAAACCTGTAGCTGGTTCCCTCATGTACCAGCCCTTTTAAGCGGTAGCATCTGACCTTGCAACACACTTTCAGCCACGTTGACAAAAGAAAATGATAGGCCTATATTATTTTCCTACATGTGTGCAGCCAATTTATGAATAATTTTTAATGAAAGAATGTTGGCACTGTGTGAAAATATGTCAAAAATTATGAATTTTCTTTATTTTGTACAATAAATGGCAATAAAACATTAATAAGTTCAAAAATAAATATGATAGAATTATTTTCCAAATGAAATTCACTGAGAAAAAGGTCTTGGCTAATCACAAACCTATTTTGAATGGGTAAAGGTTATTTTTCTGAAGGAATCAGTATGAAATTAATAGTTATACCGAATGTGGTGCCTTCTATTAGGGGTCATCCATAAATGATGTCACACTTTTTCAGGGTATTCTTAGGACCCACCCACCCCCCTGTCACGCTAAATTCTCTAATCTAAACATGAAAATAAGGCCCATTTTCAGGCAGTGTCACACTGATCAACCCACCCACCCACCCCCTTGTGCGTGACATAATTTATGGACGGCCCCTTAGATGGTCAGTTACCTTTGACCTTTCCAAAGAATTTGTGCATTAGCAATACTAGCAGTTAGCCGCATTTACAGGCCCAGCTATGAAGAGCTGTACAGGTTCCGTGATGAGGGGTTAGGGACAAAGCCTGTGATGGTCAACATGTTGGTGGATGGCCAAGCCCTAGAGATGGAGCTGGACACAGGGAGTACTAGGTCTCTTGTGACAGAGTCTGTGTGTAAGAGACTTTTCCCAGGAAAATCGATAAAGAAGTGCGACCTCTCTTTTAGCACTTACACAGGGAACATAGTAAAAGACCTAGGAGTTGTGAATGTAAAGGCACAGTATAAAGGTCAAGTGAATGAAGTAGATTTGTATGGGTTACCGGAAAGTGGTTGCCCACTGTTTAGCCGGAATGGCTGTGCCACTTCAAGCTTGACTGGCCTGAACTGGTATTTCCTAAGGAGAAGTGTGTGATTCTTCCCAAGGGGAAGAAAAGCAGTCAAAAGTGATGTTTTCTTGGAGGGCAGGGAGTGACCCAGTGCCGGAAAGACATTACAAGGGAGGACATCAACAGTGGTCTCTCTGGAGGTTGGCCACACAACGACGAACTACTCGATGGTAGTGGGGATAGGACCCCAATACCTATGGTGCCAACTGAGGTGCTGCTGCTCCAGGCTCTGCACCACCTGATCCAGTTCCGGTCGGCAGTCAGCCCTCAGAAGTTTTCCTGAGGTACTGAACATTGTCTTAGGGGCCCCTGCACTAGGTGGATGAGCTCTGCTTTCATGGTGGTACTCTTCTACTCTTGAGGGGCCTTGGTACAGTGGCCTCCACAGTGGGTGAATGGGCTCTCTTTGAGGGCAGTGCAGTGCCCCCAATTGAGACCATACGGTTCTCCTCTTCTCCCCTTTCCGACTCATTTTTTTTTGCCTGGTTCCCCCACTGGACCCTTCGGGGTCCAATGCCTCCAAAGGTCCCTCAAGACCTCTGACTGGTGTGGGGGGCTGGTTGTTCCCTGGGACCCGGCCAGCGAGAGCCAATTGGTTCTCAGGCAGCTGGGAAAGGAGGACCAGGGTCGCTCCTTGGCCCATGAGCCCTGCAATGTTGATGGCCAGCCTGGTGCCACCACTCTCCCACAGACCAGGTGGCATGGCCTCTCGCAGGTAGCAGGTGACACTCCTAATCTGGCCTCCACAGACTGCAGACACGAGCTTGACTTCTTGGTCTTCGTTGTGTCCACCACCTCCTGCAGTGTTCACAAGTGGGTGGGATGTAACTCTTCTAGTCTTCTTGTCTTAGGATGTTTTCAGGCCTGTGGCTTTAGTCATCTAGCGTGGTTGCTCCGAAGACTGAGCCTGATCTGGTCAAAATATTTAACTTTGTTTAGACTGAAATTTCACAAATTGGAAAAACAAAATTTTTACATACAACCAATTATTCCATATACTACAGGCTATGGTGTTTCTAATGAGGTATAGAACTTTTCTGTATGATCAGTAGTTTCCTCAAAATTAATTCCCAAACTTTGATGATTTATCCCGTTTTTATGGCTCGAGTGGTACAAACTCCCCTAGGGTACACAATCCGAGGCAGTGTTTCAACTGCCAAGAGTTTGGCCACTTCGTGCGTGGGTGCCCCAATCCCAAATGTGAACTGGTTGGATCAGAGATTATGGCGGCGGAAAAATAGGAAGGGGTGGTAAGCGCGACCGATCACCATCACTCCTTTATCGAGGTCGCCCACCGGACTGAGCATTGCACTTCGGCCAGGAAATCAAACAGGCTCCACCCATAAACCAGAAATCTCAAGATCTGTTGGCTGCCCAGAACAAGAAGACAGGAAAATCCCTCACCCGCTTAACAGTGAATACTGTGGGAGTTGAGGGGAAGTGCCACCAGTCTGCACCCCTCCTTAACCAAGGTCGCCCCCAGATCAGGTCCCACGCCTGGACCAAGGCCACTACCTGTAACAGGCACCAAGCTTGGACCAGGAAACCCAGCAGGAATCACTTAGGCACGAGCAAGAGCGCCCCCTGGCCTGGGCTCCATCCTTTGGCCAAAGTCCCCAACAGGTGACCAATGCCACAGGCCAGAAGGCATTCCAAGTCAAAAAAAGAAGAGTTACAACTCAACCACTTGTGAACATTGCGGGAGGTGCTGGACACAGAGAAGACCAAGACATCAAGCTCCTGTCTACAGCCCGTGGAGGCTAGATTAGGAGCTTCACCTGCTCCCTGCGAGTGGCCATGCCACCTAATCTGTGGGAGAGTGATGTTACCGGGCTGCCCAGCAACATCACAGGGCTCATTGCCCAAGGGGGGCCCCGGTAGCTTCCGCTACCGCCTAGGAACCGATCGCCTCTCGCTGGCTTGGACCCAGACAACAACCAGCCTCCCGCACCAGCTAGACTGTGCATCAACATCACGGGGCTCATGGGATAACGCACAGAGGGTCGGGGTTGAGGCCTCCTAGTTCCTGGCTAGACACACTGGGGCTGAGGGCCCCTCACAACATGCCATAGTACCAGGCGCAATGAACTGGCACACGTACCAGGGGGTCCCTAGATGGGGGGGGTCCCTATGTCGCATGTCAAATTTAAGAAATGGCCATGTCCCCTGTCACTAAGGAAAAAGCCATTTCACTAGTGTCACTAATATTACCTGATATTCAATAACTTTGCATGAATATTTCTTATTTTTAATGTTAAATTTTCAAAGAAAAAAGGGCCTACCACATCCAAATAACCAGAAATTGGGACAGCCTCAAAATTGATTAAGCCATGTCGCTAGTGTCACTAATTTTACCTGATATTCAATAACTTTGCATGAATATTTCTTATTTTTAACGTTAAATTTTCAAAGAAAAAAGGGCCTACCACATCCAAATATCCAGAAAATGGGACAGCCTCAAAATTGATTAATAATGCCAAAATTTTGTGCGCATTTCTCTAATTTCTTTAGACTTCTTGGAAATTCGTGATTTTTTTTGCCCTCAAGAAAATCTAAAAATCAGAAGAATGAAGGCAAATTGACTTTATAGAAATAGACTGTGATAGGAAAGTTTGTTTGTTTATGAAAATATGATTATTGAAAATTGGAGCTCGATTCGGGACTCAAGACAAGGCGGGGGAAGACAAATGAATCACAAATAAACAATACATGACGTACGAGTGTCTTGTATCAGTGTCAAGTGAAGCATGCAGCATTCATAATAAAAAGTCAAATTAGGGAAGCAAACCACAGACACAACCCAGTGCTCCTAGCTCCGTCCTCAGCATCTCCATGACCACAAAGGAGGGTCTGCTTCTTATATATACCACTCACAGAGCCAGTCAGGACCGCTCTGATCTTTTATTTTCCCCCTCATTCAAATCTCCTGATCTAAGCCGGTCATGAACAGTTCACACCCTGCCTGTTATGTAGTATACACCACAGAAGCGCAACGGGTGGTTCAAATTAGCCCCCGGCCTCCCACCACTCCTGTGGTCAGTCCCGACTGAGGTCATCCATATTCCTGCAGGAATGCTAATGACCCATGTTAATTGTGAACGTAGGGTCGGACCTGGGAACCTGAAAAGGCCCCCAGAAGATAGTCTCTCTTCTATCTCATTGAGGAGATAGGTAGATAGAACCCAGGAGAGGGCAATATCCGGGAGATGTCTTGATGGTTCACACCTCTGCATGGGGTCAGACCTTGCCCCTCCCCCCATCCCCTCTTAAATCATGTTGGTGGTGGGGGGGGGGGGGGGGGGGGGCCTCCCCTTTTTTCTCCAAATTTGTTTTAGATTAAAGAGTTATCCCCACTTGGAGTGCTCCTCTGACTCAGTGACTGGAGAAACCAGTCTAATACACTGGTTTGTGACGTCACACGGGGACATACATACACTACATTATCAATAAAGCAAACATTCAGCTTACCTAAATATTCTTTTTATGAGGACAGATAATTCTATCCAATCCGAATTTATCATTCAGGAGGTATAATTATTAGTACAACATTATAATTGGTACATTAAACAGAATTCAAGTTTAGGCAAACTAACAGACTAAAAACTCTTCACAGATTGACCGTTTTATTACGCGCCTAGTGAGACAGAGGGTGGGATGTGTGGGCCGGTGTGTGGGACCCGGGAGGAGGTCGTAGGGCCGCCCCACACAGGGCAGACACCTGGGGGTGGGGCTATTAACAGGGCAGTCATGGTAGGAGTACGCTCTGATGTGAGCCCTGTGGTAACATTAATTAGCACAGATAAGGCCAACTGAATCTCACAGATATACCACCCTCAGGAGTTAAACCTTCTGCTGCAGACTCCTTGATGTCACTAAGGTCCATGTCACATGTCGAATTTAAGAAAAGGGTCATGTCATATGTCCCTTAGGCTTAGGTGGCCATGTCACATGTCAAATTTAAGAAATGGCCATGTCGCCTGTCCTTATATTTTAAAATCTTGTCCTTGTCACTAAGCTCCATGTCACCTGTTGATTTTAAGAATAGGCTATGTCGCAGTGTCGAATTTAAGAATGGGCTATGTCGCATGTCACTAGGCCTAAGCCTAAAAAGGCCTAAAAACGGCCGTGTCGAATTTAGGGGTCTAGACCCATATACCAGGGCGACGGCCATCCCACGGCCGTCATTTTGCGGGTGAAATACATTTCTTTCTACAATTTACCTCGACTGGTGGACTAGACCATGTCTTCCTGAGTCTGCCAGTCTTTTCCCCACTAAAATCGGACAAAATTGAGCCCAGGGCTAATAGTTGAGCACTGCCTGTCACTTATCAGCAGGGATCCAGCCATTCCAGCCAGGTCTGGGAGAGGGGCGACGGTCGCGGCCGTCATTTTGCAGGTGAAATACATTTCTTTCTAAAATTTACCTCGACTGGTGGACTAGATCATGTCTTCCTGAGTCTGTCAGTCTTTTCCCCGCTAAAATCGGACAAAATTGAGCCCAGAATGTTTTAGCACAGACTGACTCACTCAGTGTAGACTAGTGTAGTCAGCTGTTAGAGGGAGCCAGGCAAGATCCAGAGCCGGGGAGAGGGGCAACGGCCGCGGCCGTCATTTTGAGGGTTAAATTTATTTTTCAACACAACTTAACTCGAGTGGAGATCTAGAATATGTCTTTCTGAGTCTGTCAGTCTTTTCCCCATTAAAATCCATGCAGAATTGAGCCCAGGGCGAATAATTTAGTACAGGCTGACTCCCTGCTGCTCTCCATTTGTTTACAATGGCGGGAGATGAACCGGAAATGACCTGTCAGCTTTGGGTCCCCGCACATGCGCAGTCAACTTCGCCGTCAGTACGTCCGGGTCAGCCTTCCAGTCGACGTGCAGTTCTATGTCTGTATCATCAAGTTTTGAACCAGGAACGTCATCATGCATGGGTAGCAAATACAAAAAATTCCACGGTTCTCCATTGGAAGAAGTCACGACTCCAAAATTTGGAAAACCCCTTTACCCCAGATAAGGTTTTGTAATAATTGAGTGAGTTATATATATTATAGAACCAGCCGTTGGGTATCATATACCTCAAAAAGCAAAACAAAGTGGCCCTTGTATGTATTGCTTACCGGCTGTGTGAGGGATAAAGCCCATATTCAACTATAAAACGTTTTGCTTACGGTGGGCAATTTACTAGCAGTGTTCACCCCTACCGCAAGTAAAAACAAGAACCGCATGGTGGAATATAGGGACTTGGTTGTGGTGGTACTTGCAGTGGTACATGCAGTAACCCACCGCAAGTACCATGGCAAGTAATTTTATATAGTTTTCTATAGAATGCTTATGGTGGCTGAAACCAACATGTTTGTTGCTGAAACGCAAATCACTTGCGGTGGCCAAAATGATCACCGCAAGTGATCCCCCACCGCATAGTGGAATATGGCCTTAACTGAAATTCTGTCATGTTTAAGGATAGAGAGTGGTGATTAATGGACATTTCAGTAAAATTGCAACAGTTTTGCCAATATTGCTAACTGATTGATTATATATAAAATGAAAGGGCAGATTTTTCTCTATCTAGTGGTATAGATGAAATGGGGATTAGAAAAGAGAAATATGAAAAAGTGAATTTTTCACTTTTATTTTTTGAATGTCAATATCTTCATCATCTTCTCTGGAATTCTGAGACTTTACGGGTAATGCAAAAACATTACTGTGGAGGGAACTGTGTCTCAGATTTTTGTTTTAGGTCCTAGTTTTTGTTTTATTGAGAAAATCGGGTAACTTGTTAATAATTTTTTCACATTTATTTTCAATATTTTCTTAAAATTTAACTAGGACCTACATCAAAAATCTGAGACAAAAGTTCCCTGCATAAGAATGTTTTAAATATATATCCAAAGTATCAAATAATTACCTTCAATATTAAGTCAGATATCGACCTTCAAAAAATGAAAGTTAAAAATCAAGTTTCTGTTTTCATCATTCATTTACTCAGTCAATTTTCATTGAACAATTTTATTTCATATCACTTTATGTAGAGGACATAATCAAGTGTAGATATAAGAAATATTAAGCAGATATTACAAAAATTGAATCATTGGTAATTCAAAGATGCAGCTACTGCAAAAAAACGCCAAAATCACCACTCTCTATCCTGCTTATGATTTCTTCTCTTAGCTCTTCTCAGAATTTCTCAAGTGCCCCTTACCTTGTTTTGAATAGTATGTTGCTGTCATGTCGCCCCATGGCGTCAGAGGTGTTAAAGTTGTGGATGGCGATGATGTCGAGCGACTGTTTGTGGTTAATGGTCATTGTCTTCTCATTGATGAAGGTGTTCACGTCCCGTCCGTTCTCCATGGAGAAAAAGTCTCCCTGGAAGTGCCTCGGCACAGTAAGCTCAGCCCCCTGGACAGCTGAAAAGGGACAGAATAACTTAAACGGGTGGCATCAGAGGTGTTAAAGTTGTGGATGGCGATGATGTCGAGCGACTGTTTGTGGTTAATGGTCATGGTCTTCTCGTTGATGAAGGTGTTCACATCCCGACCGTTCTCCATCGAGAAGAAATCTCCCTGAAAGTGCCTGGGCACAGTAAGCTCAGCCCCCCAGGCAGCTGAAAAGGGATAGGTTCCCAAGCAAGGATATGACGTTATTATAACGTTATTATAATGTTCTGTTTAGGAATTTTGTCTCTGTTATGTGCAATTTTCTGAGATATGTCATATTACAGCTTAAGTCTTGTAGTATAACACTGCCTTTCCCAAGCAAAAATATGACATTATGATAACTTTGCAGCAATGTGTTCTAGTAAGCTCTGCTTTGGTTCTTGTTACATTATTTTGATGGCACCCAAAGACGTCTTTAGAATCTAACATTGCGACATGGCACTGTTACGATATTGTGACATTCTTGTAACGTTTTTTCATGTCATAATAATGTTATTGTAATGTTCTTTAAAGGTAAGGTCTCAACTGCACTAAAATATAATGTTATTATAACATTATCTTTTATCAAGTCTAAACTTGACCTAAAATAATTGGGCAGGTTCGGGACAGACTAACCAAAAAGTATGGTTGCAGAACGTACTTGTAACGTCGCTGCTTGCCTGGGTTATAGGCCTTTTTACACAATGGCAATATGGTGATTGTGACATTTCTATAAAATCTCAGTTTACGATGTGAGAATATCACATGTTGCGATGTTTTCTAAACCCCCCATCAAATAAAGTCACAGCCATATCGCAGCATGTCTTAGGCATCCAGGCATTTACACACATGAGATAAAAACAATGGTATCGCATTATACTAGTAGATATAGCCATACCCTTTCCTGGCTGTGGCTATCATTTACAACCAAGACGGGTGACATTATTAAACGTGGTAAATAAATATTGCACCTTACAATATGACCTACTATAACGTAGCTGCAATAAAAATGGGTTATTGCAATATCCCCAATAGTCGCAGCAGTCTGAGACATGTCATTTACATAATATTATGTAAATGACATGTCTCAGATACTGATACTGATATATGCGAGTTCTCTGATATTGCAGTGAGCTCCGACTTGGCTGTGATGTCTTTGTATCACAGCAATATCACAGAGAAAGACGCATAGGTGGCAAAGAGCCTTGAATTTAAGGACAATCGCGCCATTTTAGAACTGTCATTGAGATTTGTTTGAAATCTTGCACAGTGAATTAAGTTATGCCCATAGACATATATGAAATAGAAAATGGGGGGTCACCGTACAACTTTGTCACTAGAGCTGAATATTCATTTTAAAAGTCAAAATAGATAAAAATAGGTATTTATTTGTTTTTCCATAAAATAACTAATATATTTACTTTAAAAGTATTTTGGATATTCTGTGCTATTCCTGAGATCCTCACAATAATTTGAATGCATAAATTACCTTAACACAACCTATATCAAAAAAGAGACAGGAGAAAATAAAGTTTTTATTGCTACAATAGTTCTTCAGTATATAGCAATTTCCCACATATCTAGTCATGTTTCAACATTTTTATCTCTCAAACCATTCATTTGGGACAATTTTCTTTCTCATTTCTGAAATAAGCATAACAATAATGAATATCTCTGCAAAATATTGAAAAGATTGAGGAACTTTCATTTTGGGATATTTGGAAAATGGTGCGATTGTCCTTAATGAATGGTAGGGGTTCCGAAATTTACAATTGTTACTACTATACACATGAAGCTTCATGGATATATTTTTTGTCCTGGTCGGCAACTGTATTCCTGTACGCATTCAAGGAGACCGAAAAATAGTTGTGTTTAGGTAGATCAGGTGTGTTCAATAGAAACAATAAAACGAAAACAGCAAAATAGATGCTCTGAATATGTATTTCCGATGATGGGAGTTGTTTTAGAGGATGTTTAGGATATCTTTTTTTTTATAACACTAACTAGAATAATAGAAGTGTATTCCTCCTTACACAAGTGCGGATATAGTATTTGGAATTTTGGGGTCAGCATATATATATATGTGTGTGTGTGTGTGTGTGGTGTGTGTGGTGTGTGTGTGTGTGTGTGTGGTGTGTGTGTGGTGTGAGTGGTGTGTGTGTGGTGTGTGTGGTGTGTGTGGGGTGTGTGTGGTGTGTGTGGTGTGTGTGGTGTGGTGTGTGTGGTGTGTGTGGTGTGTGTGGTGTGTGTGTGTGTGGTGTGTGTGTGGTGTGTGTGTGGTGTGTGTGTGGTGTGTGTGGTGTGTGTGTGTGTGTGGTGTGTGTGTGTGGTGTGTGTGGTGTGTGTGTGATGTGTGTGATGTGTGTGATGTGTGTGGTGTGTGTGGTGTGTGTGGTGTGTGTGGTGTGTGTGGTGTGTGTGGTGTGTGTGGTGTGTGTGGTGTGTGTGGTGTGTGTGGTGTGTGTGGTGTGTGTGGTGTGTGTGGTGTGTGTGGTGTGTGTGGTGTGTGTGGTGTGTGTGGTGTGTGTGGTGTGTGTGGTGTGTGTGGTGTGTGTGGTGTGTGTGGTGTGTGTGGTGTGTGTGGTGTGTGTGTGGTGTGTGTGGTGTGTGTGGTGTGTGTGGTGTGTGTGGTGTGTGTGGTGTGTGTGGTGTGTGTGGTGTGTGTGGTGTGTGTGGTGTGTGTGGTGTGTGTGGTGTGTGTGGTGTGTGTGGTGTGTGTGGTGTGTGTGGTGTGTGTGGTGTGTGTGGTGTGTGTGGTGTGTGTGTGTGTGGTGTGTGGTGTGTGTGGTGTGTGTGGTGTGTGTGGTGTGTGTGGTGTGTGTGTGTGTGCGTGTGGGTGTATGTACAAAAAAGGCTAAACACGAGTGGCATTAGTTTAGGGGTCCACCGAAACGGGTTCGGGATAGGACCCCTCCTGGATCAGCTGCCCTGTTAGGCTGTAGGCTGTTAAGTCATTGGTTTCTTGAAAAGGACACATATATAAACTTAGGCACATGTAGCGTTAACTTAAGGTGTATCTTTCATGTCGTACTTAATGGTTTTACTTGTCTTGTATTTGTATAGCCCCATCCTAATGGCCTCTGGAAATATATCATCGTGGTAAATAAAATACACCTCGTACTCCATGAGAGGCACTCCCCATCATATCATAATAGGCCTACATTAATCAACATGGCCAATTGGTAAATATAGACACACTTCGATGTAGAGAGTGTTCCATGCAAGCATTATTGTGTGGAATTGAACAAACAGAGCAAATGAAGTAAAATAGTGTAATAAGTCGTAAAGTTGATTGTGTATTCCTTTACCGAGATTACCTAAAACACAGCACCCAAACATTAAAAATACCGGTATATAGGACGTTCTTGAGTCTACAGTCCCTCCAAAAACCGTGAAAGTACATTGTAAGAATTGGTCTTTATAAATAAATAAATAGATAAATAAATAAATAAATAAATACAAGCCTAACATGGCATCTCCGTCATGAACCAAAGGCTGATTAAAAGTTTTGAAAGATTGGGGATAAGACTCAAAATATAGAATTGTGGAGGCTTCAATAGCTGTATGCCAAAACCAACAGGTACTTTCCGTGTAGAAATCCCCCAAGTCTACCTGTCCCTGACCCCTCTCCTCCCTACCCACACCACCCCAGCCACCCCCATACTCCAAACAACCCCTACCCACACACAAACCAAAACCACACACAATAAATAAATAACAAAACACTCACTTTGATACTGCAGCTGGCATCCCAAAACCATGACAAGTGCTAAAACACATCTCCACCAGCCGTCCCCCGCCATTTTGGTGGTCGTTTTGAAGCTGGTGGTCATTCTGGGTCATTAGAGGCTTGATGTGGGTCAGGCTGAGACTGACTAAGACCTCAGGGAGATAAGGGACAACCATACCTGTGTGGGACACTGATAAGGATATCTGTTATCAGGGGCCACTCTGCGACACGCGGCTCTATCGTTGTAAGGGTGGGAAGTAAGGGGGCTCGGTGCAGAGTGATCAGGTGGGTGTTGTGTGGGAACGTTAGTTAGTTCTGGGTTATGATACTAGGGGTCGCCATTATTGTCAGCAAAAGAAGAAGGAAGAGAAAGGTGCTACTCTCAACTTACAGTAGCGTATTATGGGTTGTTTCTTGGGGTTCCCAATGTCTCATGTCGAGAAGTCGCCTGTCCCTATGATAAAATTCTCATGTAAATTTTACATTTTTTGGGGATCTTTTATTTAACCTGGCATTATGTCAGTTTACACTGGTTTTCAGCAATACATATGAAATACATATTCAGCAAAACATATGAAAGCTATGACACATAGAAAACTTTAGACACGTTGAATAGATGTAGGGTTTACACTATGCATGGTTGTGTGGGACACTGAGAAGGATGTCTGTATCAATACCAGCCGGGGGGGGGGGGGGGGCACTCAGTCTTTAAATGTAGATACCAACTACAAACACCCCCCTTTTTGTGCTATTGACATGATCGAACAGCCCCCCCCCCCCCCCACCTTTTCATGATATCTTAGAAACAGCCCCTTAAAAAACATCTATAGACAAATTTTCAGCCTGATTTCAGAGTGTGGTGATTCCTTTTAGAGACATCATAAAGGATCTCATACTTTTGACTTTTAGCGTAGCATCAAAGATGATCTATCATTCACAGCCCCCCTAAAAGGTAGTTTGATCATCTGACAGCCCCCCTCCCCCCTTTTAAGGCATATTGGCGATTGACAGTTTCAGCTCCTCAATGGTACTGCCTTGGATCTTGGGAAGTAATTATTGGAATAAGTTTTAATTTAAGATCAATAGTTGACTATTCTAAGTTCAACAATTTGCTTAAGGCATATCTGATATAGATATAAAATAGCAAATTGATAAGTTAACTATTCTGGCCTTAACATTGGCAATTATAATAGTTTTTTGCCCTGATCGTATAACAGTTCTGATTCTCATCTCATCTCATTGTCATTTCATCCCCATTTATGATAATAACGTTTGTTCATGCTTGGCTGAGTATAAAGATTAATATAAGCAATGGTAATGGTCTGAGTGAAAGGGGAGACCAGACTGCATTGTAGTCTGACCGTACCTCAGAATAATAAATAAAAAAAAAAAAAAAAAAAAAAAAAAAAAAAATTTGGTACCCACTTGCAGTCCGGGTGCCTCCCCCTCCAACCCTCAAGGAGGGGTTATCAGGGGCTACTCTGCAACACGCAGCTCTCTCGTTGAAAGGGTAGGAGGTAAGGGGGCTCGGCGGAGAGTGATCAGGTGGGTTTAGTTAGTGAAGACACCACCAGATGGACGGTAGGGTTGGAACTCCCCGCTAGGTTAAAGTTCTGGATTTTGATACTGTAGGTGGCGCTGCAGTAGTAGTAGTGATTTTATTGAGGACAAAGATTCATACAATTGATCTCATGTGTCATGCGTAGTGAACTGATATATGTAATATAAACACACACAAACACTACAATAGCACCCACCTAGGTATATAATATAGTAATAAGTACCGCAGTGTGCGTCCGAGGGTGGCTGTACGACCCATAGGGGATCGTTACAAACTAAGGGCGAAGCCTGAGGTTTGTACGATCCCCTGGGTCGTACAGCCACCTGAGGACGACCCCTAAGGTACTTCTTACATTTATCACCCAAGCATTATTCAAAATATATTAAAATAACTGACAACTAGGTGTGTACAGTGAGCGGTGCGTATGGCTTGGCAATACGCCCTCCCCACAATACGCACCGCTCATCAGCAGGGCGGGTGATAAAACAGTAAACAGATCTTTTCCCTCGCTTTAGCACCAGACAAATCATAAAGACTTAGATTAACATTTTTACCAGCAACATCACATATAGATGCTCGTGAATGCACCTTAAACTTACATAACATATATACAGTACCTTGGTTTGAGTGACCACACTTGTCTTACGACAGTGACTAGTCAACAGTCCATGGGCGTAGTATCAGGCCTGTCATAAATAGTTTAAAATGACTAGTCCTAAGGGTTGGGTAGATAGTTTCATAACATATATACAGCACTATAGAATACATGGTGACATTTGTCATTACTAAAATGAACATTTATGAGTACATTGAGTAATATAAAATTCAATGTACTCATAAATGTTCACTTTTGTAATACTGGGGGCTACCATTGTTGTTAGCCAAAGCCCCATGCCCACACTAGGCGATTTTTACACAGTTGCCCAAAGAGTCGCCGCTAAAATTGGTTGATTCATATGATTGCCTGTAGCTTTGCCATATTGAAATGTGTGTTTGATCTGAATCAGTTCAAAAGTTAGATCTGATAGAATAAAGACAGTTCACCCGCTTAGCCGTGCTAGACCAGCGAAAAACCATGGAACTATTTTTAGCCGCAGGGTACAGTAATCTTATAATAATATATTTTATTGACAATTGAGAGTCTGCAAAGAATGTGTCATTTCCATATAAAATGAATGAATACACTAGACTACAGCTACACAAAGGTACATGATAACATTGTTGTCAATCGATAAATATTTACATACTTTAATTACTAGAATATGTGAAATCATACATATGGCATTCAACATGTAGATAAAGCAGCAGATACTTTTGGCACCCTGTATTATAGGATACAGCATATTATAGTGTATGATGCTGGGATATTGTTAATGACTTAGGGCAAGTTTCACACTAGGCCAGGGGAACTGTAAAACATTTCTCACATATCGCAAAATTTAAGATAAGATGTTTAATAATCAATAATTATAACTCAAGGAATATATAAATAAAAATAGGAACATAATATCATAAAGTCTGACAAAACCGTGAAAAAGTTCAAATATCTTAACGAATAATACGATCTTAAATTTATGACAAGTGTGAAAGACCCCCCTATATAGGCATGTCATATCTCATCGACTATTATAATTATCTGGTTCAAAGGGTGATTCGCCACAGAGGGATTGACAATATGTCTTCAACTAGATAGTCCTAGTTTGCATTATCCAAGATTCCAACCAGGTATTCAAGTTGTGTCGGGACTGCAACCAGTCCCAAACACATAATGCCTAGAACCCTACTTTTGCAGACACAACCTCCCATATACCTATGTATAACCATGTTAGTGTAAGGTAGTATATAAGCACCATCTGTTGTGAACCGTACAGCTGCCAGACAGGGACTGAGTATAACCATGGGTATGCTTGGGCTTCGCCCCAATGCACCTGCCACCCCACCCTCTGGAGCCGCCACCCGCCAATCAGAGGCCTCCACAAACCACCCCTCCCCACTCAGGGAGATGATGCAACACATGCACCTGCCACCCCACCCTCTGGGGCTCTCACCCGCCAATCAGAGGCCTCCACAAACCACCCCTCCCCACTCAGGGAGATGATGCAACCCATGCACAACTCCCCCTCTTCCTCTCCACAAATAACCCCTCCCCATCCTGGGAGGAGCTGTATATAAGGGGATCCTGGCCACTGTAGAGACACACTCTCCTGGAGCCCCCTCTGAAAGGCATACCCCTGGACTACCTCACTGGATACTCTACTAGACCGGAAGCCACTACTCTACCTGGCCCAGCCACTCTGCCAGACCACCGGACTAGAGGTTATAGCAGGCCTGGAGGACTTAGGCTCGGCGCCGGATCAGCGGTTGGCACGGACTCTGATTGGAGTATAGAGGTAGGCGCTCAGAGGGGCGTTATTATTGTCACTTTGGTACCACTCACCAGCACTGTATGGTATTTGTACGGAACACTTCACCTATTGTACGCTTGTCAGAAATAAAGGTTTGAAACTGTATTTGAACATGTGGCTCTTCCTTTACATAAGTTGTCCAAAGTTACCGTGAGAATCTAGTATTCAGCGGGGAGTACCTTTACAGTACTCTACTATCTAGCAACCCTTTTAAACACGCCGGTCAGCAATTCGAGTTATCATCCGACATAAACTCTATGCCTCCCCGGCGCACATGGTGGAGAAAAACCTTTATTAGCACTTTGGACACACTTATTGGAAGAAATACATTGTGACTTGCAGTTGATAACCTTGTCTGTTTGCGTTGGTATAACACTTGGTCATATTGCCCTACATACATTTTCCCATTACCCATAATTGCATGCATTAGCCACAACCACGCCTCCCCCCAGGAATCTCAGAAACCTACTCAGACGGGTAGGACTCAGAAGTCAAGGTCCAGTACCGCCCTTTGAACTGACATTTGTACCGGTTAGGAGAAATACAATGGCAGCTAGAGAAAATGGGGAAGACCCTTTAAATAACCAAGCTGGGGATGACCCCGAACAGAACCACGTAGATCCAGCACAACAGGAGAACGAGGCTTTAGAAGAGCAGGATCTAATAGAGGAACAGGAAGAAGTTCTCACAGAGGAGGAACAGGCAGCCTCCAATGAGGGAGAAGGGGCAGAAAGTGGAGAAGGTGATTATCAGTCAGCAGATGAGAAACCTACATTTATTGAGAAGAAAAAGGTACGCCAGCGCCCTACTCAGAAAATTAAGTTGCCTAGCCTACCAATCCCTACATTTTCAGCTCGACAGAGGGAAGACATAACAGTATTCTTTGACCAACTTGAGAATGTAGCAGACATATATGGATGGTCAAAAAGGCTAACACTTGACACCGCGCTCGCCTCTTTCAAATCCAATGCTCATGCGTGGGCTATGGAACTAGAGCAGGACCAGAAAAGAGACTATAAACGTTTCAAAGATCTGGCAATAGAGACATTCAAAAAGTCTGTCCCTTCCTGGCTTAGATCAAAGAAATTACTAGAGGTACAACAACGCCAGGGCCAGGACTCTCAGGACTTCGCTGCGGCTCTCAGAAAAATCCAGTTGACCCTACAGGCTCCGTCAGAAGCCATGCTATCAGCATACCTCTGTGGCCTTAATGGAGAACTGGCTCAAATGGTTGCTATTCATGATCCACAATCATTTGAAGAAGCAGTCCGCATGGCTAAGAGATTTGAGGCCATTGTCATCAGCAGCTCTGAGAGAAGGCAAAACAACCATTATAGACCTAATCACTCGAGACAAAACAACAGCAATAACCTTAACTGGCAACCAAGTGATAGGCTAGAAAGATGGCAGGATGATAGACAACCATCTGTCAACGAGATGAGGCAGAACAATCCTCCTCAGTACAGAGAGAGACTTACATATGACAGCAACAAATCACTGTATTGCTCTTTCCATGGTGAATGTGCTCACAGGACCTCAGATTGTAGACAAATCAAGAGGCAGCAGGGACACCGGCCTTTAAACGGCGAAAGGGCCCCTGTCCCAACGGCCGGGTCAGGCCCCAGAGACTGGTCGTCACTGAAAAGCCAGCCGAGCAACATGCCACAAAGGTCACAATCAAACTAAGAAAGAGAGAAAAGGGATCGAGAATAATCACTATCGCCCTAGGCGGAACTATAGTCCCAGCTATGATAGATACAGGAGCAAGTGATAATTTTATTTCTGCATCAGTATTCTCAAAACTTTCAAAGAGGGCTGTCATAAAAAGTAGACACATCGACGATGTTGCTACTCTAGCAGATGGATCTGAATACAAACTGAAAAGAAAAGCAATATTGAGATGGAGAGTAGGAAACATCCAATACAAATCTCAATTCTATGTCATGAAAAACATGTCACACAGCGTCATCTTGGGTAGGACCTTCTTTGATGTCACAAATGCCAATATAGACTTTGCATCAGATACCATTACTCTGCACAAACCAGTCGAGGCAAGAACAGTCGACATGATAGTACTCCCACCACAATCAGAATTGGTACTGCCCCTGTCTACCGATGGTGACATGCATGACGGCACAGACGTGGTAGTACGACCAATATTTGACAACTGTGACGGCACAATGTGGACCGCACATACCTTGTCTACTGTGCAGAATAACAGAGTTTTGGTTCAACTTCTTAACACAACAAGTAGACAGAGAATCATAAAGCCGAACACGGTGATCGCTACCGTAAACACCCCAATGGGTGTTCAGGTAAACAGCATCAAACAGGATGACAAACAAGAAGAGCTGTTTAACCTAGACACATCTGTTTTGGTAGGAGAAGAAAAGTCAAATTTCCTTACCATGCTTCATAAAAACAGATGGGCATTTGCTACAGACATGTCAGAACTAGGACATTACACAGACATACCCATGAAGATCGAAATTGAGCCAGGGCAGACCCCACCCACGACCAGACCATATCGGGCATCACCAAAAATACAAGGCATTATTGATGAGCAAATCAAGGAAATGCTGGATGCCGGAGTCATAGAGGAAAGCAACTCTCCCTATAGCTCACCCATAGTAATGGTTAAAAAGAAATGCGGTTCATACAGACTTTGCATAGACTACAGAAAAGTCAATGCCATGTCAATCAAACGTCCATTTCCTCTCAGGACAAGAGAACATCTGTTCAATCTGGTAGCATGCCAAAAGCCAGTTATATTCACATCTCTAGATATGATCTCCGGGTACTGGCAAGTGGAAATGGAAAAGCAGTCAAGACAATACACTGCTTTCACCACTCAGAACAACACCTACCAGTTCAGACGCATGCCTTTTGGCCTAACAGGCGCTGGCTGGAGTTTCAGTAGAGCTATTAACCATGTGCTGAGAGGACTAGATCCTATTATTGCAGCAACATATCTAGATGACATCCTGGTGTTCTCTCCTTCACATAAACAACACGTCAAAGATGTAGAGACAGTCATTACACGACTAGCCAGTAGAGGTCTCAGACTTAACCCAAAGAAATGTGACTTCGCAGTGGATGAATGCCAATTTCTCGGACATGTCCTCACACCAAATGGCATCAAACCACAACAGAGACTACTAGATAAGATTCAGGACTTCCCAAGACCAACCAACGTCAGAGGTGTCCGCAGATTTCTAGGCCTGATCCAGTACTATTCAGCTTTTATCCCCAAAATGAGCGAAATGACAAAGCACCTGAACAAGTTCACCATGAAAGGTGCACGCTTTCATTGGGATGAAAAGGCGGAAAGCAGCTTTCAAGCACTGAAAATACTGCTAATGAGCCCACCCATACTTGTTCATGTTGAATACGACAAACCGCTGTGTATACTGACAGACGCCAGTGACGACACAGTTGGCTCAGCCCTATGTCATAAGATTGACGACAAGTATCGCCCAATCGCTTTCCACACAGCCAAAATGAACGGGGCTCAGAAAAACTACTCTATATCAGAGAAAGAGGCACTAGCAATATACATTGCACTCAAGCATTTTGAACCAACAATTGAAGGTTACCATATATCGATCATTACAGATCATGCCCCATTGGTCCATATCTTCGAGGCACCACACAAAGCACCTAGTCCTAGACTCAAACGGTGGGCACTTTTCATGCAGTCATTCTCATACGACATCCAATACCATGAAGGTAAGACCCATTACCTCGCAGACTATGTCTCCAGGTTAGAATCAGACATTACCTTGCCTGACAACGACTGTCCGGAACTCGGTAAAGACTTGTTGTTTCCACAAGTTGGACAAGTCATACAAAATACTGCAGTAACAAGGTCAAAGGCAGTGAGTAATCAACAAGCCCCAACTGACAATGACAGTGATGCTACTCAAAAGCACAGCAATGAAACACATCAAACAAGCACTAAAGCGCAACCTCAAACTGATATACAAGAGATACCAGACAGCATGGATATACTCACTATCTCAAAAGGCCAAGCAGATGACGAATTCTGTTCAGACATAATTTCATTTCTGAAAAATAAGACACTGCCAAATGATCCCATTAGAGAGAAACTCACCTTGACATATGCAGACCACATGTCACTAGAAAAAGACATCTTGGTTTTCTATCCATCTTTTAAAAAGAAGGGCTCAAAATATGTCGAGATGGAAGGAAAGACAGTCATCCCCACCAACATACAGCAGAAAGTTGTTGCACTACTACATGACAATGTGCTACTCGGCTCACATGTAGGCAGAAATGTCCTTTACGACAAAATATATTCCAAATATTGGTGGAGAGGCATGACAAAGATGATCGCAGAATATGTCAGAACATGTGACATATGCACACGAAAGAAAAGGGTGGCTCACCCAAACCATCCAATGCAGGTCTTTGATACACCTCCAAGACCCTTCAGTCATATTGCGATTGATGTCATTGGCAAAATCAAACCTTCAAATGAGGGCCACGAGTACATACTCACCGTCATTTGCATGCTCACGAACTTCTGCGAAGCTATACCAATGAAGGACCAAACAAGTGTTGACATCGTTGACGCATTGATTACACATGTCTACACCAGGTACGGCCCACCAATAGCAGTGCATTCAGATAATGCAACTCCTCTCCTGTCAAAACTCACAAACGAGGTACACAAAAGACTTGGGATAAAACAAACGTTCACATCAGGTGTAAATGCAAAAGCAAATGGCCGGGTCGAACGTATACAGAAACAGCTACAGTCAGTGATATCCTGTTACGTAGACACGAACAGTGAAAACTGGCACAAGCTCTTACCTTTTGCTCTGTACAGCGTGAGAACATCTGTCACATCCAGACTTGGCGACAGCCCATATCGTCTACTTTATGGCCATGCCCCAAACCTGCTACCCATTGATAGTGAACGCCAGAGTGTTGAAAACCTACCCCTATCAGCTACAGATTACCTTCATGATCTTGAGCAACGCCTCTCAATCGTCAGAGAAATGGCTAATGAGCACAACAAATCATACACAGACAAAATGAAGGCAAAACTGGATAGCAAAGCAAGGCCTCACAATTTCGTGAGGGGACAAGAAGTAGTCATATACGATCCCAAATACAAGGCGAAACCCCTGGGTAAATTCTCATACATTTACTCAACCCCCCACGTCATTACAGAAATTGTATCAGATTGCCTGGTCCGTCTCAAGGATCTTAACACAGGCCGCATATTGAAACGCCTTACAAATGTAAACAGGCTAAGGCCATACTACAAAAGGCAAAATGAAGCCACAGCCAATCCGACACCCCCGAAAGTGGACCATAAAGACAGATTCAGGGATAACGCAGGGGAAGTCTACTACCCTATTAAGCGAGTCATTACATCTCGTAAGAGAAATGGCAAAAAGCAATACAAAGTCCACTGGGCAGATGGCTCAGTATCTTGGGTCGACGACGGCTCCATTTCAACTACAGAGAAGCTCAAATTGACAAACTGATGCTATAGCCAGCGAAGAAACATGACACAGATTATATAAGAAGTTTTGTTCAAAAACATCTCTGTGTCGCACCCATCTACGGAAAATCTAACTCGGCGCCACAGTTTAGCATGACGTCCGCGGCACCCTCAACAACAACAACAGAGTTGGTCGCCTAAAAGAACAAAAGAGGACCATTATCTCACAGTGAAGTAGCCCCTCAAAATAAGATAATCACGAGTCAATTTACATTACTACCCTTACAGCAGCAACCTCACTGCTAGACATAAGACTCAGCTTAAAGCAGACTAAAATGTCGGTTGAGCAGTCAACACAAGGAGGCAGACAGGAATGAACCCCCTGCCAAAATGGGCATCAATTGTTAAAACATGAATTGCAGGTTCCCCCTCCAGAATACGCCCGCCTGCTAATAACTAGGTTCTGAGGACAATGGCCATTAAAGCCCTATCCGTTAGGCACACTACACTTATAACAAAACTAAGACTCAATGAAGGGTAGCGAGTGACATTACGGACATCAGTTCCTGATCAGCTCTGATAACCAGACAATGTACTCATCAACGGGCACAAAGATAAAGCCCACAACAAGTGACTCTAGGGGCACACACTGCCACATTGAAAAGGCCAAACAATTGGAAACTATAGGATAATCCTGGGGAGGATCCTGAGTAGGATTCACTGGGTCGCGGGTGTTGACGTCTGCCCCTGACCGCCCTACATAATCATCACCGAGAACCAGCTCAGCTAGATCAAAGAGCCCCGCCTAACCCCCCTCCACAAATGACCCACACCCCTCATCACAGAAACCCAAAACCCATTCCACATCCAACCCTCATCCCACTAACCTCTTCCACGTGCTCAGCCCATCACCACCTCACACACATGAAGACTACCTGTTATCTCTAACATCACAAACAGCTGTTTACAGAAGCAACTCATTAATTGGTCAGTGGTTACCAGCATTAAGTGGCAATCCCCTAGCGCCTATTTTCTTCTCCTACGCAGATTGTGTTCATACTGCCTGATTTTGGTGTATCTCTGCAACATGTCCTCCGGCCAGCCTATTAGCAGGAGGAATTGGACAGTCTTCCGGACTACGCTGAAGAAAACTGTCGACATCGCGTGCAGTCACAAGACACCAGACAAGCAACACCTCCAACATGTACGGGCACTACAAGAAGAATAGGCACGACGCCACACAACAGAACAAATCAAAGAGGGCATCAGACGTGACAAATCTGCGCGATTATCCTCCTAGACGACCACCGGGAGCAACCACATCGCATCGCGCATAGCACACCACCTCCCGACACCTGAGATGTGTTGCCTGTGCTGACGCTACCACCACCACCCATGCCTCTACGCAGTCTGTCATGGACTGTGCCACCCCCACCACCACAACCAGGAAGGAAGCCGCGAGTTGATGTTGACATGCCACTTGTGTGAAACAAAATGCACAGGCCACCGGCAGTTACATCGACACGCACCAGACAACATCCCCAAGAACGTGAAGACCTCTACCATTGTCTGCACTGCAACTCAGCATCTCTGCAACATGAGAGTGCCATTTAACCACTAGCACTGTCTACATCCTAGGAAGGGACATCAACGACCTTACGCAGAAGCTGAGGTCTAATACCACCATCGAGAACGCCAACGCAAGAACACTTAACGCCTTCATGAGGACAACTAATAAGCAATGGCAGAAGTTGGCCACTGGAGCACCAAATGACTCTCAAACCATCACAGAAACCCAGGATAAGCTTCAGGACATCATCGAACTATTTACGAATAATGACACTTGCTGTAAAGCCTTGCACACACTAGCAAGGCTCACTCCTGAACTTATAGCAATCATACAAAAGGATATTTCCCTACTACAGAACATTAACTCAAAAGTAACAGACTTTGAGTCAGGCGTTATCCAATTACTCAACGGACGCCTCTCACCCCACCTTATAACCCTTGAGACGCTCATGGAGGGCATCTTTAAAATCAAGCGGATCATCTACGAAAACATTCATGAACTCTCAGTTAAACATCCGCAACCACTCTTGTACTACAGCCAAAGCCGACCGATTTACGCTGTTCAAACAGACCACGTCATTGTTACCATTAAAGTCCCTTTGGCCCCAAATGAAGCGTCTACAAACTGTATACTGTAAACCAAATAGGTTCACCAATTGTATTCACTGTTAACTCTGGATTCCATGTATCAAAACAAATCTAACAGAAGCTTTTCCTATTTTGATGGATAATTCGAGGTAGATAGAACTCATTGAAATGAGATAGATTCATGTACAGGAAGGTATATCATTACATGCCCAGAAGCAACAGCTTACAGAGCTCTTGCTCCTAACATATGCAGCAATATGGCTCAGAGACAAGGCCGAAGTAGAGAGACATTGCGATTTCATTTATCAAAATATACCATTGAAAACTGATATGATAACCAAAATTGAAGCTCAAAAAGACTCAATGTTCTCACCGGATAGGTCCACTAATATTGCCTGCCATGGGCAACCACTGACACATATTATACACTTGGGTACCTATAAAGCTGCCTAGAGAAACTATAGAAACGTAGAAGTTATACTCAAACTTAGAATTGTTGGATTAACATTAGAAGGTAGCTCAAATCTAACATGTAGTATTTCTGTCGTCCGACAAAGGTCTTAGGTAGTATACTATTTAGTTTTACTTTAGAAGATAGTCAGGCATCCGACTTTATATTTACTCTTTAGATTTAGAGGTTCAAGTAGGATTTCAAGTACTTTGAATTTTATGTAACACACGGCGTACATTATCTCTTGTGTTGTCAACAAGTGTGTAACGTTCTCATCAAGAACAGGCCCAAAAGATTGTTATAACAAAAGGGTCAATTATAATTCTGTTATCACATTATATCTAATCCGTAGTATTGCGTCATATCGCATAGAAATGATACTGTGTAACCAATTGTAAGGGAATTGTGTCTCCAAAGTGTGCAAAAGGGTGGATCACCCAGGTACAAAACACGGCAAAAATAGCCATCTGGTGTCCATTTTTGAAACTGACCGGGGGCGAGTGTGTCGGGACTGCAACCAGTCCCAAACACATAATGCCTAGAACCCTACTTTTGCAGACACAACCTCCCATATACCTATGTATAACCATGTTAGTGTAAGGTAGTATATAAGCACCATCTGTTGTGAACCGTACAGCTGCCAGACAGGGACTGAGTATAACCATGGGTATGCTTGGGCTTCGCCCCAATGCACCTGCCACCCCACCCTCTGGAGCCGCCACCCGCCAATCAGAGGCCTCCACAAACCACCCCTCCCCACTCAGGGAGATGATGCAACACATGCACCTGCCACCCCACCCTCTGGGGCTCTCACCCGCCAATCAGAGGCCTCCACAAACCACCCCTCCCCACTCAGGGAGATGATGCAACCCATGCACAACTCCCCCTCTTCCTCTCCACAAATAACCCCTCCCCATCCTGGGAGGAGCTGTATATAAGGGGATCCTGGCCACTGTAGAGACACACTCTCCTGGAGCCCCCTCTGAAAGGCATACCCCTGGACTACCTCACTGGATACTCTACTAGACCGGAAGCCACTACTCTACCTGGCCCAGCCACTCTGCCAGACCACCGGACTAGAGGTTATAGCAGGCCTGGAGGACTTAGGCTCGGCGCCGGATCAGCGGTTGGCACGGACTCTGATTGGAGTATAGAGGTAGGCGCTCAGAGGGGCGTTATTATTGTCACTTTGGTACCACTCACCAGCACTGTATGGTATTTGTACGGAACACTTCACCTATTGTACGCTTGTCAGAAATAAAGGTTTGAAACTGTATTTGAACATGTGGCTCTTCCTTTACATAAGTTGTCCAAAGTTACCGTGAGAATCTAGTATTCAGCGGGGAGTACCTTTACAGTACTCTACTATCTAGCAACCCTTTTAAACACGCCGGTCAGCAATTCGAGTTATCATCCGACATAAACTCTATGCCTCCCCGGCGCAAAGTGTAAACGAGCAATTTAACGAAGTTAGTCATTGCCTTTTACACAATTACTTTTCAAGCCTTGTTCATACCTAGGTCAGTAAAATCAGCTTCATGTAACAGACCATTTTCAAATGAAAAACTGTTTAAAGGGATCCTTTCACATAACCATAGGATGAATGTTTTCCAATGAAATTATATGAGCATGTTATATGAGTCAAGAAGTAATAAAACTCTGGGTATTATAATGATACTCCAAGATTACACAGGGTTATGAGACCTTACTATTTGGTTGATTTTATATTTTTCCAAGGGAAATTCCCACATTTGTCATGTAACACTGGGACTAATTGGGGATCCCAACTTTCAATGAATACACAGAACTAACCGAGGGGGAACTTTGCCAACATTATTTTCCCGAGTCAGAGTGCATTTATGGGCAGAGACGAGGGGAAATAATTTTGGCTGAGTTTCCCCAAGGTTGTTTCCGGCCTCCTAGCTCGATGTGAGAATGGCTTTGATTTTGGATATACAATCAATTTCATCTCCTCTTTTTGGCCGAATTACACTATGTTATCAGAATGTCTGGTACATATATGGAATGCTACGCGTAGGATCAAGGTATAGTGTATCTGTAGATCTATATTCTGAATGATGACAATGAGAATTATTTCAACAAAACTTGAACAAACTTGATTAATTTTTAACATGAATTCGAACTGTGAAATGGACAACATGGTGTCTTCATGATTTTGAAAGAATTGGGATGCTGTGGAAACAATTCAATAACAATTATTTACTCCACCCTAGGCTTTGGGCTCATATTCAGGGAGTTAGTGGTGGTTTACTTGCTGCTGTACACGTTATATGACATTTGGATGTTCACATTACCATGGATTGTGGCACTCGTTAACAGGGAACCTGCTGCACGTTCAAGGGTCAGTACAGACTCCTTCTCCTTTGGTGGGATCGACACAGGAGGGGGGGGGGGTGAACGCTATTTGTTGTTTACTAGCTGATTAATAGTCGGAGAACTGTTTATGGTATTCACTGTCTCTGCTCCTACTATTTCTTCAGTCGTTGCTAGTCAAATGGTAGGTAAGTTCATGAGATGGGCGCTCAATCCATAACATGAACAACGCTTGGCTGTAAGTCAGGTTTATTTCGTGGATACGATGGTGTATACATGTGTCGGTGAGATGATGATAAGTCTCCTAAGTTTCATTATTCCAATCCGATGGAGGGTAAGCTTTCCCCTAAGAGTCCGCCTAGTCTCACATCCAACAGTAACACAGTAGTTCTTCTGTTAGTCACCAGATGTCCCTTTGTCAATATAGCTATCCAAAACCCCGCGAATCTCTCGATCCGTATTGTCCAAACGGTAAATGATTCTCTCTCTCTTACCATAGGCTCTTACTCATTATATAGCAGTCTGGTATTGATTTTCCCCAAGCATTGACGCTCACTGGGAGGTGTGCCCTGTCGGCTACTGTCCGACAGGTATATTTATACCTACCAGTGGCTCATGCTATATTTATGGCAGATATAATTGTATAATTATATGGATATATATTTCGGGGAACACCTGCAGCTCATGAATATTTATTAGGTCACATGCTTCCTACATGTTAGTTTTGGCGGGCTTACATGTTTTCCAGCCGCCATTGAATGCAGGTGCTTCCTCCTCGAATCTGTAATTTTTTCTTTAAAAATTGTTTTATTTAATGTTAAATAAAAGGGCCGACTTATCAACATTAACATCCTGATTCGGCAAGAATGGCAATCCCCATTGTTGTTCTCCTGTTTTTAATATATACTATGTGATATGGTAATTTATATAAGTTGGAAGACTTTTTGTTATTTCCTTATGTACAACTGGTGACATTCTTATCGTTTCATTCTTATACAATTGATTATATGCGTAAAAGTGAATGAGTTACTTTCTACCTTTGTGCAGGGGGTTGACCCTGGCTCCTGCACATCATTTACCTGTACATATCTTTTCTTTGGACATGGGACAAGACTGCACATTTTCCTGAATTTCCTCACAAGAATTCTTCTCAATTTCTGGACATTCCTGAAGCTGCAAATCATTGTATCTTTTCCTATCATCCGTGAATATGTTGCTTAGTTTTTTTTGTACATTTTTGTCAGCTGTGGCATGTTGATGGAGTTTTCATTTTTGTGGCCAGTTACCTGACATATAATACTAGGGGGGAACCCCTGCATTCAGTAGATCATTTGCTGTCTTTTTCCTAATGGAGTGGTTCACAATTTTCCCCATTAACCCTGCATGTTCTGCCATTCCTGTTACTATTTTGGACAACTTATTCTTACCCATAGGGACCTTGGCATACCAGATCTGTGTGGTTGGGGTTATTTTTAAGTTACCAAATAGAATAGGGAGTCCTCATGGCACATTTCAACTGGCCTTTTATCTTTGAATTCATAGTAGAATTTTACAGGGCACCTGTCCCCCCCTTGTGCAAAAACTTTGGGGTTGAAGTTCCTTGTTCGGGATGTTCCGGAACCTGTTCTTGTCTTTGTTAGCCTCTCATTGAATTCCAGATACTCATCATCCCCATCCTGCTTCACTTGAACATTCCCCCACTTCAATTGTCTACTCTCATGGCACCCCCTGAAGCCCAAAAACGTCGATTGACGTTGACAGGTATGCATTCGCACGGCCAGCACCATTATTTCCACGGAGGGAAATAATTTCCGATTATTTCCCTCTGGGGAAATAGTGTCCTCTGTTACCCCATCTTTACTCCTAGGGAAGGACAATGATGACCGAATAGGCACTATGAAGTTGGTATAGAATAAAAAGGAAACCCCAGCTCTTAAAAATGTATAAAAAGGAATGTGAGTTTTAGCATAAAATATCTATATTAAGTCCCAAACAGATTCCCAAGTTTTATGAAAGGGAATTCCCTGTATTATGACCTAGCAATGGAGACATTTGAGACATAATGAGAAGGCATAAGTGAAGTAAAATCGTAAAAATTAGCAACTTGAAAAATGATGTGAAAGGAACCTTTTAATTACCAGCAGTATCTGAAATATTCCTGTCCATAAATAAGTGAAATATAAACTACCAGCTCCATGTCCAGGGATGACACAATTACACACATATCCTTGGTAAATGGTGCAAGGAACCATCTTAGAATCATCTAATGATTCTTAGAAAACAATTTTTATTTATGACTAAGTGTATATTTCAATATATAGTGCTTAAGAAGTTAAGATATGTCCTGAAATTTCCTAGGTATTTAGGGCATGACATGTCTAACTAACTTTGCCATTGAAATACCAAAATATACAGGTTTGAAGCGTATAGTATTTTATGTATCGTGATCCATGCTTTAGTTGTTGGCTATCCATGTTCATCTGGATTTGGGTGGGAGAATACTAATAGGAACCTCAGCTGGGACAGTATCAATTTCTGACTTGGTGACATTCAATGTTGAATAGATATTGAAAATTTATTGAATCAGCAACCAATTATGTCTTAATGATTAAACAATCATTGATTTCCATATATTGACTCAATGCTCGTAACTGATGTTAATGTAATGTTAAGCATTACACATTGAAGGTATCACCATCGATTCAATGCCCTTATTGTTATAGTATATATATGGATATTTGATATTTTACTGAAAATCAATACATTTTTAACATTGTTTCTTTATTGAAACATAAATATTGAAGCAATTTAAGCTTTTCAATATCACAACAATTCACCAGCAGGGGGCACTGCTTGCCAATTTTATCAAGAGCTTTAGTATATAACCTTTGGGTGCATTAAAGTAATTTTCATCAAACGATTCAAGAAATATTCTTTTAAGACTACTATTTCAATACGTAACATATAAGAACGTTTTTCCTGCAATTTTGTTGGTATTTGGGGCATGACATGCCTACTGGAATGCAAAAATAGACAGGTTTATACTGTATGATTTTTCAAGTATTGAACAAGAGTGTTAAGTATTGTTAATGTTTATGATGGGGAACCAATAAAGGCTGTTTTAGTTCATATTGTGAGAGAAAACCCGTGCTTTGCTGTTCACCAATATCTAGAGTGTAGGGGCTTCTCACTATACCTTGCAGAGAGTGTATCAATAGAATTGATGATGCTGTGCATCAGTTGACTGGTTATACTGATGCACATAATAATTATACTGTTGACGCTGAGCAGCTGTGCCCTGACCCACTGCATCAATACGACTGGTGCCTTCAGTGTGCATATACTATTGATGCTGTGCAACTGCAAAGTTGAACAAAGTTTGGCTGTACCGGCTGCTGCTGGTTAGATAACACGCCACCACCACCCACCACCACCCACCCCCTGCCCACCCCTGCTCACACCTGCCCACTGCTCGGCCCCTGAGATGCGTGACAGACCTCCCCCACTTGGCTGTGACCGTGGAGCTGCCACTAAACTTTCCCTCCTTAAGTTGACCCAATGACCTAGATAATATAGTATCATATGTATGTATGTATGATTTATATCCCTCTTTAGAGGCTGGGGGCGTTGAGCGGGGTGTCCCTAAGGACTCGGTGTGTGGCTGTGGCATTCTGATCGGAATAGGAGGAGTAGGGGCCGGGGAGGGTTGAAGGGGTTGCCCCCGAGGACCTTTTTGGCATCAGATGGGCCTAATCATTATTTGAGCAAAATCTATCTGTTGAGTCTTTTAGTATAAAAAAAGAAAGGTAAAAATGGTTATAATTTTCTAGAAAATGTTGCAATTGTCACAGAATTTCCTGAAATGTATAGAATGGACATTCTCACTCAGGGCTACAATCTCAATTTCAATTTTGACTCCTAGTTGACTCATACTAGGAGTCATAAATATTTCAAATTTGAAAATATTTCAAATCCCACATTTTTTAAATACCTATAATCATCAACCTGCATAATATGATTAAAACCTTATAACAAAAGACCTTTGAATAACATTTTGTTTTCCTATTAATTGATATGCATCAATTCTATTGACCCACTCTCTGCACATGTATATTGAGATGTCCCTGCAGGCTGGATATTGGTGAACAGCAAATCATGCATTTTCTCCTGTGTTGTTACTAGTCAATCTAGTCTATTTGTTGCTAGTCAAGGAAAGAAGTCTCCGCTCGCGTAGTTCAAATCCAAATGCAGACACTTGCTTTGCAGAGGTTTACTATTATTATATACAAAACAGATAGGAGATTGTCATATATAATACAGCCCAGCAATATTCGGAAAAGTATGCCCTACACCAATCCAAGTGTTCACCATGAACAGTCTATAGGCTTTTACTATTGTTCAAATTCTTTTCTTATTTTGTTAAAGTTTTGATCTTATTTACTGCAGTCTGGTGACCATTCTCCTTTATTATATATTTACGTAGCCTTTACTCTAAGCATTCTACTTCTAGTAATAATTAAAGTCTTAGCTGTAATACCTTCTGCTATTAAGCTTTTCTAATTCTGTCATACATGAGGTGTTGACTTCTGTGCAATATCTAGAGATATTCCCTCTATCACCGAGACTCAATGTGTACAAAGGAGTAGTAAGGGGCCCATATGTGACTCGTTTTGGCGAATTGAGTCGCATGTTGCACCGGGACAATTTTTGGTTAGTTATACCATCAGACAATCAGAAAAAAATCATGCTTTAGAGACATAACTTTTATTCATGCCGGCGTCGCAAAAAGACGGATCTGAAACAACAACTTAACCTAGAACAGCGAGCATAAAGAATCACAATACCTCATCAAGTGGTCCTGGGCCTGCATTTACTAGGACGGCCCCTGCCCCTAGCTGAGGGGGGAGGGGGAGGCCTTCCTCCCCTGAGTCAGAAGAATTTGATTGTCTCTCCATCTGTCTTAACAACTCCTCCTCCTCCGATCCTGATGATGTGTCTGGGGTCTGTCCTCTCCCTCCTTCTCTGCCTCCTTCTCCTTCTCTGCCTCTGCCCCTGCCTCTGCCTCTGCATCTGCATCTGCCCCTGCCCCTGCCCCTGCCCCTGCCCCTGCCCCTGCCCCTGCCCCTGCCTGGCCCATCCCCCTCGCCATCCTCTGGATCTGATTCTGCATCTGGTTCCAGTGGAGGTACGTCACGAGGGGCTGGGCCGGGTGCTGGTTCAGGTACAGAGGGCTTAGGGCATATGACGTCCTTCATGTAGTCAGTACAAAACTTCCGGATGTTCTTGAACAGATACCTTTGTCTTTTGGCAGGGAGGCCTGGGGATGGGGTGGGTTGAGTGCCTTCCTGGGGGACAGCTTCAGGGGCAACAGTCAGCATCTTGAAGGTCTCAGGGGCAGAGTCGGCATACTGCTGGTAGGTGATGTGGCCCTTGTTCTGGTCAGAGAACACAAAGTGATGATACTTTTTTATGCCCTCGACTGGTTAAATGAAAGGGATCAAAAAAGATTGCCAGTCATACAACTCGACAAACACCTTCCCGTTCTCATCCCCCACG